>JAHHFK020001474.1:0-469082 GCA_024533555.2 Aedes koreicus
TACCTTTCATAAACAACTTGGCTCATTCGCGTACACTGAACCTAAACATCATCCCAAATCCCAAATCCCCCTTTAACGAAAAGGACTCGGAAATAGGATGATTGTCTTATGGTTAGATCCGTATGACGATCATCCATGTTTCGTATGACAGTCAACCCAAATTTAATATGATGTTTGTTTCTAAAACTGTTTAGATCATTAGCGATTTATGAACAATTTGAAACAATTCAGCAGACATAAAATTATTACATTACACTTCCACCTCAACCGTTGAGCAGAGATTGCAACGGGAGCACAAAAATTGAGCGGAGTTAGGAAATATTTTCGATCCTTTATTGGTATATGGTACCAGTTCTGAGAGCGATTGATAGGTTTTTACCGAATGATGTTAAACGGAATGTTTGTCATCCTCATTTCAAATGATTTGCGTTACAGGGCTTTTTCAATACAATACGCATTCCACTTAAAGGGATGACTATTGTTCATACATCGTGCATTCGAATTTGAACAAATTTGAACACTTCGCGTATTATTAGTTGTTCAACATTGAAAGGATAATCATCTGGTTTCTAGAAAATCGTCCTCCGCCTGCATTTATCATTCGAAAATTCGATTTCAATGTCCCCATATCAACCGGCGGAGGATTCATTCGATAAAAGGAGGATGTTTGGGTTCAGTGTAGTGTTCGGACGTCTAATTTCTTTTCTCTTTAAAGTGCATAGAAAGTATAGGACTTGCTGTCAGGCAAACGTTTCTCTATGAAAACAATATTATGGTTTCAGTTGAAAACCGAATTTATCGACTAGCGACAATTGATTTTACTCTCGTTCTGTATGTTATACTTTATGTCGGAAGTAGTGCGCTGTATGGCGCATCAGATGTGCTATACAGCGCACTACTTCCGACATAAGGTATAACGTACAGAACGAGCGTAAAATCGATTGTCGCTAGTCGATAAATTCGGTTTTCAACTGAAATGATAATATATACTCGTCCTATGCGTTTGAAAGAAAGGAGATTAGACATCAGAAAACTTAATAATAATTATTAATCTCTCTCGTACACTTTTACGCTTAGTTGATGATACTGAGCTCATATTCGTCGTCCAATTAAAACAATTTTATTTGCGAACTAACACTCATCGTATTTCGACAGCCGTTTTTTTTTTAATTATAAGAACCGATACCAGTGTCGACAATAACCAAAAACGGCTTTAAATCAAATATTTAGCTCTCTTATTGGAATTCTCCTTGCTTGTTATTTGGTACAAGCAAGGATGTTTCGAAATCTCCCTATCCCGTTTTGTAGTTTTGGCTACGCGTTTTTTCTTTCTTTTTTTTGGCAGGAGGTTTATATTTTCTTTGTCCAATATTTCTTCCTGTGTAAACTGTTCATACTGACTGTGAAAACCACCCAATCTAAGAGCACATCAATATCGAAAAAAACCGGTTTTGGAACTCGGCTCTCCTTTTGAAATTTTTCTATTAGAATTCAAACTTGCAAAATCCGCACGAAAATAAATCGAAATGTTATGTTCCCGCCGAAGAAGTACTGTGTTTTCAACTTCAAGAACTTTACACTTCAAGGAAACTGTATTTTTTGTGTGGACTCAATTCCCGCCACGGGAATTCAAATCCCCGACTCCTCTTATAACACACAAGCGCACAAATTTCGTGACGCTTTTCCCGACCTGTAAACCAGTATTAAACCGGGAAATTTTTAGCATTTGGTCCGAGAAAACCGGGAAAGAACCGGGAATTTGAAAATAAAAATTGAGTGGCCACCCTGCTCAAAACTTGACCACTTTTCGTGACGGTCGCAATTCGATTTTTTTTTTTAAATTTTACCCCAGTATACAAAAGCGCCAGCACCAAACAGCACCAGTCAGACTAGCGACACAATATTCACTTCCGAAATTTCTATCGCAACTCGATCTGTCACTTTATGGCGATATGTTCTAACTCATATTAACTTCCAGTATCCTCCCTATAGTGATAATCTGCAAAATATTTGCTTAGAAACTACTTGATTAACTCTACTGTCGACCTCAAAGCAACTGAACATTCATTATCGGGTTTTTATTTGGGGTCAGTGCCAGTTTGAGCTTACCCAATATCATCTGTCTGTCGAGCTGATTGTTGTTTGAGTGTTCAGTTACCAGATAGTTGATTTAAAACGTCAGAAGTAAACAGTGCTGCTTGTTTCACAGCGCTAGTATTATGATATTTTTTTTTCTAGTTTTACAATATTATCAGAGGCTGATAGATTACCCGAGTTACAGTTAATGTAATATTGTTTTCGTTTGCTTGTATCATGTTTAAATGATTTCCGTCCGTTTAATGATTTGGGTATATGTCCCTTGACTCAGCCTACACAGAAAAAAAAGCGTTCCCGAAAATGAAAACGGACTGTGAACTACTTCACGTTTTCAGGATTTTTCCCTTTAAACGTTATTTAGTTCATGATCACGTGATTCAGTTCACGGTGTAATTTTGCTTGTTTTCGAATTCATGACAGCAGTTCACGGATCTGGGCACGGATTTTTTTCGTGTACTATGCAGCTGTCGATAACATTTTTAATTGCAACTCTTAACATTCATCCTTTTCGAAATTTTTTCTATTATTTTCACTTATTATACCATGAGCAAACCAGGTATTCTGGTTATTCATTCCATAAAACAAATGGATAAACAACATAAGTTGCGATGAAAATGAAAAGTGTACTTTTTTTGTTTTTTGTGGGGAATCAGGGGGGGGGGGGGCAGAGTGTGTGGTGGTAGTGGCGGGGTGGAGGAGTGAGGTGATAGGTACTTAGTGTGTTGGGCAGTGGGTTAAGGAGCGCGCGAGGGGGGAATGGGCCGGAGGGGGTGGGGGATGGAAGTGGGGAGTGTGAACGTGTTGGAGAGTAGGTGGGGGGGTGGGGCAGGAATAATCTATAAGGTGGAAAGGAACCTCGGGGGAGTTGTGGGGGGCGGGGGGGGGCCTGTGTGATGGGGGGGGGTGTGATGGGGGGGGGTGGTGTGATGCCTTCTTGAGATGGGGGGGGGGGCACAAGAGGGAGGCCGCTCCTCTTTATATTTAATAGCCGCGCGAACGAGTAAAGGACTAAAGTTGAGTGTGAATTGGGGGTGGGCAAACACTAAAAATTAATAAGATAGATTTATTATTTGGAAAGGTTATTATGGGGGGATTGGAGGGATTCGGGGGGCTGGGGGGGAGGGTGTGGTGGTGTGGAGGGGGGGCGGTTGGGGGGAGGGGGGGGGGTTGGGGGGGTTGGTGGAGGAGGGGGGGGGCGGGGGGTTGGCGGATTGGTGGGGGGGGGGAAGGTGTGGAGCGGGAGGGGGGGGGATGGAGGGGGGGGCTTTTGGGGGGGGTTTTTTGTGTTTATTTGGGTGGGAACAATATTATAGTGTTATTATTATTTTTTTTATTATATGTGGGGGAGGGGGTATGAATGAGGGGTGTTATGAGGAGGGAGAAAGAATGAAGTGGCAGGGGGCGGTGAAGGGGGGGGGTTCTTTGGGGGGGGGGTGGGTGGGGGGTAATATGTGTTGTTTTTGGTGAGGCGCGGCTACCCTCCTACCTGTCCTGGGTGGAGTGGTGTGGGATAGGGGCTCCTGGTGGGTGGTGGTGGGCCGGGGGAAAGGAAAGGAAATGGAAGTATTAGTGTTTTGTGTTGATGATAAAACTTGTCAATGAGCGTGGAGGAGGATGTGCCAAGTGTGGATTTTTTATAAACAGGTTCGTTTTCAATGTGAATTTCGCAATGTCAGGAATGAAAATTAAATAAGCCACAATGAAAATCAGTATTCTTGCTCAACATTGCCTTCTAGGACGAGTATTATGACATGACCCTTGTTGCTCCATGTTTGGATCAGAATTCAAAATCGCTTAAAAATAAAACATATTAGAAAAATAATTATTAGAGATGATATTTAAATTTCGTCAAATGAAATTCATGCTTACCGATTGATAATCAAAATAACAGTGACAGCAGATTTTTGACCCGCACTTAAAGCCGACTTCATTCATTGCAGAAAAGAAATCGTTTTCACTTCTCGTGAATATTTTTATGATAATCTAAGGCACTGGTAATCACTGCAGGCATGATGACTTAAAAGTTGAGGAAATCGAAAATCTCACTCAGGTGCATAAGTATAAAGTATAAGGAAAATTTCTCGACTCCCTGGGCATAGCGTATGATTGTACTTGCCACACAATCATACTAATGCAAAAATGGTACCTGGCATCGAAAACTCTTAAATTAAAAATATGGGAGTACGAATAACAACAGGTGGGGAGAGAACAAACAACAACTAAGGGAAGAAGCAAGAAGGGAAAAAAAAAAAAAAAGGGGGGGGGTGAAAGGTGGGAAGGGGGAAAAAAAGGTAAAGAAAAAAAAAGGAATACCTCGATATAAAGCAACTTTATTTTCTGACTATTTTCATCGATTTCTCGCAAACTACACCTCATTCGGGAAAAGTAGTAAGACCATTGGATAGATGGGACAATTTCCAATCTATTGGTTGCAATGATTTGTATAATTGAACTCTCATTCGTGAGAAATGTACGTTAGAAGTCGAAAATTAAAGTTGCTTTAGATTGATGGATGCCTGAAATTACATCCCATGTTAGACTATCTTATTATCTTTATCGAATTTGATTGAATGATTTAACGTGTTTTTGATCACAAAAACAGATTTTACTGCAAAAATGCAACTTTATTTATCAGGCATTCAATAGTATCCAAAGTACACATTCAATCAACGACCGCATGTCATTACCTTCAAGCATTTATTTATTTTTTGTCTGCTAAGTTCCAACCAATTGAATAATGTTGAATATTCTCATTCTAGAGAAATTAAATGGTTTCTGTGAAATTTCCGATGATTTTCGCAATCATACTTTTCATCAATTCATTTTCATACTTTCATTAGAATTCATAAGAGAATTTCAGCATGAAATTTACACAAAAAATTTTCCAAAAAATCACTTACCAAGAATTTTGTGCTTATCAATGTAACTCCATATCGATGTGCTAAACTTTTATATTTGAAAATTTTGATGTAAATAATACTCAAATAGAAAAAAAAAAAAAAAAGGTCATGCAGATGACACAAGCATGAGGCGAACTTATTTAAAAAATATAAAACATGCAAATCTGGTCTTTTCTTTAATAAATATTGAAAAAAAAAGTGATCAATGGGACCCTGTTTTACGGTACTTACTCTTGAGCTGCGAAGTCGCTAAATCCAGAAATGACAACCTGGCCTACAGAATCCGAGTGAAAGTTGAAAACTTCTGACAAGCAAACAAAATCCCTCGACGTTTGTAAAGAAAAGCGAAAAAATGCGCTGGAAATGGTGCGATGCAATATTCACAGTGGGACTCACATAAGTAGAATTTTTCAAGTATGTCATATTTCTCTGTTTAATTTTCGTGTGAAGTAACATAAATTGAACTCAAACGAAAAATTTGATAGGAATTATTAGAAATGTTGACTTCCAAAATAATTTTGCACATAATATCATTGGAAAACTAAATAAAATAAAATAATAAAATCTTTGGAACGACCACTTCATATATTATTTTTTTAACAATAAAAAACTGAAACACTTTTTCAAACTACCACTCGCAAATGCGAGCGAATTCCTTCTAGGTAAAGCTTATCTCTTGTCAGATAGGCCTAATTCGTCTGCGACTTACAGACTTCTTCGGACTTCTAAGTCGAGCTTTCTGCACTGAAGAAGTCTGTAAGTCGCAGACGAAATATATAGGCCCATCTTTCAAAAACTAAGCTATTCCTAGTGGAATTTAAAGGAATTTGCTCGCGTTTACTAGCAATGTGTGAAGTGAAGTGAATTGAGGTGTTGGTTTCAACTTTCCTGGTTTTCCAATTTTAAACGTTCTACTACTTGTTTTAGTGAAGATAAAGCGCTATTCCTTTACCAGAGAATATAAAATATTCCTAAACTTCAATTGCAATTGACAACTGAGATATGTCTATTTTTGAATATGGGACAATTATGCTTAGAATGGTCGCAATAGTAGCGATAGTAGCAAACAAGATTCGTTCAGAATACAGACCAATGTTTTTTCATGACCTCCCTTCGTTTGAGGTGATTCAACCAAGGGTTCAGAGGTAGATTTCTTTTATGAATATAGTAGTTGAAGTTCAGAAGTGCAATTTTAAAGTAAATGTTATGCTGAACTGCTGAAAAACAAATTGAGCCTTTGATGCTTGTCATGTTGCTCCAGGCTCTTAAATGGTTTTGAAATGCAAAGGTGATTCCAAAGCGTGCTGAAATTATTAATTAAATAAGAATGACAAATAATATATGATTTTCAGGAATCGGCAAACACGATGATTTACAGGTACACGATCTTCAGTCGCACCTCCTCACTTCGCTATTGTCAAAATGACAACATTGCCCAGGCTACGCCAACCAGCTTCTCCATGTTTCAGCTGACAATATTTTTTGATCATATGACTCTTGGTCGGTCGCATCCTCCTTCGAAGTTGTCAACTCACCATCTGTAGCCCAGGGTTCGCAAAGACTCTTAGTAGCTCAAAACTCGCTGATTCATTGGGAATCGTGAGCAGAATTCGCTCTGAGTAAGATTCGGTCAAAATTTTATCCCAAATTTCCTATGTGTACTGTGGACCCGTAACGCTGGTAGATATCCTTATCGTAGTGCGTTACTGGGTATCAGATCCACCATCGAACCCTTTTCCAAATTACTTCAAATCATAGAACATATTTGTTATTGTAGTCAAAGGAACATAGCTTAATCCCAGTGGCATCTCGTGTATTTTAAAATTGACTATGTACTACTCAAATTAGAGAACAGTTCGCGAAAGCAACACCATTTCTTCAAAATATATTATCTTAAGCAAATCACAGTTTCAGTTTCTCTTTCAATCTCCAAATTAATGAAGGGAGAGAGTAGTGAATGCAACCCTGCTTAAGACGTTTAATGAGTCTTGTTTAGTATTTTGAGAGAATCTTGTTTGGAATTTGGAGCGTATTTTTTCTCATGATCTTGAGCAAGTTCAGCTGGAGATGATTATGCTACGGTTTTGAAAAACCAAACTATTACTACACCGAACTGGAGTTCCCCCGCCTATTTCATAAAAATTTCATAATGGCGCTTAGGCTAACGTGTGTTGATTGCTTTCCGTATACAGGGGATAGAATCCAGCTCTTATTTTCATTTATTTTTTGATTCTTTTTCTATACGTTGACGCTTTGTTGTGCTTTGGTCAGAAATTAATGTTTCTTACTTAGGATTCCGGTTATATTATCCATTTTTTAATGCAATTAATATTTAGGATTCAAAACGAATCTTACTGCAGATTGCTAGTAAAAGAGTTTTCAATCAATTTTAGTCAATGTCGAATCTTTTTTCGCGATGTCGATGGAATCTAGCTCAGATTTGGTATCGGAAGGAATCTTGCTCGGGAAATAGCTTGAAATTTACTCAATATTCTAAGGTATTAATTCTGTTTGGGATTTAAATCGTATTCTGTTCAAAATTCTAAAAAATATAAAAAAATAATTTGACTAAGGAACAGGATCAATACTTTGTCCGAGGTTTGGTGTGAACGTCCTTTATAAGGATATTTGAATTTTCTTAAATATTTATTATATAATTTTCCTTTTACCACAATGCATAAAAATATGACTTACAGAGCCTCTGCTTCTTCGTTTACTTTCTAAAAAGATTTTTTTGGGTGAATATATAATATAGATTGATTCCCCATTCAGCTATTTTACCTGATAGCTGGTAAAACAAATTCGGCTAAAAAAACAAACTATGTCGTGAAGTGCACAAGAAGCACATGTAAACGGGACACCACTTCTTTCTGCGTTTTACATTTTATCAGTTACGAAGCATAACCTCAATTTTAAACCTGTGCTCCAACTTTCAAATTCCTGAGCACGACTATTGAAATCCCCCGTATCGTATGGTTTGCCCTTGAGAGAATTCGGTTTAAAATCCTGGGCAGTTTATGCTCTGACTACAGGGTGTCTCACAATAGGTGTCACTAAAACAAAATGGGATTACAGCAAAACAATTCAACCAAATCATAGCATTTATTTTTCAATTGAAAGATACATGTTATAGAAATAGACCATATTAATTCAATTCGAATATCTTGCCCTTTTCCTTGATAATTTTGCGCAAACGCTTGGTAAACCCATCGCAGCTGGCACGCACGATTTCCTGAGGAATTTGGTCCCAAATATCAATCACATGTTTCTGAAATCGATCTTAAGTAATCCCTTTCGTAGGGCCTATGTGTTGAAGCATATAACCCCAAACAAAGTAGTCAAGTGGGTTGAGATCCGGTGAAGATGCAGGCCATTCTTCGCTTGTGATGAAATCGGGCAAATTTTCCGCGCACCATGCTTGTGTCTTCTTTGCCTTGTGAGCTAGAGCTGAATCCTGTTGAAAACAATATGTTGTATTCCCATACAGCGTTGAATCATGAGGAAGCAGATGGTTCTTCAAAACCTGCTCGATGTAATATTCAGTGTTGATGTTTACGTACCATGATTTTCGATACATTCTGATAGCGTTCTGCAGCTTGTTTATCTCTTGGAATATTGGCAAGACTGTTGCCATACACACGATCATTTTGTTGATTATGACTGTCCTGAAGGAGGAAGAGCTTTTCATCCGAAAATAAAATCTCGCAGACACCGTGCCGAAACAAAAGATTTCTATTTCTTTGGACCCTGGCTTGCTTTTGACGCTCCTTCAACCCGTGAACCCGTTGTTTCTTGTACGACTTGCATTCCAGATCATGTCTGAGGAGCCTATTCATTGAAGCAGGGGACATTTGAAATTGTTTGCTCAATTTACGGCCGGATTACGTATTATTCGCTTCCTCACTCATTTGATCTTTTTCTTCGTTCTGGCGTGCGTCTGGCACCTCCTTTGTGTTGAATATGGACATTTCCAGTTTCCTTGAACCGTTTCAAGGTACGAAAAACAAAACGCTTACTCACTCCGTACTTCTTAATGCTATTGAATATCTGACACAGTTTTTCAAGTGTAATTTTAAAACTTGCTCCCGTATGGCTTCCATGGCAGCTGATAAATATAAACAAATGGAATCGCTTCTTTATTTCCAGCGATAAGCTGTCAAACGAATACACTCAAAACGGGTATAATCAATTCCGCTGTTAAAATTACCCAGCTGATTGTGAGACACACTGAATAGTTGACTAAGATTCTTGATCAGATCGCTGAACATCAATCCCTATAATGTTTAAAAATCAATGTTTTGCAGTGAACCTGTGCATGTATTGGATAGGTTTGAACCAAAAGGTTGTTGTCTTACTGTCAATTTGAGGTACAACAAAAGGACTAGCATATATTTGTAACGGCGGGGCACGAAAGATAGTGGACATTCGACAAATGCAATGATTTCGCCGTAATAAACCAAAGAGAAAGTTGATGAAGAGTATCGATCAACGAAGGTAGGCCCTTTTGAAATGTTACGCGAGATATATACAATACTTATGAGTTAAGTTCAGTTCTTATGAAAGAATGTGAACCATCTATGTAACATTAGAAAAGCCGATCTTCTTTGATCCATTCTCTTCATCGACTTTCTCTTTGGTTTATCACAGCTAAACAATTGAATTTGTGGCTCTGATAACAGCTTAGGACGAGAGAAGACCTTGAAAGTTTGTATAGTGAACAATTACTTCTATGAATAATGCGTTTGGGGCGGGGTTTTGGAGGAGATGATCAAGGTGTGGGCTTTTAAAATGTTGGGGGGGTCTGTTTTTTTTCGTTATAAGATGGAAAATGTTGGGGGGGGTGTTTGGCCATCAGAGATAAAAAAAACTGTTAATATTTAAAAAAGGAATTATCCTTCTAATCAACATGCAACCCTAGGGGTGGACAGCAATTTTTGCTAGAACCAAAGATGTGAAGAGAAAGTATTGATATTATATTATTGATTATTGATATATTGATTGGTAAGAGCACGGCAGGTTGTGAAATTGAATAGAAGCAGTTTAAATTGAGCGGAGAGCTATTTTGGAAAGCGGTATCCAATAAAGTACACAATCCGTTGCCAAACTACCACAGTGCGGAGTAGGCAAGGGGGAGGGTACCCCCCTTGACAGGCAAAAGAGAGAGCGCTCGATCGTGCTCATATACAGTACTGGACAAAATAAAGTACACACCTACCATATTTCCAACAAAATTCATATTATCCAGCAACTATTACAATTACATATGTATTTTCGGAATATGGAATGATTTAAGTTTTGAGAGTGATATTTTCAACAAAAAAACAAGGTTTATTGGGTGATTGTTCGTTTTTTTATGGACAAAATAAAGTACGCACTTAAAAAATTCATGACTTTTATTGCTTATTGCTAAAATCAATACTTAGTATGACCACCTCGCGCATCAATAACGGCTTGCAGGCGTCGTGGCACACTTTCGACGAGATTTCGGATGTGTTGAGGGTTTAATTCATCCAGGCCTTCTCCAGAGCTTCGAATAGTTTGTCACGGTTGGTCGCGTCTCCTTTGTCTACGTTTTGATCCAGAATAGACCACAAATTTTCGATAGGAGATTCAAGTCCGGGCTTTGAGGTGACCATTTCAATAGTTTGATACGTGAAGCACGGAAGTAGGCAGTGGTTTGGTGGGCGATGTGCTTGGGGTCGTTGTCTTGTTGAAAAGTAAACTTATTCTGCAAACCAGCTTTACTCCTTCAAATTTCTTTTTAGAATGATGTCCAACCCCAGCCACGCAAAGCACCCCCACACCATGGTATTGCCACCTCCGTGCTTCACTGAAAAATTTTATCTGCAAGTTTCTCTCCAGGTTTTGTCCAGACTCGTGCCCTCTGTTTACGACCAAAGAGCTCGAACTTGCTCTCATCACTCTAGAAAACCTGTTTCCAGAAGTCTAAAGGCTTGTCGATGTACTTTTGGGCAAAGTTGCGACGTTTGATCCCACAGGAGTCATAATTAGTCTTAAATAAATGCTAACAGCAAAACAAACAAACCGGTTAACTTTGCGAATCAAACGTCGGCGTTGGGCAAAGCTGTTCTTATAACCTGTTTCATGTAGTCTTCTGCGCACAGTTCGATCGGATATGTGCAAGTTAACGTTTTCCTTGATTATACGGCTGGTGATCGACGGGTTTTTAGTCACTTCGCGGTCAATTCGGCGATCATCATTGATTGTTGTCTTCCGTTTCCTTCGTTTCCCTGCTCTGTCTGCCACACTTCCGAGAACCTCGTACTTCTTGCATATTTTTCGCTCTCCTGCCTTACTTAATATTTCAGAGTGATTTCTCTGTTCTCTTGACAGTTTTTAACTATGAGCTTGTGGATATCTAGAGAAATTTGTTTTTTTTTTTCATCTTATCGGATTTAAATGCACTTGATATGATACATTAACAACAAACAAGTTTTTTGACGTTTCTATGCGGTTCGAGGGGTAGGGAAGCATTAGCACGCTGTTCGCCAAGATGCACAGTTGTGGTTGTAGTAGTGTGTACTTTATTTTGTCCAGCTGAAAAGCGACTCATGCTGGCATTTTATCAAACTATCTAAAATATAGGCAATATAAAAATGTAATGATGTGGTATAAATTTTATAAATTGAAAATACTACATTTTATCCAAATAAACTGTATTGAAATATCTAATGCCGAAAAAGTTATAGCGATATGAATTTAATTACATCAGGAGTAAATGATTTTAGCGGTGTGTACGATGAGAGGTTCTCCCAGCAACTGGTGCAATTCGTAGTTCAATCGCGTTCCTCCACGTTCCGTCTTCTATTTGCACTCCACCGTAGATCGTATACAACACCTTCCATTTAAAGACACAAAGAGCACGTTGGTCCTCAACGAGAAATGTCCATGTTTCGTGGCCTTAGAGGACTACCAGTCTAATTATTGTCTTGTAGATGGTCAACTTTGTAGTTCGGCGAACTTTGTTCGATCTAAGCGTCCTTTGGAGTCCAAAGTGCCAGCCATAATTCGCCTTTGTATCACTCTGCGGGTGTCATTATCGCCAGTCACCAATGAGAACACCAGATACATGAATTCGTCTACCGCCTCGATTTCATCAGCGTCGGTCTGAGCTCGTGGTGGGAGCCTAATACTGTCTTCCCGAAAGCCTCTTCCCCTCATGTATTTTGTCTTTAACGCATTAACGACAAGCTCAATCATATTAGCTTCAGCCACAAGTCTGATGTACGTTTTCGCCATGGTCTCAAAGTTGCATGTCACGATATCATCGTATTCGGTGAAGTTAAAAAGTTAGACGAACTTCCTGAAGATCGTACCACTCGTTTTTATCCCCGCTCTTTGAATATGACACACCCTCCAATGCAATTAGCAAACACGACAATCCATCATCTTCCCGTAACCCTCTCCGAGATTCGACGGGACTCGAGAGTGTCTCTTAGACTCGCACCACTCACATAACGTTGAACATCTGCGTGAAAATTTCATATGAGAATCTGAAAGGATATCGAACCCGTTTTAGAAATGGGTAAATGTTCACCGATATGGCTCTAATTTGAACCAGGTGCTTAGATTGGCATGGAAAATACGAGACCCCGTGATGCGCTGGATAGTCAACATTTCCCAAATCCTTACCCGGTGTACCCACAAGCATTTTCTGTGTTTACAGATCTATAATATATGACAAACCACCTGACATTTTATCGATACTGGGCTTAGCTCAGACAGTAGGTGGCTACCCCGGCGTAATGGTTAGTATCCATACCTCTCACGCCAAAGTCACGAGTTCGTATGCCACTACCGGACATGCTACGAAAATATCCAAAGAGGCGTTTGAGTGAATACGACGGGAGATGAACCAGTCCGAGGCTGAAAATCTCGAAAATCGAGAAAAAAAAATGAATTTCTTGGCGACAATTTCTGCTTCTTGAGACACTCTTGAACAGCAAACTTGTCTTTAACAGTGACATAGAGAATAGACATTAATTAAGTCACGCGAAAATGGCCCAATTTGTATTTTGTATGGACTACCACGGTTTCCGGAACTTCCCCCTTAAAAAAATGACGTACTTGATGGATGTTCCCGAAATCTAATTAAAATCATGGGCCTCATCATCGACAGCAGTTTGGTTTCGTCAATATTTGAGAATATTCATAGCAAACCGTAAAAATGTTCCCCTGTAGGGGAATGAACAAGTTTTTTTCTCCACATGTTTGCTTACGATTAGAATTTCTCTAATCTTTTCATGAGTCGAGAAACGGTATATTCTACGACTCCCAACTTTTTTTCAATGTCACGATGTCCAATGTTCTTATTTTCGAAGTACATATACAGAATTTTCTCGCGAACGAGCTATTCTTTCAACTGCAGTTTTGTTAGTTTTACTCAACTGATAATGAAATTCACACATTGAACTATGTGTTACTCTAAATCTCAATGAATTAAACCGAAATGTTCAAAAGTTAGAGCAATTTGCATGTGACGCATTTTTTTGCGTGGACACCCTTTACATATCCTTGAAAATAACACCACTTTGGTACGACGTACACGTGCTAACACTTGATCCAGTTATCCATGCACTTTTCACAGGCCGACGGAGGACGACCTCCGCATTTTCTTGTACTGCCTTGATGAACTCGAATATCTTTTTTTTTTTAGTTTGGAGAAAAGAACAAACGGCGCACGGGCCTACCTAGCAAATTTGACATGTTTTGGGCCTCGGAAATGTCTTCAGCAGCAACCTTCTTTCGATGGTATTTTTGCACGAAATTCAGCTCTATCGGAACAAGCCGTGCGGTGAAACGTTGCATGTCCAAAAATTCAACAAAAATGTGCTTAACGATTCCATATGGGATCGTGAGATCCCTAGCCATCTCTTCAAGGCTCACATGACGATTTTCAAGTATAGTTTTCTTAATAACTGTCACGTTTTCATCAGTATTCGAAGTTGAAGGGTGTTCCGAGACGAAGCATATTTTCGACCACTTCACGACTACTTTTAAACTCTTTGTGCCATTCGTATGCTTTGGGTTTTGAAAAAGTAGATTCCCCGAAGGCTTCCTGCAACTTTTTCACCGGTTCCGCACAAGAAATTTCGCTTGAAACACACAATTTCAAACAAACTCTTTGCTCATCACATTTCTGACAGATGTCAGTTAGAGATATACCAACTCATGAAGAAGCAGAAAAATAGGCAAACGGAACAGGATGGTTCATTTAAGTTTAAAATTCCCGGTACTTTTTGACAATAGAGTATACTGTTGTGCAGTGCAGTAAAATTGTATTTAAAATTTGACATGCAGAATCTCTGTAGTTTCCTAGATTTGTGCCTTCAAAAACTTGAAGTGGCGAAGTATACCATTTTTGCATTTTGCTTCTTAGTTCCGATATCGATCTTGAAAACAAATTGAAACCCGTATTTTTACCCGTACCGGTTTAAAAAAGCACTTAGTCGCTTAAGTTATTTTCAGAAGCGTTCCAGCGTGATTGTAAAAAAAAGAGAGCTCAAAAAGGCAATACCATTCTTTTTAAAAATTGTCAAGTATAACTGTGTGTGAAAAGCAATACTACTCCTTAGGCCTTGAAAATTCATAAATTTTCTAACACCGAAAATGGCTACACTGAAAAGTAAATCTAATCTAGTCCCTCTGAACTAAAGGACTACCTAGATCAAGCACACGATTATCACATAGTATGTATCTGTATGCTGTTAGTTGTTGGATGTATTTACCTTGCTCTTAAATTCATGTGAGTCTTATTTAAATTCAAAACTCCGTACTAAAATTTCATCATTTAAATGTTTTAACTAAAATAAAAAGAAAAACTCGCTTATATTTTCGACTGGACCGGGAATAGCATCCGAGGTATCCAGCATGGTAAATACCGTGGCTCTATTGACTATGTTATATGGGTTTCTCACAAGACCAAAAACTTTACTCTTTAACATATTTGCACCACACCTTTGTCCACCACACTACTACAAAACACAGTCATAAACCATCCTCAAATTTGTTTTTTTTTTTGTCTGTCTAGGTAGCTGTTCTGAACCAAAAGAAATGAGCGCAAACTAACACCATAATCCCCTTTCTCCTACCCCTTTACAGAAGAAGTTCAATCACTCAAAGATTCGGAAAGTAAACTCAAACAACAGTATGCCGAATCTCAACGCCGGGAACGGATCCTCGCCCGACGGCTTGCCGTCAAGGAACAAGAAATGCAGGACTTTGCCGTAAGTTTGTGAACCCATCAGAAAGAATGCCTGGCGGAGATTCCCATTATAGAATTCGACAGTTAATAATTTTTCGTTCTTCCCCCCGACAGAGTCAAATCGCCGAACTTAAGACTGCCCAGGCACCGGGTCAGGCTGCGCTTCGGTCCGCCCTGCTCGATCCGGCCGTCAACATACTCTTTCAGAAGCTCAAAAACGAACTCCAGCAGACCAAGGCCAAGCTGGAGGAGACACAGAACGAACTGTCGGCTTGGAAGTTCACACCGGACTCGAACACGGGCAAACGGCTGATGGCCAAGTGCCGGCTGCTCTACCAGGAGAACGAAGAGCTCGGAAAAATGACCTCGAACGGACGGTTGGCCAAATTAGAGGGCGAGCTGGCGCTGCAGAAGAGCTACAACGAGGAGGTGAAGAAGTCACAACTGGGTAAGTTCGGCTCCCTGAAGGGTTTTTTGCAAACTACGCGACCTTACTAAATGTTTACAAGCATATTGTGTGGAAAAACGTTAACTAATAATTGCAGAATATTATTTAACCTATACTGTTGTTCTACGCATACTTTTTCTAAAGTATTATTCACTCAAAAATCTTAAATCAGGTCAATTTGTCCGATGATTATCGGAACCAGTGCTGAAAAAGTCATTTCGAAACAATGCCATTTCATTTGCCGATAACTCTAACTCTTATTGCTCTAAATTTAGAAGCTAAGACAGTGAATATAACACTTTCTAAATATCAGTTAGCGCGAATGACGGGAATGTCGAACCGACTCCGAAAAGGACATCGAAACTCTGTCGTGGAACTGACTGTTCGGGGCAATCAATTGCAGATTGCGCCACTGTAGACAGCATGTTTTGGTTGTATCTATCCGACACATACGTTGAAACTCCCGATGACTGTGTTACAGAGTTAGTATCACAACGGTTAGCCACCACCTATTTGAAAATTGTGAAGTTGGTTCCGAGAGGAACGGATGTGCGTTTTTTGAACTTTGTGTCATTCAAAGTAGGGATGTCTATGCAATCGAAGGAGAAGGCTTTGCAGGATTCCACTTGTCCCAGTGAGATCTCGTCCAGAGAGTTTGAGGAAATAAGCTTTCCGGGAAAGTTTTTTGGAAGCCAACCGTCCTAACAATACCTGAGACAGGATCCAACATCCCGAATATTCAGAACAACGCAGAGACGACCTTCATTATGGATCAATAACGATGAACGAAACTGCTCACAATACCTCGATTTGCCCCGAATATACGAATGAAACCGACCTGCAATATTTGAGGGTATTTTATCAAAATGTGAGATGCTTCTTCTTCTTTTAGCATTTCAAGCTTCACATTGATTGTTGTTTTTTGTATTCTCCCTTGCGCGGAAGTAACGATCTTTGATGAAGTTTGTCAGAAGCAAATAATTCCTCATCTCCATGCGAAGCGCTAGGAGTGGACGGTAATTTATTGCTAGAACGAATAGACATGAAGAGAAAGTGTATTGATAGTTCCGTATAGGGCAACGGCAGGCTTTGAAAATTGAAAGATACAAGTTTGAAAACGAGCGGAGGGCATTATTGAACGGTAGTAATGCCCTCCGCTCGTTTTCAAACTTGTATCTTTCAATTTTCAAAGCCTGCCGTTGCCCTATACGGAACTATCAATACACTTTCTCTTCATGTCTATTCGTTCTAGCAATAAATTACCGTCCACTCCTAGCGCTTCGCATGGAGATGGGGAATTATTTGCTTCTGACAAACTTCATCATTTTCAAGCTTATTGCCTTCACAATTAGCTTATTGCTTGCTCTCAACTTAGTGTTCTAAATGCACTTCCACAGTTTTTTTTTGGGGGGGTTTGCGACCAAGTTTTTTTTTTTTGTTTGGTTGGTTTGGGGGGAAGGGTGGTGATTGGCTGCCCGGGGGGGGGAGAATTTTTTTCTTAAAAAAAAGTGGAGATGCATCCGTACTAAAACTAACGAGCTCTTTCTGAAGCTTGTTCCCCGCGAATACGAAGTATTTGTACTCACCGAGACGTGGCTTCGTCACCTATTCGATATTTGGGTCTGATCGCAGGGCAGCTTTAAGCAACTGTGGTGCCGCTGGAAATACGTCTGCACCGAGAACGCATTCGAGCGCCCCTAGTTGTTGCTTGGCACGAGGATGACGACGAAGAGAAAAAGTACAGTACTTCAGTTTTATAGATGACAAGAATAAACAAGTTGAGTTTTACGCCGCGCTCTTGTTTTATTTCCCGTCTCACAAAAGTTCCCATACAACCTTCAGCGAAGGGGTGGAGTTTTAATTACGGTTAAAGCAAACCTCAACTGTAGGTCAGTAGAGCTTGTTGACTGTGGCAATATTGAGCAAATCGCTGTGCGTATCAAACTAGACAAGACGACGATCTTTGTGTGTGGCATCTATCTTCGACCGAACTCGTCTTCAGAATTGTACTCAGCGAATCCGGCAGCAGTCAGGCAACTCTGTGAAAGCCCTTCGGATTCTGATAGTATTGTCATCGTTGGAGGTTACAACCTACCTCAGTTGGTATGGTCCTACGATGAAGAGATCAACAGCTTACTGCGGTGCAACGCATCGTCCAACGTTGCCTCCGGACTACACCAGCTCAACAGCCTAAACTGTTGCCTAAACCCAACAGCTAAACTCGAATGGTCGTACATTTGAATTGACATTTGTTAACGAACCAAACGATGTTGAGCTTATGGAACCTCCGTCATCCCTCCTCCGAATCGACAACCATCACAAGCCATTCGTTCTTCGCATTGATGTGAACGCCTCCTGCTGGTGACTCGAACATCCTTGATCATTTCGATTTCCGACGATGCCGCTTTCCGGAACTGAATAACGCTATCATGGACGTCGATTGGATTGAAATGTTTCGTGCAAAAGATCCGGATGAAACGGTACGTATGTATCCGGATGAAATCCGGTTGGTACAAGACGACGTCGGGCGCAACGAGCAAGATGGTCAGACCAGGTGGAGCAAGACCTAGGGGGTACAAGGTGCCCAAGGGATTGGAGAGGAGCAGCCACGAATCGGGCATTATGGAGGGATATTGTGTATCAGGCTATGTTATAGTATTGTGACGTTATGCCATGTAAATAAATAAATAAATAAATAATATAAAATAGTGACCAAGTCACTAAAAAGAGACCTGCTACCAGTCCTGTCATGGTGAAAAAAAAATACATAGGACAAACAAACGCACTCTCACAACTCATTTCAAAGAACATATCGCAGATGTTACTAAAGCAAACAAATCTACTGACCAAGGACTCATCAATAATTTCAAATCAAAAATAGCTGAACACATTTTCAATGAAAAACCACATACAAATTTTAGGCACATCACATATCCTTGGAAACTAAATGTAGTAGAAAGCGTAGAAATTAAAAATAAAATTCCAAAAAATACTTAACAAAGCCTACCTACCGATACCTACCGATCAAGCAAGAATTTCTAGATAAAAAAAGGAACTGCCACATGGTAGGTACATATAAAAATTATGAGTGACACCTTTGTTATCTGTCAGGTAGAAAATGAAATATACAAACCCAAACATACAAATCGAACGCCTACGTACCTAACCAATCAGACCTCTCCGGTCTCGCAGTCTGCGAAGGATCCGCGAAGGGTCGCCTTGCTCGTTGCGCGCCTCTTCTTCTTGTGCATGTCGGTTCGTTTTCGAGAATCATTTTAACTGGGCTGTCGTCCGATATTCTTCCAGCATGCTCAGCCCACCGTAGTCGACCGATTTTAGCGGTGTGTACGATGGGAGGTTCTTCCATTAACTGATGCAATTCGTAGTTCATTCGCATCCTCCACGAGCAATGTCCATGCTCCACGAGCAATGTCCAGGACTACCGGTCTAACGAATGTCTTGTAGATAGTCAACTTTGTAGTTCGGCGAACTTTGTGCGATCTTAGCGTCCTTGGGAAAGAAAGTAGACACGATTGCCAGCCAAAATGCGCCTTTGTATTTCTCTGCTGGTGTCATTATCGGCGGTCACCAATGAGCCCAGTTACACGAATTTGTCTACTACCTCGATTTCATCACCGTCGATCTGAACTCGTGGTGGGAAGCTAACATTGTCTTCCCGTGAGACTATTCCCTTCATGTATTTTGTTTTCTGTTTTCAACACATTAATCACAAGTCCAATCCTACCTGCTTCAACCTTAAAGGCTTGAATACACACACGGCATCGTGATGCCTTCTTCATACTAAATAGAAGGCGAAATCGCACCTTCCTTCTATCCTTCACCGTCCTGAGTCGCCTTCTAACCAAGAAGGTACTTACTTCTTGCACTATATGACTCGCTTGACCGCCTTCCGTGTACACGCATCACATCGTTCAGAAGGCGTAATATATTTTGTTGACGCCGTTTATGCACCTTCTATTATCGGAGGTGCTGGCAACGCCGTGTAGAATCGCTTCATACCTTCTTGTGTAAAATTGTTTGAAGGGTGACAGAGGATTGTATTGTTTATCGGATGTTGTTTTGCATTTTCATTTATTATGATAAAAAATGTTGTGGAAGTAGTGCAATATTTTACACTAAGGTTTTTTTTACACGTCTTTTTTGCACGGATTCCGGAATTAACAGGTTTTTTTTCGGTTTTTTCCAATCCGTGTAAAAAAAACCGTGCTAATTCCGAAAACCGTGTAAAAAACTGCAATGAAAAACACTTAAGAGATTTTGTGAACAGTGGAATGGATAACCCAGCAAGGTCCAAGAGGCAGACAAGGACCCCAGCGGTAGAACACAAAATAAGACCGGAGTGAACGTGTGTGGGGATAAGTGGGGATAATATAGGTACATTCATGATGATATATCTTGAGACCCTTAATATCTGTAGAGGTGCGGTCTTCAGCAAAGTTGTTCGGAAGGTCAAGGGCATTCAACAGATGAACCGTTCTTTTTGGAATTCCACCACTACTTGGCGGAGATCTCGAGATGTATCATCATGAATGTACCTGTATTATCTCCACTCGCTTGCCTCTTGGACCTTGTTGGGCTATCCATACCACTGTTCACAAAATCTTCTGAGTGTTTTTCATTGCAGTTTTTTTTTACATGGATTTCGAAATTAGCACGGTTTTTTTACACGGATTTCGGAATTAACACGGTTTTTTTACACGGATTTTGGAATTTACAGGTTTTTTTTACACGGATTCCGGAATTAACGCGGTTTTTTTACACGGTACGTATCCCCCGTGTAAAAAAAACCTTAGTGTATTTCTTTTAACTATTTCATTTGACTTTTATGATATTTTCGTCTCAGATGAATTTCAGTTATTTCAAAAACTTGGGGGGGGATCAAAAAAAAATAAAAAAAAAAAAAAATGGGGGGGAGATATTGCGAAAAGAGGGCGGCGGCCGCACAAGAAAAGAAAAACAAAAAACGCGCGGGAGAGCGATCATGCTGGCTGTTGGCTTTGAAAGCGACCAGTTGAGTGTGCCTGTGCCAAATTAATTTTGGAATGGGAATGCGGCGTTTTAATTGAACGCAGGCTCCGCAACGATTTTCGTCGCATGGCTGAAGAAAATTTCATCAATTTGCTGGAGAAAATGGCCCCGCTGATCCAGAAAAAAGATACTATAATGCACAAAGCGATCAGTCTTTACATACGACTGAATGCGACACTGTATTATCTGGCAACCGGCGATAGCTTCCGATCGTTGCTGATATTTTTTCGTGTATCATAAAGTGCTCTTCATAGGCTTATTCCAGAGATGGCGAAAGCCATATATCAAGCACTTGCCCTGGAACATCTGAAGGTTATTTTTATTCAGTATTTTTGATTACTTTATTTTTGACAAGCTGTTTTGCATAATTGCGTTATTAGAGCAGTGGAGAATGATAATTCTTGCCACTCGTGCATGAGAATTAAACAAGATATTGAGAACTTTCTTCTATAAACTAGCTAACAAGCGAAATAACGAGTTTTATATTTTCGTTCTCTTCAAAGCGTTTTTAAAATTGACATTGGCAATTGCAGAAGTGATTCAAAGCCTGAATTTAAACTATTTTTGTTTTTGTTGCATCCATTTTGTTACATCGATTGTTTCAGATTTATTGAAGACAAAAATCGAATCGATTGAAATCACCCTTGCCAGACAGTAAACAAACTAACATCTAAAACTGACATAGTCGATCATGCCTTCTTCTTGTCTTGACATCTCCCGCCTTCCGTGTAAATCCAAACCAAAAATTGGACGGCATGACGACAAGAAGGTGTGCAGACGGAGGAGCCCAACACGGCGTGATTGTACCTTCCGTGTAGTCGGCAGGAAAGCGGTGCGTGCTAGAAGGGCCACATGAAGGTGTCAAGAATGTACTGACAAATTTCGTCCAGAAAGCATTATAATACCGTGTGTGTATTCAGGCCTTTGGGATGCCTTTGGAATTTGGGAAAGCAACTTGTAGGCGGCGCTCAGTAGCGTTATCACACATCCGAACGCATCTAGTATAAATAATAGACCTACTGCGATGTCCTCTTCAAGTCGAGGACTCGACACTAAAGAAGTCTGTAAGTCGCAGATGAAATAGGCCTATCTGTGAAAAGATAGTTTCCCTTGTTTTTCAAATCAGTTTAGTTGTTTTTAATATTCTTTTAAGAGAACGTCCACTAAGTACATCACGTTTTCAATGGTGATGGTGTGTTACGATGGAGGTTGGAAATGGTCAATAATTGCGTGACGTACTTAATGAACGATCCCAAATACTAATTTTCAAATTCAATTGCAATATTTGATCATTTTTGACACGGGAGAACTAAATTTAAAATATCGCGGGTTTAAATAAACCTACCTCACTAGCACAATTACCCTTCCACTGGCAGTGTGGAGATGCAGAGGATTCCTCGGTCGTCCTCATGACTGATCTACACTAAAAAAAATCGACACGTTGTTTCTATGCGAAATTTCACGTAACTTTCACCTCAACACGTAACCAAATCTTCTTCAGTAAAATCATAACATGAACATAACGTACCAGTGAATAGTACGTAAAAAATAACGTAAGATTTATGTGATGTTCACATAGAATGTGGATTTACGTGGAAATCACGTAGCTCTTACGTGAATTCCACGTGTTTATTACAGCTTTTGGCAGTGGACGAAAATTACGTGCGTTTCACATGGGAACAACGTGTCGGTTTTATTGAGTGTATAAATAGAATAAATTTGTGAACTTGAAGAGTTGAACTAATCTCAAGCTCCATTTGATGTGGTTCTCTGTACAATTACATTAGTTCTGATCAGTAATGAAGAAGTACATATGAAGTGTCTTTGTGTATATTTGGACATAAGTGTTGCGTAAGACGGCCTATGGAATTTTGGTTAAACTTTAAGTTAACAGTTCAGCTGCTCAGATTTCTGTGAAAATCATAAAATTCAGAGATAATTTCTAGATGTGTTGTGTTTATCTTCGGCAATTACCTGTATTTCGCTCAGGGCTAGCAAGGGCCATTTAGTATGAGTATGATTCGTTTGCCGGTAACTCCTTTAAAAAAATAAAAGAAAAAAATTTTTTTTAATAAACTTGAGGGGCTTTTTTTTTTGGGGTTTTTTAAAAGTGGTATTATAAAACCTCTGTTTTCGGGGGGGGGGGGCAAGTAATGGTAGTAATTACTAAAAGACGGGAGGATTATTTCATTATTTATTTATGGGTGGTGGTATATCTATCAGGGCGGTACATATACAGGGTGGCCTTCTTATATTTGTACAACAAAAAAGTGGTAAATCTATCCCTCAAAAAGAGGGGGATTTCCTCCTCTTGCCTATCCTGCATGGGGTAGTATGGTAAAGGGTTATGTGCCTGATCGGATACTACCGTTCAATAATGCCCTCCGCTCGTTTTCAAACTTGATCTTTCAATGTTCAAAGCCTACCGTTGCCCTATACGGAACTATCAATACACTTTCTCTTCATGTCTATTCGTTCTAGCAATAAATTACCGTCCACTCCTAGCGCTTCGCATGGAGATGATAAATTATCTACTTCTGACAAACTTCATCAAAGATCGTTACTTCCGCGCTTGGGAGAATACAAAAAAACAACAATCAATGTGTATCTCTCATTGTTGGATTAAAAATTTTTTTGTGTTGTTTGTTATGGTAATATTTTGGAAATATAAAATTTTTATTTGTTTTTTTCAAAATGGCGCTGCGTGGTGAGGGCACGCTTCATGTTGGGGGGGGGTGCGGGGGGGGGGTTTGAGATAGTGGTTGTAATTAAAAGAGAAATTTGGTGTTTTGTGGTTTTGGTGGGTGGGGGGCGTGGGAGACAAAAGTGGTCATTTGTTAAGGGGAAAAGGGGAAGAAAGTAAAAAATTGGGGCGACTGGTGAAAAATATTATTTTGATGGGGGGGCACTTTCACCCCCTCTTGTCGATGAAGATCAAAGGGGTTTTGCCGGAATTAGTTATTCCAGCTCAAACCATGACAGAAGCGGGATGATGACACCTTGAAATACTTCCACGATTTTTGGAAGCAGCAGGAAGCAACTGCCGATCATTTTGGTGGTTGTGATGCTGCTCGATTGTGAAAAATGTTTCATCGGTGAACAGCACTGACCAATGGCGGCCCTCGGATAAGCGGTTCAGGAGAACCTTAGCTTTTCTTAACCGGTTTGCTTTCACGGTGTCATTCAAGTAGTGAATCTTGCACAGTTTATATGACTGAAGCTTCAAATCGTCGTGAACTATGGCTCCAACGGAAGATTTTGAAATTTTGAGTGATTTCGCCAACTTTCGGATGGAAATCGAAGAATTTCGCTTGATTCGTCGCCGGATAATCTCGCGCATTTGTGGAGTCCGAACGGTGCGCTTTTTTCCTCTCCCTACGCGGTCATCTAGCGTTCCAAGCTGTTGGTATCGTTTTATTGCGTCACTCACTGCAGATTCTGCCATATTCAGGGTCTCTGCAATCACTGAAACAGTTTTTTTCTTTTCGAAAAAGTTCAATTACACATGCGCGCAACTCATTCGGCTTCATTCTGAATGGATTACAGGGTAGCCACAGACTCGGGAAAATCGGGAAATATGCGGGAAAAAGTCGGAAATTTCAAAATCCATCGGGAATTTGTGTCATATGAACCATGCTCATATATTTTTTCAAATTGGTAATTTGGGTAGCTTTTTGTCATCTACTCGGTCCAACGATCTCATTAACAAAATGAAATAGTGTTTTTCTGCAAATCTAGCATTGCTGAAGAAAGTAGCTCAGTACGCCATGGATGGGCCCGGCTGTCAACTGGAAGAAATTCAAAGAACTTACTGGGGAAATCTGCGAGCTAGCCCTAGCTTTGCAGTCTTCAATATCGGTAACTGCAGCTGGCACGTCGTACACAATTCCTTCAGGGACGGCATGTGGATCATTTTTTGCTGGCTTTGTTCAGCCTGTTTCAAAACGTACCGCTTAAAAGATCTGACTAAACGGCTGTGACAGGTTAGGTTGCGCATATGACTTACTTTTGTTGTTATTTTACTTGTCTGGAACTCCTTGGGTGATCCTTATGACTGAAGCATCGCCATTGTATGCATTACTGTAAATGTTAGTGCAAGTTTTTCACAATGTTTTTTTTTCATGTGCTACACGAGTTCCGCCAACCTGGGGTGGTAACACTGTTGTCATTTTTAAAATACCATAAAGTCTCAGTCCACTTGTATAATTGACAAATACTTGTCACTGCAGTGGACAGACACCTATTGTGTCAGTCGCCTTAAAGTCAACCGAATTTCAAACGGAGCTTTTCGTCGGTATTCCGATTAAAAGTGATCGTTGTTGTAGCAGATGCGGTTGACGATAAGATGCTGAATTTTGTCATCAAGTCTGCAGCAATGGTCGAGTCGTTAGTCAGCGAATACTATACCTAATTTCCCATAGCTCCGTTTTTTTGACGACTTGACGGGACTACTAAGAGCCGCTTTGGAGAAAATTGTTAAGCCCGAGCGTCTGACAGTCAAATCAAAATCGGGTATTGAAATAGAATTGACGGAGAGCAATCTTCTGCCAGCCCTTAATGTGGACATCGGTTTTGCATCTAAATTGGCAATCAAGAAAGCAAGAGAATTTGCAGAAATATACGACAAAGACATTTTGGCATTCCGCAACGCGTGTCGATCTTTTTACTGTGAATTTTGAAGACGGTACTGAACAAATCTCCTTTGACATATCGTTTAACGCGTTACGTCACTTGCATTAACCCTGATATTATAACTCACTTCACGGATATAGCTACAAAGCGTCTGCAGCTGTGTCTGGAAACGTTCGTAGATAAAGACTATCTGAGCGCTGCAGTTGCTCATAAAGCGAAAGAAGAATTTAGGCAGCTGTGCTCAGTGCCGTCTTCGAAGATGTTGCCTGCCGGAATCAAGAGAAAAGAACAGAGTTTGGACAAATTTTAGCTAGAACTGATTGCTCATTTCAAGAAGGAGCTGCCAAATTTGACAACATGCATTATGCACGCAACGCATGTGAATCATTTTGTACTCGTAAACCTCGAATGCTTTATTTGTTTTCTTTGATGTCTATGCTTCTAGAGACTTCATGACTTATATAAAGCGATCTTTGTTCTCGTTTGCAAAATTAGAGACCAGAGCAGGTTACGCAATACGCAAGAAGCCCGATTTGCGGCTGCTATCCGTTATTTTGCCTAAATGAAACAAGTCAGAATTTCAGATTGAACAATTTCCTCAGAAACTTCAAAAATATCTTTTAATCCAACTTATATTAACTTATTTTCCCAGTCGGAAAAATTTGGCATAACTTACTGCGTATAAAGACAATGGTTCAAGATGTTAAACCATGTAGGTATGCTTAGTTTAATTCGTTTGGTTGTGTTGAGGCATGCCGACAAAGTCTGTACGAATAATTTGCAGCCACCCTGTAAAAGATTTAAAATCACACTTCTAAACAAAATTGTTGAAAAAAAAACGTTCGTACATCATTTCAAAAAAATTAGCTTATGAGTGTCCGACAAACGAATCATACTCACACTAATTGACCCGAGCCAGCTCTTATTTCGTCTCGTATGTGCAGATTTTTTCAGTCCCTGTGTACTAGTACTCGCAACTACTATCTCACTAATCATCTTCCCCGTGTATTCTTTTTTTTTCGGTACAGAATTGGACGACTTCCTGCAGGAGATGGACGAAGACGTCGAGGGAATGCAGAGCACAATCGTGTTCCTTCAGCAGGAGCTGAAGCACACCAAGGACGACAAGGAAGTGCTCGAAAAGGAGGTCCTCCAGCTGCGATCATACGTCAACGGGGAAGCGGACGATGGTGCGGCGTCAACCCGGATGGAAACCGAACCCGCCGCCACCGCCGCCGCCGTCGATTCCTCGTCTCTAGCGTCGTCGTCAGTTTATCTAGTGAACGGGAGTAATAGTAACAAGTTGAAACAAAGTTCAAGTGATCAATCAGAATCGTTGTTGGTGTATCAGAATCGGACGCACTGTGGTGGCAATACAAATAGCAATTCTGAAATGTTGAACGGTGGTGATGAGTTAGTTAATGAACAAGAACAAACGATCGGCGGCAGCATCAATAGCAGCAGTAGACTTAGCGGTAACACTACTAGTACTGGTAATAATGGTAAGAAAGTAAACAATAGGACTGCTAAAACGGTTGGTGGCAAAAAGCGAAACTACGCGGAAGACCCAGATGACGACGGGGCTGCGGGGGCCGAGGATGAAGACGACAGTGGCCATTACGAGGATAATGGTAAGATTGTCGAACAGCAGCAGCCGCATGAAGAGGAACAGATCCTCACCAGCAGCAATAAGCGCATGACGCGATCAGGTAAGGGTAAGACCGTGCCTAAAGTAAGCGTAAAGAAACTGCGACGGGCGTCGGTACTGTCAGCTGATCCGTCGGCGGAGGACGACGATGCGGCCGAAGGATTTGCTGCCAACGGTGCGAACTGAAATTCCCACCTTCTAGAAACCCGTTATCTCCTTCCTCGTATGGACGAAGTGAACCGACAACTGACTCCTTATTTTGGGGGTAGCGTACTCTTCGTGGAATAGGTTTTTTTTTACTAATCTAAAGCACGCTGTCCTGAAGAAAAATATTGAAAAAGAAAACAGAAACAGGCTAGGAATAAGATGAACCGCTAAAAACGGAACATAAACCCTAGATGAAGAAAAAAAATCACTCAAGAAACACATTGAAATTAGAACTCTTGATAAGCTAAGCTACAATAATAATTATTGTACATTTTCTTTTTGATGAGACACGATTAGGGAGAATTGAAACCGAAGAACAATACGCGAGCGAAACTAATCATACACACCCAACCAACACAAGGAAGTGAATAATAATAATAAAAAAAAAGCGCGCTCGAGCTCCGTCTAGCGACCAAGAACGGTATTGTGAGGACGAGAAAACGAAAACTATATACCTAACCTAATATTGAACATAGTGAAGCAAACAAGAAACAACAACATCGTAAACAATACAGTGGATGATTTTTTCTCGTTTTTTTTTTTCGTTTGTCCAACAACAACGTTTTTAGCCTGCTAAGGAAGTGTAATTTTAATACTGTAAATCAAACAACATAATAAGAAAATTTACAGCAAAAAAAAAACAACCAACAACAATGTGTAATTTAAATTATTTCGAGAAAAAATAGAGTTAAATTATTCATAAGCCGCGCTCGTTTCAATTGGATTTTCTCCGAAAATTACCCAACGCTCACTCTCTCATGCCTCTCATTTATTTATTCTGTTCAACTATTCAATCAGCAACCGTATTCTCAATAATGAACGCCCGCGCCAGATTTCGTGCACAGGCCAAACGTAGCATTTTGACCAAATCTTCAGTGCAGTTGTTCAACAGGTTAGACGAGAACTTCGGCAACAGGGCTTGATTGTCGATGTCGGCGTCCCCGTTCTGGGGCTTTTTACTGCTCCTCAGCTGTTCCTTTCTCTTCTCCATCATTGGAACCAGGTCCCACTCGAGATGATGCAGGATGGTGTACGTTTCCTTGGTCGGGATGACGGGTTCCTTGTGCTCCAACAGGGGGATTGTGTCCGCCAGCAGAGAGGGCCAGAAGCTGGTGGAAAAAATGGAGGGATTTTGGTTAGTCTATGCATTTCAACTGAATGTTGTTACTGGTAGTCGTCCCCAGATCAGGCGGAGTTAATAATAGAAGTCGATCAAGTGGTCTTTAATAAAGAAAGGTGTGTTTGGATCAATGCTATAAATAGTCTTTTCGAAGTAGTTAGAGTCATATACAGATAACTTGACTGATTAAATTGTTGTCCTCGATAAGTGCTATCAATATGCCTAGCAGTACATTGCTCTAATTATAACATTTATGGCGTGAGAATTTTTCTCGCGTCATTCAATTAAAAATATTTTGAATATGACAGCGAATATTTGCTCTAACTTCGTGAATAGTAAAGTTGGGACAATGAACTGTTGTACAAAGTTGTCTGGTTAATCAGGCGCTACAAAATTACCATACATATTCTAAAATTTAGTTTTGGAAAACATGTATCGGTAAATGAATCCATCTGAGTCGAAATGACTATTTACATGACTGGTTCGGAAATTCAAGTCTTGAGTTGGCTTAAGGGCAATAGTAACGTCGTCGATTTTCCGTCTTTCGGACAACAAGCAGCAGGTTCGGCTACATGTTTCACCTCAGAACGAAAACCTACATCGCTCACTAGCATTCCGACCTGAAAAAATGCAGTCAAAAATTATGATTGACGCATTTTTTCTTAAAGAGTGAAAATCGACAATCTTACACAGGTAACCAATAAGCATTAAATAAAGCAACTAAGTAGCCCTATATGCGTCTTAACGACAAGCGATATAATGCATATAAGAATTATAGTCATCTTAAATGCTATTCAAAAGCACTACGGCTAATTTAATTCTGAACCCCACCAAAAGAAGACGTCTATGTCGACAATATGTCATGCATTGGTAGCATGAATTGGTAACGTTTGCAAATGACAGCTAGATGACAGCAGTTGAAATGTTGGTCTGCTGCTGGGGAGTTTAGCTTTTAGAATGCTGATTAAATCTAGACAAAATAGTCAAAAGGTCGAAAGTAACATTTGTAAAAAATACCCTGTAGTGTTTTTTTGTGGGGTCTGCTTGCTCCCACTAACAAAATAGCAAAAAAAAAAGAGAGAGGGATTTTTTTCCCGTTCGTGGGTGGTGGAGATAGATGTGTGCCAGGTCGGTTTTCTTTTTTTTTTTTTTTTTTTTTTTTTTTTTTGTAATGCTTGGTTGGAAAAAAAATGCAAAAAAAAAAAAAAAAAATCTTTTCTTTTATTTTTTTTTTTTTTTTTTTTCCTTTTTTTCTTTTTTTTTTTTTTTTTTCTGGTAGTGGGACGTTTGCTTTCTGTATAGACCCCCGATTTTTTCTTATGAACGGGGAAAATCAAATTCGCTGCAGTTTTGCATTTCCTAGGATAGAATTCGAACTCGCTGCTTCGTAGTGGATGTGTTTTTATTCCGCGTCTTTATCCTCTTACCTATATGGAACGTATGCAGGGCTGGTAACAGGTCACTTTTTAGTAACTTGGTCACTATTTTGAGTCTAGTCACTAAAAAGTCACTATTTGCATCCAAAAGACACTTAAGTCACTATTTTTCGGAAAATGGTCACTAAAGTCACTATTGTACTATAGTCAACCAAATTAAGCGATCTGGCCACACTATATAAAAGTCGAGAAATATACATCAACAAACTAGATCTACCTCAATTGTCAAATGCAGAGCGCTGGTCGGTCACAGCACTCTGGATTAACTTGAATGCGACGCACGTGGTCCCACATTACATCATCTTTCATAATTTTTACAATTTTCCAGCTATTTCACAATAATTTTTCATATTTCTACACACATAAACCCAGTGAACCCCATGACGAATCAAACGGGATAGGAGTAAAACACTTAAAACGTTTATCCAATATGCAAATAAAATGACAATAAAAGAAACTACATAAAAGAATCAAGTCATTTTTTATTTACACTCACTTTTATTCAAAAATGTTTTGTTAGGCTCAGATTTTGCAAAAGTGGACTACTCTTTTGGTATCCAAATAGTCGAGAAAAGTGGGAACGAATTGTAAATCAGAGATTAAGGGTGATACGGTCAAAATTTGGTCAAGGGAAAACGCGTGTAAATCGGTGAAATCGTTTATTTAAAAAATCGAATTAAATTTCTTTTTCAAGTTCAATTAGTATAAAATTCAGGAAAAATATTCAGTTAGGCTTCCGCTTTTCCAAATCCGAATTGCCGGGCCTTACGCTTGACCCCTGCCATCAGATTTTGTACAGCCACCATGTCCACCTTCTTCGCCGCAGAAAGCCAGTTTGCCTTGAACTGCTGCTCGTCCTTAGCAGTTTTTTTGGTCTTCTTTAGGTTCCGCTTGACAATAGCCCAGTATTTCTCAATTGGGCGGAGCTCTGGCGTGTTGGGAGGGTTCTTGTCCTTGGGAACCACCTGCACGTTGTTGGCGGCGTACCACTCCATGGCCTTTTTACCGTAATGGCAAGATGCCAAATCCGGCCAAAACAGTACGGAACAACCGTGTTTCTTCAGGAAAGGCAGCAGACGTTTATTCAAACACTCTTTCACGTAAATTTCTTGGTTGACAGTCCCGGAAGCTATGAAAATGCTGCTTTTCAAGCCACAGGTACAGATGGCTTGGCAAACCAGATATTTCTTTGCGAACTTTGACAGTTTCGTGTGCTTGAAAATATCTGCTACCTTTCCCCTTCCTTTTGCCGTATAAAACTCCTGTCCCGGAAGCTGCTTGTAGTCGGCTTTGACGTAGGTTTCGTCGTCCATTACCACGCAGTCAAACTTCGTCAGCATCGTGGTGTACAGCCTCCGGGATCGCGCTTTGGCCGTCGTATTTTGTTTATCATCGCGATTTGGAGTCACTACCTTCTTGTAAGTCGATAGTCCGGCTCGTTTTTTGGCTCGATGCACGGTTGTAGACGATACACCCAGATTATTTGCGGCATCACGGAGAGATAGGTTAGGGTTTCGCTTGAAACTACCGGCAACTCTCTTTGTCGTCTCAGCGGCTTCCGGTTTTCGATTTCCCCCCGATCCAGACTTCCTGGCTGTCGACAAACGTTCCCCAAACACTTTAATTACATTTGTAACGGTTGATTTGGCAACTTTTAGCGATTTTGCCAACTTTGCGTGCGAGTAGCTCGGATTTTCGCGATGCGCGAGCAAAATTTTGATACGCTGCTCTTCTTGCTTGGACGGCATTTTGACAACTGAAGAGTGAATTCCAAAATCAAAATAGGAGCAACATTCTACACACACACACCTTCAAAATGAGGGGTGTTCAGGTTTTTTAAATGCAAAATTGAAAGAAATACGTCAAGTTGATATTGACCAAATTTTGACCGTATCGCCCTTTAAAGGGCTTATTTTCGGTTAAAAATGCTCAATTAAAGTTATTTACAAATCGATGTATCGATTTGACGAGATTGAACGTGCCTATAAAGACCGGATGACTCGATCCCGCTTTATTGGCCGAATCACGTATGGACATTGATTCGTTCTTCCCAATTAGAGATACCACTCCAGTCCAGTTTCGAGTTTTATGCCTCTCCCCGGTACTTCATCCAAAGAATAGTGTTTCCCTAACTTGTTTCTGATGGATTTTACACTTGCATGGTGAATTTAATGTTTGCATAGTTACACCCTTTTCTCTAAGTAAATCACAGGAAACTCACTTTTCAAAAATCATTGCAACTCGTTTCGTTGTACTGAATCGTACGCTGCCTTAGAAATCAATAAACAAATATTGAGCCTGCAAGGTGTAATTCAAAAATGTATATATAATCATGTCGTGGGTCCTCCCTTAGCTCAGTCGGTAAAGGCGCAGCTACAAAGCAACACCATGCTGGAGGTGGCTGGGTTTGATTCCCGGTCTGGTCTAGGAATTTTTCGTAAAGGAAAATTTCTCGACTCCCTGGGCATAGCGTATGATTGTACTTTGCCACACAATCATACTAATGCAAAAATCGTACTTGGCATCGAAAGCTCTTAATTAATAAATGTGGGAGAATACTAGTTCCTCGCTTTCTCGCTGTATCTTATATCTATCAACGCTTATTCATGGTTGCCAGTTGACAGTCGCTGTTGGTGATTGCATGTCCGATGTTTTGTCTAACCACGTCAAGAATATCCCAAGGAAGTCATTAGTCTTCTTGTTATATCTTGATTATGTAAGCTTAATCGTCCAAGAACCACGTCTTTGTATGCCGTTAACCTCTGGCTCTATTTACTAATTCAATTAATCAACGTTTGCTACCTTCTGCAACAGCAACTTCAACGTCACCTTGGGCTTGATTGTATCTTGTCTTTAACAATTTCACATTCCCAGTTTCCGAACAAATTGAAGGTAACGATAACTTCTAGACAAGTTATAGCATTCTCATACTATATAACCACACTATCCTGTAGTGGAGGGCCGTTTTGCCGAAATGCAAATTGGGATATCGTAGCACGTAACTTTGAGACGATGGCAGACATCGTCACATCAGACTTAAGGCTGGAGCTGGTAGGATTGGGCTTGTGATTATTGCGTTGAAAACAAAATACATGAAGGGAAGAGGCTCACGAGAAGACAATGTTAGCCTCCAACGACGAGTTCAGATCGACGGTGATGAAATCGAGATAGTAGACGAATTCATTGGTAACCGCCAATAACGACACCAGCAGAGAAATACAAAGGTGCATTACGGCTGGCAATCGTGCCTATTTTGGACTCCGAAAAGCGCTAAGATCAAACAAAGTTCAAGCCATTAATTAGACCGGCAGTTCTCTACGGCCACGAAACATGAACATTGCTAGTGGAGGACCAACGCGCCCTTGGTGTCGTTTGAATGGAAGGTGCTACGTACGATCTACGGTGGAGTGCAGATGGAGTAGGCGAATAAACCACGAATTGCATCAGTTGCTGGGAGAACCTTCAGCGTACACATCGCTATAATCGGTCGACTACGATGGGCTGGGCATGTCTTAAGAATGTCGGACGACAGCCCATTTGACGGTTTGCATGTTTACCAAGGAAATTAGGTATGTTGCTCGAAAACTCATGACCTACTAACGAAGGATCCTTGCGAATGAATAATACGACCTTCAAAAAATCTCTATTGAATTAACATACATAAATAATACTTACTAGCTTGGGGTGATCTTCGAGTCCAATAGATTAACCAACAACTCCGCTGCTTGCGCCATCGATCGCTCCAGGAAGAACTGGCGGAAATCGTAGTACTTGACCAGGAAAATCAACCTCGGCGAACAGAACATCTTCGCTCCAATGTTGGCAATGACATCCTCACACATGATCTCGCCGTAGTTGCAGTAGTGTTCCAAGAAGATGTTCGCCACTGCCGTTACGTAGAAGCTATCCCTGGAACGAATGGCCCACTCGAGAGCATTGCCATACTGTTTGTTCGTCAGGTTACGCTTCACCAACACTTTGCAAATTTCACTCTCTACACTTGCAAAACCATTCTTCTTTGCCACGTTGATAAGCTTCATTGCTTGTTTTTCGTTTTTGATAGGAATTCTGCCTAGAAGTGCCTCGCGGGCTCCTAGGCCTTCAGTACTGGAGAATTCCAAGTAGTCTAAACCGGCTTCCCATAGCGACGAGCTCCGCGACATGAGCAAGCAACCAAAATCGTACAGTAACGATTCGCGGAACATTTTCTCGGCATCCTGCTCTTCGACGTTACCGCCGGTAGACAAAGTGAGTTGACCGCAATGGAACAGTAAATCCACTAAATGTGTAACGAACCATTTGTTGTCACAAATGTTCTGAATGTTGTGCAGCACTTGAGGAAGGTTGTTCTCCATGACTGACAGAATAATTTTGTCCAAATATTTGTAAGAAGGATTCGTTCCTCCTGTACTAATCCACTGTGAGAGCCAATTGTTGGCAAAGGTGCCTAACTCGTAGTACTTGCAGGTTGATTCAGTATAGAATAAGTACCCAGGGAAGTACTCGTACCAACAGGATGCATTGTTACATTGTTCTGTCCACGTTATTCGATCACCAATCACGAGCTGAAACAAAACCAAACAGGTCTTAATCAACAATGGTGGCAAACAAAATTTAATCCCTACCTTAATTATCTCCTCTAGCTCTGGTTCCACAGCAAGAATGCCAGCGTCAACCTTAGACCGTGCGTTGGCCGACCAATACTGCCATTGGGATTTGAACTTCTGAATCGATAGGCCACCGTACACACTATAGATCGGCATCGTTTGAAGAATCTGCTCGGCTACCTCGAAGCACACACTCTCCGAGTTTGTATGCAGCTTTAACAATGCTCTAGCTACATTGGTTTGTCCTTGAATTATCAATCCTTTCACCACTGGCCAATAATCATCGCTAGAATCAACTTCCCGTCCATGTTGCAACAATTCCGTCGCCAGTCGCTCTGCCGTTGGAAAATGGAACCGCACCCAATCGAGTAAATTGGGAACTACGGCATTAACCGAACTGGAATCAATTATCAGAATTTCCACCAAATGCCAAATAGATTCTACCGAGTAGAAGATGGTCACATAGTTCCGGTACTGTTCTACATCACGCAATTCGTTGCTGGCGATCAAATCTTGCAGCTTCTCCAGGCAAGCCCGGATGGCGCTGCGATAACTTCGGGAAATCTTCAAATAATCTATGGCGGCAGCAGGGGAGCTGTTCCGAACAAGCTGAAGATTCAGGAAAACATTGCTACATTCCGTAACCAAACTGCGAAGAATCGGTTCGTCCAGTATAAAGTTCGTCGTCAAATGGTATACATTGACAGGCGAGTTGTTGGGTGGACGTCTATCGACGGATTTCAACAGCTGGTTACTGTAAGCGGTGACGGAAATTTTATCTTCCGTGAACCAAGCTGCCGTAATACCATGCCGCTTGCCGAAATCACAGGGAATAGTCTAAGAGATAAAACATTTAAATTTAACCAGGCTGTAAACAGTAGTTAATATACTTACAAATGTTGGACAGCTTTCTTTGAATGCCATCTTGCGTATGAAAAAGTTCAATTTGAATGAAATTTGTTATTTTTGTAAGCTGCCAACAGCAGAAAAGCGGGTGATGATTGTTGTGCGTTGTTGACATGAGGTTATGTTTATATTGAAAGTGTCAAACAAAACAGGAATTAATGGGCACACTTCCCTGGACATTCGGCATCGAAAATGGACAACTTAGTCGAGCAGTTTTTACTACTACCCCGGATAAAAATAACCATACAATTACAGTGACCATTCTCTAATTGCAACGTATTTTAATTGCAAGTTCACTAAGGTATTATAGGTTAAAAAATATATTTTTTTTTTTTTTAATAATATCCTCTAATTTTTTTTTTGTTTTTTATTGCTTTTTTTTTTTAATCAGTTCGTTTATTTATTAGGCTCAGGCGTGTGTAACACTTTGCGGAGCCGATATTCAATATTGTAATTAACAATTTTTCTAATTCGATTTTAGTAAAGAGGGGTGCCAATTACTCGTGGCTAGCTCGAGGTTAATGGGTCACATTATTGTTTGGAAGGGGCTAGGCAGGTAACTTATTTCAGGTATTTGTTGCTGCTCATGGTTGCGACATCTTCCAAATCCTCGGTCTCTGTAGTCCCTTACAGGAACTAAGCTGCAGATGGGTGACCACAGCTTGCTGGGCAGGTACAAGTAGCACGGAAACAAAAGGATAATATAACTGGGACACAATGGCAGGGAATTTACTAGAGTGAAAGGGAGGGGGTGATGACATTACACTCTTAGATCAGACAAACAAAGGAACTCGTAAATCGCTTGCATGTAGGGAAGATCACGCATTTCCAAAACATCTCTTACTTCGCGGAAGGGTTGTCTACCTCGGGCCACAAGGGTATCCAATAGTCGTGCTCTGGAGGCATCATTACCCGGGCAATGCCAAACTGCGTGATCGATGTCATCATAACCGGTTCCGCACCTACATACATTGCTATCGACGAGGTTAATTCTGTAGAGATGTGCGTCTAGCGAGTAGTGGTTGGACATAAGTCTTGACATCACACGAATGAAACCGCGACTTACATCCAGACCTTTGAACCACGATCTCGACGAAACATTTGGAGTAATGGAATGTAACCACCGCCCAAGAGAATTACTTGTCCAATCGTTTTGCCAACTTTGAAGAGAACTCTGACGTACTAATGGGAAAAGTTCATCATGTGAAATTCTTCTTTCAAAAATCTCGCCTTCTTGTGCGCCCACCTTTGCTAGAGAGTCCGCCTTCTCATTGCCTGGAATTGAGCAATGTGAGGGGACCCATGCAAAGGTAATTCTAAATGATCTTTCGACCAACGCACACATCTGCTCCCTTATTTTTGAAAGAAAGTAAGATGAGTGCCTAACTGTTTTCATCGACCGGAGGGCCTTAATAGAACTGAGACTATCCGAGAAGATGAAATAATGGTCTATGGGCATGTCGGAAATTATCCCCAATGCGAAATTGATTGCTGCCAGCTCAGCAACATATACAGAACAAGGTTCCTGAAGTTTCCGGAAGGCAGATGAGTATTCATTGTAAACACCGAAACCAGTGGATCCATCAATGCGTGACCCATCAGTGAAAATTCTTCTATTGCAACTGACATGTTGGTACTTTTCGATGAAAATATGGGGAATTAAAATAGGTCGAAGTTGATCTGGAACTCCTTGAATAGCCTGTTTCATGGAGAGATCATAATCAATGGAGGAACTGTGATAAGGAAAGCGTACACTAGGAGGGTTATAGCATGGAAGACTAATATCGGATGACATATAGTTAATATAGATTCGTAAGAATCTTGACTGGGTACTCAATTCGAGCATTTCTTCGAAGTTTTCAATCACAAGGTTGTTACTGATTCCACACTTGATCAGTATTCTAGATGAGAGCTCCCAGAACCGGTACTGTAAGGGTTTTACTCCTGCCAGAACCTCCAGGCTCATATTATGCGTTGAATGCATACAGCCAAGGGCAATACGTAGACAATGATATTGAATGCGTTCCAATTTGATGAGGTGGCTATTTCTTGCCGAGAGGAAACAAAAAGAGCCATATTCGAGTACTGAAAGAATAGTTGTTTTATAGAGTTTAATAAGGTCTTCCGGGTGAGCACCCCATCATGTCCCGGAAATTGATCTTAAAAAAATGATCCTTTGTTGACATTTCTGTTTCAAATACGCAAAGTGAGTACACCAAGTGCATTTTGAATCAAACATGACTCCAAGGTATTTGAAGGTCAAAGATTGGGTAATGTCTCTTCCCAACAGCTTGAGACGCAGTTGGGCTGGGAACCGCTTTCTAGTAAACACTACCAATTCGGTTTTATGCGGTGAAAACTCGATCCCCAAATTTCTGGCCCAGATGGACAGATTATCTAGGGAATTTTGCAATGGTCTTTGCAAGATTTCTGCACGTGGACCTCTAAAGGAGATCACAGCGTCGTCTGCAAGTTGTCTTAGCGTGCATCTATTTTCCAAGCAGTTATCAATATCTTTAACATAAAAATTATAAAGCAAGGGACTTAAACATGAGCCTTGGGGTAAGCCCATGTAGCTTATTCTGGAAGTTGTCAGTTGACCTAGATTAAAGGTCATTTGTTTTTCTGACAGTAAATTATACAAAAAGTTATTTAAAATTCCTGGTAAACCACTACTGTGCAGACTATCTGCCAGTATATCTATGGAAACTGAATCAAATGCGCCCTTAATATCCAGAAATACTGAAGCCAATTGCTCCTTGTGTGCAAAGGCCAGTTGTATATCAGATGAAAGCAACGCTAAACAATCGTTTGTTCCTTTGCTCTTTCGGAAACCAAATTGCGTATTTGATCGCAGGTTGTTTGATTCAACCCAACGGTCAAGTCTTGATAGGATCATTTTTTCTAACAATTTCCTTAAACATGATAGCATAGAGATCGGACGGTAAGAATTGTAATCAGACGCTGGTTTCCCAGGCTTTTGAATAGCTATTACTTTAACCTGCCTCCATGCGGGTGGAACTATATTTAATTCCATGAGAGTGTTATACAGGTTAAGTAATCGTCTTTTAGCGATATCAGGAAGATTTTTTAGAAGGTTGAATTTAATCATATCGCTTCCCGGAGCAGAGTTATTCGATGAAAGAAGTGCCATTGAAAATTCCAACATTGTGAATGGTTCGGCCAGAGAACCGTTATTTCGGGTAGTATCCCGTAAATTCGGTTGTGTTGGGACAGAGTCTGGACAAACCTTTTTAGCGAAGTCGAATATCCATTGCATGGAGTATTCTTCACTCTCATTGGAGGATGAGCGGTTTCGCATGTAACGAGCCTTTCTCCAAAGCGTTGTCATCGAGGTTTCTCTAGATAGTCCCTCTACAAACGAACGCCAGTAATTGCGTTTCTTTGCTCTGAGTAAGTTTTTAAGCTTTTTTTCAAGCTTGGGGTACTTATCAAAAAGCTCGCATGTTTCATGTCTACGATAATCTTTAAACGCATCGGATTTCTCAAGATACAACTTAGTGCATTCGTCATCCCATCCAGGGGTGGCGGGTCTTCTTTTGAGGGATGCACTTGGAACACGTCGTTTCTGAGCTTCTAATGCACTCTTGTACATCAGGTCGGAAAGGAAACGATACTCTTCTAATGGTGGAAGAGGATCGGTAGAATCAATACCAAGGGTTACCGCCGATGCAAAATCTTGCCAATCGATATGCCTCGTGAGGTCATAAGGAACATGGATTGGCTGGTCTGTTTTGTAAAAACTATTTGTGATTGAGATAATTATTGGTAAGTGATCACTACCATGGGGATCATTGATTACCTTCCACAGACAATCTAATGATAGTGAATTAGAACACAAAGATATGTCAAGTCGACTCTCCCTGGCAGGAGGTTTTGCTATTCGTGTCGCTTCCCCAGTGTTCAAGATGGTCAAGTTGAAATCGTCGCATAAGTCATAGAAAATACCCGCTCTATTGTCATCGTATTGTTCGCCCCAAGCAGTACCGTGGGAGTTCAGATCGCCCAGAATAAGAACTGGAGATGGAAGTAATGTAATTGAACTCCAAAGTTGACGGCGGTTGATTGATGCCCTCGGAGGGACATAGACGGAAGCTATGCAAAGATCTTTATTCTTTACATTTATTTGGCAAGCGACGATTTCAATGCCTGAGATTATTGGGAGTGAGATTTTATAGAAGGGGTAGCTCTTTTTGATCCCCAAAAGTACGCCACCATATGAATCATCTCGATCCAGGCGAATAGTGTTAAAATCGTGGAAGTTTAATTCATCTTCGGATGAAAGCCATGTTTCACAGAGAGCAAATATATCACAATCAGAATTGTGAATCAAATACTTGAACGAGTCTAATTTAGGTATTAGACTACGACAGTTCCATTGTAATACCGTGATCATATCTTGATCCTCACTCGACGAATTATTCATCGAAAGATATGAATTCACCAATAAGGGGCCATGATACAGTCAATTGCTTGAAGTAGTTTCCAACTATAGGAATAAGCAGGTCAATAATTCCTCGGAGCGGTGAAGCATCCGAAAGGCCAAGAGCATTTAAAATGTTATCCACAATGTCCCTAAAATTAATCTTACCTCGCTTGGACGGGATATTCTTAGAATTGCGAGAAGACGTAGTGTTTGGTAACCTCTTACGGTTACTGTTATTAGGTAGCGGCGGGTTGGTATAGCTACAGCTAGGAACGGATGCATCAGCTATTACCGGTTTATTCGGTTTTTTAAATTGACCCCCTCTACCTCCAATTTTTTGCAAGCTTTTGAGAGTAGGTTTTATTTGTTTCCGGCGCACACCCGGAGAACTAGTAGGCTTTCTTTTACCGGGGGCGTGTACCTCCGGAAATCCACTCTCATCGGCTTCGTCAGAGTCCAGTTCATCGGAAGACAAAATCAAAAAAGGATTTTCATTTTGAGCGGCTGATACAGACGATGCAGACGCTCCGTTTTGCGACTTTAACATGTCTGCATACGTCTGCTTGGAGCGTTCTTGTATGGAACGTCTCACGTTACCAGTGCGCTTCTTGTACACGGGGCAGTTCTGCAAATCGTGGAGAGGCTCTTTGCCACAGTAAGCACACTTTGTTGCTTCCTGTTGGCAAGCATCCTCTAGATGCCTTTGGCCGCATTTGCCACAACGGGGCTTGTTGTCGCAAAAAGTAGCCGTATGACCCAACTGTTTGCACTTGGTACAATTAAATACCCTTGGTACAAAAAGGCGCACTGGGAAAAAAACTTTATCAATTTCAACAAATTTTGGGAGAATTGATCCGGCGAAGGTCACTTGTAGCGAGTCCGACGGTGAATACGTCTTTTTTCCATCTACCATTGATCCTGCATGCAATTGTTTGCATTCCAGAATCTCAATGGTAGACGAAGCGGAATCTGGAAGTCGCCCCTTACCTTCCATAACGTCTTCACACGTCAGGCTCGCTGCAGAAACCACACCGTCTATCTCCACATCTCGAGATGGGATGTAGACGTAGTACTCGACATTATAACCTGCGTCACTGGCAATTTCATTTGCAATTTTATACGTAGGTGCAGTAACACGCAGTTTGTTTCGGTTGACCTGATGAAATTCGGTCCCCGGATAACGACGCGTCAAATTTCTTTTAATGCCCAAAAAATCTAGGGCTTTCACTTTCTGCCTAAAGTAGACAACCCAAGGAGAGGCAGAAGACGGCTGATAACAGCGCGCCCTAAAAACATCTTTGGGAGGCAAGTCGCCCCCCGTAGAATCATCCATGCAAGAACAAATTCAGCGAACAGAGAAAAAAAATTAATAAATTAATAAAAATCAGATGATTTTTTTTGGACCACCCTATGCAGAACGATTTACTGTATGGGAGAGAGATACACAACACACTAGCAGATGACGAAACAAAAAACAAATGTGCTACTTGCCGTTTGCCGGTATGGCACCTTCTGCTGTTGTTCGCAAACAAAGCACCGCTTGCTGACCGGCAGTGGATGGAGCGGTGACCTTCCTTGCTGCGATGGTGCTTATGGGGTTACACTTTTTCCCCTCGGGTGTTTGACGATGGTACAGGCTGGACAGATCATCCGTCGGGCTCGGCCGGGAATGTCTGCTTCCCTAATGGAACGCTCGGCTGGATATCGGTGGTTTAAACAGTGCACTACTTTTAATCACCGCGTGATTGATAGCGGGTTGAAAAAAAAAAATGCAAAAGAGGTAATGCGGAGTGCGAAAAAAACTAAACCGAAGCTCTTCAGCGTTCGATGCGGAATGAGTAAAAAAAAAACGATGTTTTTGCGGTGTTGCTTTGTCAGTATATGCACTGAAAATTTATTTTCGTGAATTAGCTTTCCCTTGTTTCGTAAACATAGATTTTGTTCATAGAATAAATTCCTCGGAATTTGTATGAAAAATTCCTTATGCTTGTCATCTGATGAAATGCTGTCATTACACTTTGTGAATTTTGTGAAGACCAACCTATCACTGCTTTTCTTCAATCGTACTCATACATGTTGGTTTTGCTGCTTGGGTGGGCTGGAATCATTGATTTATCCCAAAATAAAAATTAAAGCGCTATCGAGAGTTATAAGTTTATACTCATTAATCAAGTAACTTCTAACGAGTCACCAGCTTAGTGAGATCAACCACGGATTCAATAACAAGTCTTCCCAAAAATACAGGTTCGAACCTCATTTCAGAAATAAAAAAAAAATTCTGAACAACTCCTCGTGGTTTACGCTTTTTTTCAATTACATACTGAGTCGATATAGAAGTTCTGTCAGTCAATCATATAACCATGCATTCTTATTGATAACAAAATATTCGAAGCAACTAATGCTTCGTGATTTTAACAGTTATGTAACAGCATTGTAGCATTGAATACGAAGGCAGTTTCTTGAAAAGTACAAATCAATTCGGTGTAGAAAAAAACGAATAGATTTGTTAGTTCTACATTCGATTTTGTAATAAAAACTAAATTTAATTTTCAGTGTGGGCGAGCGGGTCGCGAGGAAAAGTACATTTTCAGTAAAAACTGTTAACAAACTCCGTGGTTGTCATATACAAAAATCCAACATGACTGTAAAATGAAAATTTTGACACATTACAGTACCCATTAGATTTCAGCATGGTTCAGATTTAATGGGATTTGATTTTGAAACTTGGGGAAAATCGAGAGTTTTTAAAATCTTTTTTTTTTCTCTAGTCTAGAAGTCTAGAATAGTTCAATCTTGTTGCCAAAATCGAACGGGTATTGTAAAATACTTTGGGTGAGAGCAGAAAAGTTAATCCACCCGTCAATCCACGGTGGATTGTCACAAAGTGAGGGCTCGATTCCCGCTCCAGCCGACGGAACTCGATAATGTCCCTACTATATGGGTCCACCGGGCGTTGTGTTGTCCGTTGTAGAATATTAAGTGTTCAGTCTGTGCAGCAACTGGTTGAAGACGGTGTAATTCTCTCTCTCTCTCTCTCTCTCTCTCTCTAACTCTCGCTCTCCCTTCTCTCCCTCTCTCTCTCTCTCTCTCTCTCTCTCTCTCTCTCTCTCTCTCTAACTCTCGCTCTCCCTCTCTCTCTCTCTCTGTCTCTAAAAAAAAACTAAGCTTGCAACCCCCCCCCCCCCCCCCTCTTCGAAATCCTGGCTACATCTATGCACTGATATACTGATGTATGGCGTAGCCAAACGAGCAGAAAAACATGGCGGATAAAATCTTTTTCATGCTTTACCGTCTCTATCTCACAAAAAACAATCTCACTCAATCACGACCGTAAGCTTTTCTTCGAGTTCAGCACAAAAATCTTCGAAAAACCACGCACTTCCTCCAGCTTAAATTACCTCGCCTGCTTGGCAACGTCCGAAACCGTAAACGACGCACACTCGATCGCACTTGCGACAAAACACGTCCGTATGCGTTAAGCGCTAGAACTCCACTCAACTTAAATTTTAAATTATAATTCACACAAAACCACAAATGCATGCAGCGGAAACACTCTGGAATATGTTTGAAATTCAGTACAATTTCTCTCACTCTAATGTTATACTTTTAGATTGAGTAATTTTTTTTCTATTTACCAATTTTGCCTCGGAAAAGCGAGAATAAATTTGAGAAGAATTTTGAGTGGAAAACAACTCAAATTTTATGGAAAAATCCAGGTAACACAAAACTGAGGTTAAACGTCGTAGATGGCGCTCTTTCAAAATAGTTTTTCGAGCTGTCTAAGCAAAGTAATTGGTGATAAAAAGATAAGAAAACCGACGATAATGACGATAATGACCAATTCCATACAGTTTGAAACAAAGCTAGAAAGTTATTATCAATTTCAGTTTTGCATATTATGGTGTTTAACCTCACTTTAGCTTTACTTGGATTTCTCAATTCCATTTTGGTGTTCGTGCATATGTAAACAACCACCTTCATCCATCAGCTTGTTTTGAGCAATCATTCAAAACAATAATGTAATTATTAAATTTAAAGCTTGGATAATTGCCTGAAGACATTGATCGGATGTTCTACGAAAGAGCAACAGAATGTAAAAGAACGGATAAAATTTTCGGGGACATTGATCTTGCTTCTGAAAGATTTTATTTCTAGAAAGTTTTTTCAAATGGGCCTATCTGGTTGATGGATTTTCTTCATGGACTTTCTTTTGACGTAGGACTACGTCTTTGTTTTTAATACATGGGTACACGTTGCGAGTGCAAAAATTTGGAGCGTCACTAAATATGCTTAGGTTTTGAACGTTAATAAATAATTCATTTCATGACCGATTTTCAAAATCTTTGCACCAATCTATCAGGAATATTTCTACGCATCAATTTTAAAATTGGAATTGATTGATTTTCCAAACTAGGCTATTGAAAATAACGTCAATACAAGGTGATGTCTTATAATGTCGATTTTTCAAAGTAAATTTACCAAATGCACAGTATAATCCTAGCACAGACTTCATATTCAAGTAAGGAACGTCTCCTAGGCAGTCAAGAATGTTATATAACGGGTACACCTTCGCATTTTAATTCAGTCTTACGGCAGTCGTGAAGCTGTGCATAAATCTGCTGAAGGAACGCGGTTGGTAGCAACAGGCACCCTGGAGGGTGCACTGACGAACAGTCGTTACCCAGAGAGGCTTGTGTTCAGTTGGCTGTTGGTGCTGATGCTCCCGTCAACCTCGCTGCCGAAGCCTACGAGTTGGCGGGAAAAAGCCACCCTTGACATCCCACGTCACCTGCAGATGGTCACCTGCAACGACGAGGAGCTGAACCAAGAAGACCAAGAAGAAAACCCAAGTTCAATTGCGAACCATGTTTCTCCCACGTCAACTAAATCCATCCTTTTCAGGACGACCAAATCAGTTAGCCAATTAAAGAGTTTGGTTGAAGTTTTCTCTTGTGTTGATTGAAATTTAATTACCACGCCCCGGCTGAACATAGCATTCATTAAACGCCGCATCCTGGAGTAAATGAAAAGCACGTTGAACAACCCAATAAACGAAATTCTAGAACGGATAATTCGAGCCGAACTGCAACACGCCCGAAGGACCATTTAGTAGAGTTCATTTTAGTTCCTCGTTGTGAATAGCGGATTTGTTACTGGTGATAGCAAGTAATTAAGGCATATATCTGTTAAGAAAATCATCCGTCTAGCGTGCAGTAATTAAAACTAATTATTGTGGCGCAATAACTGAATTTCGTCCCCTTTGGTGCAATTTGTATCAAATTGCGTTCTTTGGTACCGCCTTCTTTCGTGCAAAAGCATCCGACGCCATTACATAACAACTCTTAGCAGTACATTTTGATTCAGTCTTACGACAGTCGTTAAGCTGTGCAGTGGTCTAAGGATCGCAGTTGGCGGCGGCGAGCAGTCGTTGCCTAGAGAGGCGTTGGTGCAGTTGGTTGTTGTTGCCGATGCTGCCGTCAACCTCGCTGTGAGAAACATGGCTGCTGAAGCCTACGAGTTGGCGGGAAACAGCCGCCCGTGACAACGAGACAAGAATCAATCATCCCACGAGATGAACCAAGAAAGAAAGTCCAAGTTCAATCGCGAACTGTTTCTCCCCCGTCAACTTAATCCGTCCTTTTCAGGACGACCAAATTAGTTTGCCAACTGAAGAGTTCGTTTGGATGAATTTTTCTCTTGTGCTGTTTGAAATTTCCATTACCGCGCCCCGGCTGAACATGGCATTGCTTTAAACGCCGCGTCCCGGAGTAAATGGCAAAGCGCGTTGAACAACCAATGAACCAACAGATCCATAACTATCTTCTACGTGTTAGAGATAGTGGCCATCGCGAACTACAACCGGGGCCGTATCATAATAAAGAGCCACCAAATGTTTTCTAAAGAGTTTACAATAGAATGTTCTTGGCCCTTTTCAGGACTGACTTAAATCAATTAGCGGATGGCCCTGACGTGTATGGGAATTCGATTGCTGCGTAGTCCTACGTCACCTTTGCGCACAACCCCATTGGGCTGTACCTTGTAGTTTTTTTTAATAACCACAGCTATTCAAACATTTCGTTTCAAATAGGCCACAAAGTTTGATAACAAAATCTGTTTAACTTAAAGATATTGAAAAAATTGAGGTGGGTTATATCAGGGATATAACCGCGAGGTTCACGTAGGACCGCGTTGGTGTATAGTAATAATGGTATCGTCTAATCTAGACATATCATAACACATTTAGTTGGATTATAATAAAATGTTTTTAATATTTTGCTTTGACAGCTTTTGAAATTTCTTTTGAAATTTTCTACAACCCGAGCCATTGCTTTTTCAGTTCAGTTTAATAAAAAAAAATCATTTCGGGTTTAATGCAACATCTCTGTCGAATTTACTACTGTCGACTGAATTCCTCTAACAATCCAATATGTATTTTTTTTGATATTATAAAAAGGTTGGTTAGGATAAATCACGCGCATTCCTCTTTAAAAAAAAATTTTTTTTTGTAAAATTTAAATGGTTTTTTTTTTATAGGGTGGGGGTTTGGGGGGGGGGGGGGGGGGGCAGGGGGCAATGGAAAAAAAGGGTAAAAATTTTTTTTTTTTTTTTTTTTATTTTTTGGGGTTGGGGGTGTGTGAATTTTTTTTAAATTTTTTTTTTTTTTTTTTTTTTATTTTTTTAAAATTTTTTTTTTTTATTTTTTTTTAAAAAATTGGGGGGGGGGGGGGGGGGGGGGGTGTTGGGTTTTTTTTCATTCCGCATCGAACGCTGAAGTGCTTCGGTCGAGTTTGGTTTTCGCACTCCGCACTACGATTTTTTTCAAACCCGTATAAAACCACGCGGTAATTGCGTTTAGTAAAAATATAGTGGATTGTTTTCAACCGCCGAAACCCAGCCGAGCGTTCCTTAAGGGAAGCAGACATCCCCGGCCGAGCCCGACGGATGTTCTGTCCAGGTACCAGCCGGTGCACTCATTTCACACCCGGAGGAAAAAGGGTAACACCAGCAGCATTATCGCAGCAGTGACGGTCATCGCCCCATCCATAGCCGATCAGCAACCGGTGCTCTGTCTATAGCACAGAGGCACATAGGCAAAGACAATAGCCTACACAACAGCAGCGAGCAAAGGGCAAGTAGCACATTTTCGTTTTTGTTCCCCCATCTGCTAGTATTTTGTGTATCTCTCTCCCATATAGTAAATCGTTCTGCATAGGGTGGTCCAAAAAAAATCATCTGATTTTTATTAATTTATTTATTTAATTTATTTTTTTCTGTTCGCTGAATTTGTTCTTGCATGGATGATTCTACGGGGGGCGACTTGCCTCCCAAAGATGTTTTTAGGGCGCGCTGTTATCAGCCGTCTTCTGCCTCTCCTTGGGTTGTCTACTTTCGGCAGAAAGTGAAAGCCCTAGATTTTTTGGGCATTAAAAGAAATTTGACGCGTCGTTATCCGGGGACCGAGTTTCATCAGGTCAACCGAAACAAACTGCGTGTTACTGCACCTACGTATAAAATTGCAAATGAAATTGCCAGTGACGCAGGTTATAATGTCGAGTACTACGTCTACATCCCATCTCGAGATGTGGAGATAGACGGTGTGGTTTCTGCAGCGAGCCTGACGTGTGAAGACGTTATGGAAGGTAAGGGGCGACTTCCAGATTCTGCTTCGTCTACCATTGAGATTCTGGAATGCAAACAATTGCATGCAGGATCAATGGTAGATGGAAAAAAGACGTATTCACCGTCGGACTCGCTACAAGTGACCTTCGCCGGATCAGTTCTCCCAAAATTTGTTGAAATTGATAAAGTTTTTTTCCCAGTGCGCCTTTTTGTACCAAGGGTATTTAATTGTACCAAGTGCAAACAGTTGGGTCATACGGCTACTTTTTGCGACAACCAGCCCCGTTGTGGCAAATGCGGCCAAAGGCATCTAGAGGATGCTTGTCAACAGGAAGCAACAAAGTGTGCTTACTGTGGCAAAGAGCCTCTCCACGATTTGCAGAACTGCCCCGTGTACAAGAAGCGCACTGGTAACGTGAGACGTTCCATACAAGAACGCTCCAAGCAGACGTATGCAGAAATGTTAAAGTCGCAAAACGGAGCGTCTGCATCGTCTGTATCAGCCGCTCAAAATGAAAATCCTTTTTTGATTTTGTCTTCCGATGAACTGGACTCTGACGAAGCCGATGAGAGTGGATTTCCGGAGGTACACGCCCCCGGTAAAAGAAAGCCTACTAGTTCTCCGGGTGTGCGCCGGAAACTTATTAAACCCACTTTCAAAAGCTTGCAAAAAAATGGAGGTAGCGGGGGTCAATTAAAAAAACCGAATAAACCGGTAATAGCTGATGCATCCGTTCCTAGCTGTAGCTATACCAACCCGCCGCTACCTAATAACAGTAACCGTAAGAGGTTGCCAAAACCAAAAACTACGTCTTCTCGCAATTCTAAGAATATCCCGTCCAAGCGAGGTAAGATTAATTTTAGGGACATTGTGGATAACATTTTAAATGCTCTTGGCCTTTCGGATGCTTCACCGCTCCGAGGAATTATTGACCTGCTTATTCCTATAGTTGGAAACTACTTCAAGCAATTGACTGTATCATGGCCCCTCATTGGTGAATTCATATCTTTCGATGAATAATTCGTCGAGTGAGGATCAAGATATGATCACCGTATTACAATGGAACTGTCGTAGTCTAATACCTAAATTAGACTCGTTCAAGTATTTGATTCACAATTCTGATTGTGATATATTTGCTCTCTGTGAAACATGGCTTTCTTCTGAAGATGAATTAAACTTCCACGATTTTAACATTATTCGCCTGGATCGAGATGATTCATATGGTGGCGTACTTTTGGGGATCAAAAAGTGCTACCCCTTCTATAAAATCTCACTCCCAATAATCTCAGGCATTGAAATCGTCGCTTGCCAAATAAATGTAAAGAATAAAGATCTTTGCATAGCTTCCGTCTATGTCCCTCCGAGGGCATCAATAAACCGCCGTCAACTTTGGAGTTCAATTACATTACTTCCATCTCCAGTTCTTATTCTGGGCGATCTGAACTCCCACGGTACTGCTTGGGGCGAACAATACGATGACAATAGAGCGGGTATTTTCTATGACTTATGCGACGATTTCAACTTGACCATCTTGAACACTGGGGAAGCGACACGAATAGCAAAACCTCCTGCCAGGGAGAGTCGACTGGACATATCTTTGTGTTCTAATTCACTATCATTAGATTGTCTGTGGAAGGTAATCAATGATCCCCATGGTAGTGATCACTTACCAATTATTATCTCAATCACAAATAGTTTTCACAAAACAGACCAGTCAATCCATGTTCCTTATGACCTCACGAGGCATATTGATTGGCAACATTTTGCATCGGCGGTAACCCTTGGTATTGATTCTACCGATCCTCTTCCACCATTAGAAGAGTATCGTTTCCTTTCCGACTTGATGTACAAAAGTGCATTAGAAGCTCAGAAACGACGTGTTCCAAGTGCATCCCTCAAAAGAAGACCCGCCACCCCTGGATGGGATGATGAATGCACTAAGTTGTATCTTGAGAAATCCGATGCGTTTAAAGATTATCGTAGACATGAAACATGTGAGCTTTTTGATAAGTACCTTAAGCTTGAAAAAAAGCTTAAAAACTTACTCAAAGCAAAGAAACGCAATTACTGGCGTTCGTTTGTAGAGGGACTATCTAGAGAAACCTCGATGACAACGCTTTGGAGAAAGGCTCGTTACATGCGAAACCGCTCATCCTCCAATGAGAGTGAAGAATACTCCATGCAATGGATATTCGACTTCGCTAAAAAGGTTTGTCCAGACTCTGTCCCAACACAACCGAATTTACGGGATACCACCCGAAGTAACGGTTTTCTGGACGAACCATTCACAATGTTGGAATTTTCAATGGCACTTCTTTCATCGAATAACTCTGCTCCGGGAAGCGATATGATTAAATTCAACCTTCTAAAAAATCTCCCCGATATCGCTAAAAGACGATTACTTAACCTGTATAACACTCTCATGGAATTAAATATAGTTCCACCCGCATGGAGGCAGGTTAAAGTAATAGCTATTCAAAAGCCTGGGAAACCAGCATCTGATTACAATTCTTACCGTCCGATCTCTATGCTATCATGTTTAAGGAAATTGTTAGAAAAAATGATCCTATCAAGACTTGACCGCTGGGTTGAATCAAACAACCTACTATCAAATACGCAATTTGGTTTCCGAAAGAGCAAAGGAACAAACGATTGTTTAGCGTTGCTTTCATCTGATATACAACTGGCCTTTGCACACAAGGAGCAATTGGCTTCAGTATTTTTGGATATTAAGGGCGCATTTGATTCAGTTTCCATAGATATACTAGCAGATAGTCTGCACAGTAGTGGTTTACCAGGAATTTTAAATAACTTTTTGTATAATTTACTGTCAGAAAAACAAATGGCCTTTAATCTAGGTCAACTGACAACTTCCAGAATTAGCTACATGGGCTTACCCCAAGGCTCATGTTTAAGTCCCTTGCTTTATAATTTTTATGTTAAAGATATTGATAACTGCTTGGAAAATAGATGCACGCTAAGACAACTTGCAGACGATGCTGTGATCTCCTTTAGAGGTCCACGTGCGGAAATCTTGCAAAGACCATTGCAAAATTCCCTAGATAATCTGTCCATCTGGGCCAGAAATTTGGGGATCGAGTTTTCACCGCATAAAACCGAATTGGTAGTGTTTACTAGAAAGCGGTTCCCTGCCCAACTGCGTCTCAAGCTGTTGGGAAGAGACATTACCCAATCTTTGACCTTCAAATACCTTGGAGTCATGTTTGATTCGAAATGCACTTGGAGTACTCACATTGCGTATTTGAAACAGAAATGTCAACAAAGGATCAATTTTCTAAGATCAATTTCCGGGACATGGTGGGGTGCTCACCCGGAAGACCTCATTAAACTCTATAAAACAACTATTCTTTCAGTTCTCGAATATGGCTCTTTTTGTTTCCTCTCGGCAAGAAACAGCCACCTCATTAAATTGGAACGCATTCAATATCGTTGTTTACGTATTGCTCTTGGCTGTATGCATTCAACGCACAATATGAGCCTGGAGGTTCTGGCAGGAGTAAAGCCCTTACAGAACCGCTTCTGGGAGCTCTCATCTAGAATACTGATCAAGTGTGGAATCAGTAACAACCTTGTGATTGAAAACTTCGAAGAAATGCTCGAATTGAGTACCCAGTCAAGATTCTTACGAATCTATATTAACTATATGTCATCCGATATTAGTCTTCCATGCTATAACCCTCCTAGTGTACGCTTCCCTTATCACAGTTCCTCCATTGATTATGATCTCTCCATGAAACAGGCTATTCAAGGAGTTCCAGATCAACTTCGACCTATTTTAATTCCCCATATTTTCATCGAAAAGTACCAACATGTCAATTGCAATAGAAGAATTTTCACTGATGGGTCGCGCATTGATGGATCCACTGGTTTCGGTGTTTACAATGAATACTCATCTGCCTTCCGGAAACTTCAGGAACCTTGTTCTGTATATGTTGCTGAGCTGGCAGCAATCAATTTCGCATTGGGGATAATTTCCGACATGCCCATAGACCATTATTTCATCTTCTCGGATAGTCTCAGTTCTATTGAGGCCCTCCGGTCGATGAAAGCAGTGAAGCACTCATCTTACTTTCTTTCAAAAATAAGGGAGCAGATGTGTGCGTTGGTCGAAAGATCATTTAGAATTACCTTTGCATGGGTCCCCTCACATTGCTCAATTCCAGGCAATGAGAAGGCGGACTCTCTAGCAAAGGTGGGCGCAAAAGAAGGCGAGATTTTTGAAAGAAGAATTTCACATGATGAATTTTTCCCATTAGTACGTCAGAGTTCTCTTCAAAGTTGGCAAAACGATTGGACAAGTAATTCTCTTGGGCGGTGGTTACATTCCATTATTCCAAATGTTTCGTCGAGATCGTGGTTCAAAGGTCTGGATGTAAGTCGCGGTTTCATTCGTGTGATGTCAAGACTTATGTCCAACCACTACTCGCTAGACGCACATCTCTACAGAATTAACCTCGTCGATAGCAACATATGTAGGTGCGGAACCGGTTATGATGACATCGATCACGCAGTTTGGCATTGCCCGGGTAATGATGCCTCCAGAGCACGACTATTGGATACCCTAGTGGCCCGAGGTAGACAACCCTCCCGGGAGGTAAGAGATGTTTTGGGAATGCGTGATCTCCCCTACATGCAAGCGATTTACGAATTCCTTTGTTTGTCTGATCTAAGAGTGTAATGTCATCACCCCCTTCCCTCCAGTCTAGTAAATTCCCTGCCATTGTGTCCCAGTTATATTATCCTTTTGTTTCCGTGCTACTTGTACCTGCCCAGCAAGCAGTGGTCACCCATCTGCAGCTTAGTTCCTGAAAGGGACTACAGGGACCAAGGATTTGGTAGATGTCGCAACCATGAGCAGCAAATAATACCTGCAATAAGTTACCTACCTAGCCCCTTCCAAACGATATTGTGACCTATTAACCTCGAGCTAGCCACGAGTAATTGGCACCCCATTTTACTAAAATTGAAAAATTATACATTGTAAATAACAATATTGAATATCGGCTCCGTAAAGTGTTACACACGCCTGAGCCTAACAAATAAACGAACTAATTAAAAAAAAAAAAAATAAAAAAACTAGGAAGGTTTTATATATATTATTTATTTTATAGAAAAAAAAGTTTTTTTTTTTTTTTTGACGTGATTAATTAAAAAATAAAAACTGTGGGGTACGTGTTTGGGTTGTTTTGGTGGGGTTTAAAAAAATTTTAAAAAAACAGAAATGGGGGAAAAAAAAAAAAAGGGGGGGGGGGGTGGTGTTTTTTTTTGTTTTTTTTTTTTTTTTTTTTTTTTAAAAATAAAAGGGGGGGGGGATTGGAATCTCGTAGGTAATGGATTTTCAAGTTGTGATGAAAGTAATCAGATTTTTTTTGCTGCTTTGAACGTATTTAAATGACTGAATATCTAATTAGTAGTATTACAAGTGCTTTAACTACACAATTTCGCCAGTAATTAATGTACTTAAAAATAAGTACGGTATTATTCAAGTACTCAAAGCTGTAATTAATGTATTTGATGTTTCTCTGCATGGGAATCAAAATTTATTGCGAGCCCGTCAGTATTTAGCTCTTTGTTTCGGACAAATTGTGTTAAAATTAATGTATTTTCATTTCTTTAATAAGTTTTGGCTACGTTAGATTGATTTATATAATAAAAGCATTCAATCTTGTTGGTTTATAATAAAGCCTTATTGAATACCATCTTCCTCAGCTTCTGTGTCTGAATCAGTATCAGAAGCTTGGTCTTGGGAATTTTGCAAAAGTTTCTTTGCAGCTGGTAATAGTTGCATAGATTTCTTGACAGTTAAAAGCATTCAATCTTGTTGGTTTATAATAAAGCCTTATTGAATACCATCTTCCTCAGCTTCTGTGTCTGAATCAGTATCAGAAGCTTGGTCTTGGGAATTTTGCAAAAGTTTCTTTGCAGCTGGTAATAGTTGCATAGATTTCTTGACAGTTGGTCGTCTTAGACTCCCTATCAACGGGTCGGATGTCATTAGCAATCGTGTGAAAAGATCCTCATTGGTAGCAGTCCTGTTGAGAAATGAAAATACTTCAGTAATTATGAAATATTTGTGATAATGTTCAATTACTGTCAACTTACCTTGAACATTTTCGTGTCCGATTTTCCCTATAGCGTTTGAGATCTTTGTTGCGGCATTCTTGTGGCTCCTCTGAAATGCTTCCGATTGGTAGTAATGCTGCTTTTATAATATCTGCACCGTGTATCAGTATTCGGTGAACAGACTGCGGCATGTAATACCATCCATACAACTCAACATAGCATTTGGCCGTCTCGTAGCAAAATGCTTTAAAAGAGTCAGTGTTTATTTGCCTGCCACATGCAAGTACGCTCACTATCAAGGATGGTTCCAATCGTATCAAAAATCATTCGTTGAACGGTCTTTTTTGATTCAATAAACGCTCACAATGAGAAGTTCTGCTTCACCTCTCACATAGAAAACTTATGGGGCAAGGTAAACATTGAATGAACATAGCATGAACTTCGTCGCCTGTCAATTGTATGCGTGTTCTTCACTGCTTGCTTGTACAATTTATTGATTCGTTCGTTGGCTTCTGTAGGTGATTCATTTTCGTTTCCTGATCCGATTGAGTGCTAGTCCTCGAAGCTTCCGATCGGATCACTTGGTGATTGTGTGGTGCCCCGTTCAAAGCAAGAATGAATCGGAAGCCGAAAAGCACAGTGTAGCCAGCGTATGACAAAAAAAAATTTATGCATTCTTGTTGAAATAAAAAACAAGCGAATGCTTGTTCAACGAACGGTAATCGACGATATGGATGTTTAACCCTCTTCAATTGAAATCTCGTTAACGATTTCTCTCGCATGTTATGTGATATAAAATTTATAAGGTGTGCATAACACATTGTGTGAATAGTCCTTAAAAAAATTGTCACGACTTATCGGATACGTGTGATAGGAAAATAAAAAAAATCGAATTGAGTAGGCTGATTTTTTCCCAGACGGTACATACTTAACAAAACTTCCAACACTTTCATTCCAACTAAAAGGCAATGATACTGTGCAAATGAATGCTATCGTCTTTCGTCTCCGAACATTATCAACTGGCGATCCTTCTGGGTCGATTTTCCACAACCACTCAATCAATGCAGAGTGAATCACCGGTTCGCAGAGCTGTTGTCCATTCGACTTGCATTGCGGAATGAAGTAATATACAAAACGTTTAATCTTGTTCACTCACTGAGTTCAAGCGTATGATGCCTTTACCAATACATTCATCGATGTAGTTGTTTCAAGCACGGATAACAATAATTAATTTTTGCAGATTTTTTCGGCAGTCACCAACACTATGACAGAAAAGTTCTCAATAATTGTCTCTGCCAATCCGGTAATTTTTGCCGTTTCTTTAGGATTTTCGAAAAACCGACGTGCTGTGTTTCCGTCATTACTGGTACCGGAACCATGTTTGGGGACATCTAAAATTAACCCAAGCCTACGCCTGAAATCCTGCTGAATGATCTTTTTTCTTTCAGCAAATTTTATTTTCTGCTCCGGTGTTCTCACTTGCCAGCATTTCAGTTCCAGTCTATAAGCAATGTGCAATATACATTCCGTAAATCTGTTTGAAGGACATTAAATATAATACAATAATACAATAATAAATCAATAAAATTATACTACCGAATGCGAGCATGTAATGGCGACAAACCAAATTCGAATGTGGCTTTATTGACTGATCTAGACTGCATCGCTCCAATGTTGTTAAACTGCTTTGGAGATGCTTGGCAAACACAACATTTTTGCGACGAGATTCCGGTCAAAGCAGAGCAAACTTTTCCATCGATCATACTACAAATCATCGTATGATGGATTCGGAAGTTTGAGATCAAGCTTGGTATTAAGCTTTCGATTTGTGCGTCAAGGAATTCCTTTTCATGCAAAGACAATGCAACAGTTTCCTTCTTGAATTGGATTCTGATCGGTCGGCATAACCTTGTAGATGAAGGCATACGATTCATCCACAAAATACGATCTGGATCGTTACGGAGGCAAAGCATCAATGGTACCATAGATGTAATAAAAATTGCACTGTCATCTTCATCTACCCCTGTGTCATACCTTTGCTTGTAGTTTGACTGATCCGATGAACCGTCAAAACCCCATTTCGATAAAAGCTCAAGATCTTCAAGAGCTACATCATTCAAACGTTCTATCTCCAAAGTCAGCGATAGTATTCGCTGAACTGTGTGATCCTCTGTAAGTCTGTAAGTCAACCTCAGCAGATACCTATGTAAAGAACGAATTACCAGTAGGTTAAAATCCCTCCTTCAAATACAACAATAACAAGATACCTCTGTGATGACGATTCTGTTACGGTCTGGCAGACATTTTTCACGGGCCCCCACAAGATTTTTGTAGCTAGGGTATATTTGTGGTGCGTTGCATTGCTTAGACGTCTTTCGAAGCAGTATCCACTGATCTTTACTGTAATCGCCATCAATAAATAACGCAAGTCCTTCATCAGCTGTCAACATACGATGCTTTTGTAAATCAGTTTTGGATTTCAATGCTCGTCTCATTCGTATGGTACTGGTAGGAGATGCCTGTAATTCTTCTTGCAAAAGTTTTGCCATATCTTCGCACCCCTCACTTCGAGCATTCATTCCTGCTGCAAACGCCAATTCATTCGCGGTTCCCTGCTGACTCAATCCTTCAACTCTCCGCCTTTTATTCTGTTTGTTCAGGTCAGAAAACGGTTTTCTGGGCCTTCCAACTTTCACATTACCACAAGTAAATGTATTACAATTCAACCAACTCTTGTTGCTTGTTTCAAAAAATGTCTGCGTTCTTCCTGCCTTATTCCAGCGATTGTTAAATTCGGAGCACAGCCTGGACAAGTCTTTGTTTAAACTAGGGGCGCGACTCTTTCGGATTATCTCAGATTTAGAAAAGAAATTATGTTTAATCAAAATGTCTTGTCCAAATCGGATGAAATTTTAAAAATTAAAAAAAAATCCGATTCAACCAAATTAGGGAACGTCCATTAATTACGTCACGCAAAAAATGACTTTTTGTAACCCCCCCTCCCCCCCATGTCACGTTTTTTGTATGGACCTTCAAATTTTTTTGTATGGATCGTCACGTTTTCTCGAACCCCCCCCCCCCCCCTACTGCGTGACATAATTAATGGACCTTCCCTTATCGGATTTTATCGAACGAAATCGTAATAAACGATTCGCATCTCTTTCCAATCGACCAGTTTTGAGGTCATCGCTATGAAAGATAATCGACGATTTTTCACGATTTTATCTGATTTTTCGATATAGTCGATTTTGGCAAAGTTTCACCGATTATTGTGCCTTTAACCTATTTAAGTATATTTTGTTTAGAGTGTCCATTGGCAACATTGGCTGTCAGTTTGGCCAATATGAAAATAGGAGCGAAAAGCGCAGCGATTGGCAGAGGTGTGGTATCAACGGTATCACATACCATGTCAAACTATCGAGTCAAAGTCTTGTGGCGTGGGCGTGATGCGAACTTCCACAAGATGTTTTGACATGCTAGCAGATGCCACACCTCCATCATATCAATGGGCGCCTGGCCTTGGTAATGTTTTTTATATTCTTATAACCCGCTACTGCAGACTGAAAACCGGAATAATCCACTAGCGCCAAACGATTTTACTCTGGTTCCCTATGCTTGCATTGTGGTGCATCTAGAACGCTGTACAGCGCATCTGATTTTCTCCACAGCTCCACTAGATGCGACACTTTGCTGACATATGGAAAAGCAATTAAATTGATATGCACGAGTGATTTTTTCCGGTTTTGAACTGCAACGAGAACATATTCTTCAAATTTCAGGAAATATGTAGGTGATTGTAAATGTTTGTTGTTTCAAAAGTTTTCGTTTGTTTGTGTCGAACAGCAATTCAGTCTAAATCAAACTAAAATTTGTTTGAAACAAACCATAAGCGTTGGTAGAAAAAGAATCAACCAACAAATCTGTTTATTTTCGTAGATGATCAATCAATTGATCAAAATCGTGACTCTAACGTCCTTATCGGATGAAATCCGATCGAATCGGATAAAATCCGATCGAATCGGATGAAATCGAGAGTAATCGAAAGTAGCAGAAATTATTTTACCATATTTGAATTATTGAGAGTTGTTGTGAAAAATGAAAAGAACCATGGATAAATCAAACTTATCCACTATGAATGGATGAGAGTCACACCCCTAGTGTTTAAACGCTTGTTTTCGTCCTGCGACAAACAGTTTGATTTTTTTCAGAACGAAATCACGGACATGTTGCATTTTGATGGTACTTGAACTACCATATTTCTGCAGCCACACTTTGAACAAATGTTTCCGGAGCATTTTCAAATCACACAATCTGAATCAACTGGAAACTCAAACTCAACTGCAGTTTGTAAACAAACGAAACTATTCTGAGCTACTTGATCTTCAAATGTGCTAGCTCTTGCGCAAAAGGATCCAAGGGTGCGGTTAATTATGTCGGGGATTTAAAAAATATTGATACAAAAGGAAATTGGTACGCCCAAAAAGACGAACTGAAAACTTTATGTACCCGATGATACCCGGCGAAGATTTTTCGCACATTTAAACTTTATGTGCTGGTTGACCAAACTGTGCAAAATTTGGCTGCAAAAGTTTGCCGGTGGCTGAGTTATTGTTGTTGAAAAAACGTATTTTTAATAACATAAAACCGCTTTTAAACTCAAATAAAGCCATTAAGACAGTTGACGTATTCAGCAAAGTGGTGCGTTTTGATAATATTGATAACTTTGTTGAACATTTTAAATCTCTCTGGTAAGGTTTGAGCCACAAAAAAGTAAAAAAACCGGTTTTAAGTTAGTCTATATACTAAATCAATTATATATCAGCATGCTTTTGAGATAGGTACTAATTATATTCAGCAAAGTTTCGTTAAATATATAGTTCTAAAACTTTGTCGAAGCAACCTTCTATCTTGTACCCACAAAAAGTTAGTTTTTTTTAAGTAAAGTATCACTTAAGTAAAACTTTTGATAAGTATTTAAAAAAATGTGAAATGACATTTCTAGAAACATTTGCATAAACACCAAAGGGCTAAAATGTTAGGAAAGGTGTTAAAACACTTTTGACCGTCTTTTTTTAGATTGGTCCCAGTGTGCGATGGCAAGATACTTGGGATGATTCTAGTAATCAACTTGTCACAAACATCGTTTTCCGCTTCAGTCCGCATCGAGCTCTCATGTCGTGCGGTTCTATTTTCTTTTGCTGAAGGGAGTATTTTTGCTACCTAAAGCTATAACAAAATCAAACAGCACTTTTCAGTGCTTAAACATTACCTGCACATTTTTTATTTTTTACCCTTATTCCTTTTCGATCCTTGTCTGGGCCCTACGCGAGGTAATCCGACTTGGATATCGATTTGGAAAATTCCTCTTTGACCCTTCGGATTCTTGTAGAATCGGCTTGGTAGTTGATTAGGAGAAAACGTATAAATTCTAATCATTTTGGAGAAAATGGCGCCTAAACGCAAAAGAAAGGGACAATCTCTGGATTCAATGTCAATATTGATTTGAGCAATCAATTCGATATTCTCACTGATGATGAGAATGATCCATCAGTCAGGCAAAAATCTTCGAAGCATTCCCGAATCAATGCAGGGAAAGAAAAGGTTCCACCTATTGTGGTAACAACATCTGATTTTCATGGGCTCCGTAAGGAACTCACGAATTTCATTAAAGATTCTAAATTTTCCTTTCAAATTGGTCGTCGGGGTGAATGCCGTGTATTGGCTGAAACCTTGATCGGATTTAAACTTCTCGTGGAGTATCTTGCTCAAAGAGGCATCAAATTCCTTACACATGACACCAAAACTGAACGTCTGTTCAAGGTGGTCTTAAAAGGTCTAGCCAGTGGTGAATCCCTAGATGAGATCAAACAAGAAATTATTAAATTGCTTGGAGTTACACCAGTTCAAGTGATAAAAATGAAAAAGAAATCCCAACCTGGCGATTCTCGCAATGGGATTTCAAACGATTTTTATTTAGTTCATTTTAAATCAAATGAACTGAATAACTTTAAGGCATTGGAAAAAGCCAGCCTTATGCTCCATGTCAGAGTGAAGTGGGAACACTTTAGGAAGACTGGAGGAAATTCTCAACACCTCACCCAGTGACGTAAATGCAAGGGATGGGGTCACGGGACAAAAAATTGTCACATGGATGCCAAATGCATGCACTGTGGCGATTCCTCTCACGCCACGGACAAATGTCCTGTGAAGGATTCCAAAAATTTTAAATGTGCGAATTGTGGTGGAAACCACAAATCCAATTTTTGCGAATGCAAGACTCGCAAAGCGATCTTGAATTCTCGTGCTAAGCATCAGGTAGGGACCGCTTCACGTTCCCGACCAGGTAATTATTCCTCGGCTGTTAACAACGGTCATCGAGGAGGAAATCCAACATTCGTACCGGAAGGTACGAACAATGCCCAACCGTCAAATTTTCCACTGCTATCTGCTGTTAACAATGGTCAGCGAAGTACAAATGTACCCGTAAGTACAAACAGAGCACAAGTTTTCAATGCTCAATTATTACCTGCTGGTAGCAATGTACAGCTAGGTAATGGAGCTTCCTACGCTGCCGTTACAGCCGGTAGAAACCAAAATTCTACCAGAAATGTTGAAGATTTTGACTTAGGTAGCATCCGCTCCAAAAATGGATTTTTTACCGAAATCATTAATCGATATGATTAATGGAATGTTAAATACAAACTCCATGTTTTATGCAATTCAAACTGGTATAAAATTTGCAAACAATATTGTCATGACCCTGAAATTCAGCAATGGGTATTAAGACACTGAATATTTTAAATTGGAATGCTCGATCTCTTAAAAATAATGAAGACGAGCTGTTTAACTTTTTACGAGTTCATAACGTGCATATTGCCGTTGTAACTGAAACTTTTCTTAAACAAGGTGATAAAATAAAAAGAGATCCTAATTATTTCGTACACTGCAATGATCGTCTTGAAAGTCCAGGTGGTGGCGTTGCCATAATTGTTCATAGGCGTATCAGACATAAAATTCTTTCTTCATTTGATACCAAAGTTTTTGAAACTTTGGGGGTTTCTGTTGAAACAAAATTTGGTCAACTTACACTATTAGCTGCCTATTTACCATTCCAATGCGTAGGTCAGCAAAAGAATCTTCTCAAGGGTGACCTACAGAAGCTTACCCGTAATAGGTCAAAATTCTTCATTGTTGGTGATTTTAATGCAAAACACCGATCGTGGAATAATGCTCATAGTAATTCCAATGGTAATATACTATTTGATAATTGTTCTGCGGGTTATTACACTATCCAATACCCAAACAGCCCAACTTGCTTTTCTTCTGCCAGAAATCCCTCAACTATTGATTTGGTCTTAACTGATTCATGTCAACTTTGTAGCCAATTGGTTACCCATGCTGACTTCGGTTCGGATCACCTTCCAGTAACTTTTGAAATATCTCAAGAAATAATCTCTAATCCCAACAGTTCTACTTTCAATTATCATAGAGCTGATTGGAACCAATATCAAACATTCATGGAATATAACTTTGATCCTTATATTCCTTTGGAAACTAAAAATGATATCGATAATGCTCTTGAATCTCTGACTACTTCTATAGTTGAAGCAAGAGCTGTCTCAGTTCCAAAATGCGAGGTAAAGTTCAATACAATTATAATAGACGACGATGTTCAGCTTTTGATCCGTCTGAAAAATATCCGTAGAAGACAATATCAAAGAACACGCGATCCCACCATGAAAGTTATCTGGCGAGATTTGCAAAAACAAATTAAAAAACGCTTCTCTGCCCTGAGGAACAAACAATTTGAAAATAATGTGTCAAAATTAGATCCGAGTTCCAAACCTTTTTGGAAACTCTCCAAAATTTTGAAGAAACCTCAAAAGCCTATTCCAGCGCTCAAAGAAGGTGATAAAATATTGCTAACAAATATGGAAAAAACTCAAAAACTTGCTGAGCAGTTTGAAAGTTCCCATAATTTCAGTTTGGGTCTTACTAGTCTTATTGAGAATCAGGTTGCTCTTGATTATCTGAATATTTCCTCATGGGCAAATATTTTTGATGAATCCTGGGGTACTGATTTGGATGAAGTAAAAACTGTAACTAAAAAGTTAAAAAATATGAAGGCTCCAGGTGATGATGGAATTTTCTATATACTCATCAAAAAACTCCCAGTGAGTACCTTGTCTTTCATGGTAAAATTATTTAATAAATGTTTTCATTTGTATTTGTATTTGTATTTGTATTTGTATTTGTATTTGTATTTGTATTTGTATTTGTATTTGATTCATCGGACTTTGTGGTCTACATGAAATACTTAAATCTAATAAAAGTCAACGTTAAAAACGGTTCAGCAAGCGGTGACGAAATCTTGAGGCGGACATGTTGAAATCAAATTCGTCGGATACTACGTTGAACCGACGAATCATGGCGACAATGGAACTATTTGCAGCATGATTAGTTGCTTGTACTTCCTCGTGAAGCAACGCTCTCGGTCGAAGGGTTCGGGCAGGAGCATATAGTCTGATTCTCGACAGCAACTCCGGAACATCGTATTCAGATAAGAGAAGCTTGGCAACGAATACAGATTGCGCGACATTCCTTCGATTAGCCAGAGTATCCAGCCCTAGCAGGCGACAGCGATCGGCGTAAGCAGGCAAGTTTAACGGGTCACTCCATGGAAGGTGGCGCAAAGCATATCTTACGAATCTGCGTTGGACAGCTTCAAACCGCGCACTCCATACAGCCTGGTAGGGGTTCCATACAGCAGATGCAAACTCAAGAATAGAGCGTACCAGCGAGCAGTAAAGAGCTTTGAAACACAGCGGATCACGAAACTCATTGGAGATTTTGAACATGAACCCAAGCTGGCGATTGGCTTTATCAATGGTACCTGAGAAGTGGCGATTAAAGGTTAGCTTTTCGTCCAATACAACTCCGAGGTCTTTAACATGATCAACCCGTTGAAGTGGAGATCCAGCAATAGTATAATCAAACTGGATAGCATTATTCGTTCGACCAAAACTTATTACACAGCATTTTGAGATGCTCAGAACCATCATATTTCGCACGCACCAATTACTGAAGATATCAAGAAGTTTCTGTAGTTCATAGCAGTCTACTAGGCTTCGAACAACTAGATAAATTTTAAGGTCATCTGCAAACAACAACAGAAAACCTCCATTTAGCAGTATGAGGGAAACATCGTTTATAAAAAGCGAGAACAGCAATGGTCCCAGAGTGCTTCCTTGGGGAACTCCGGAATGGTTCGAAAAATAGACCGATGAATTTTTTCCAATACTGACAGATACTTGACGTTGCACAAGGTAAGATCGAAGCCAGCTGCAGAAAGCAATGGAACAACCAATTTTCTCCAGTTTTGCAAGCAGTAAGTCATGGTTAACTTTATCGAAGGCAGATTTCAGATCGGTATAAACAGCGTCGACTTGGAGTTTTTTACATATGTACGTTCTCCATGCAAAACGACGTAAAGCTGACAAGATTCGTTTCAACAGAGCGGCCGGGATAGAAGCCGTGTTGATAGGGGCTGATGTAATTCTTGCAGGCAGCAAACAATTTGTCGTTGATCAACGACTCAAACACTTTCGATTCCACACCAAGTGAAGTAATGCCACGGTAATTTCTTATATCACTTTTGTCTCCTTTCTTGAAAACTGGGAACTTTGTAGAGCATTTCCACTGCATTGGAAATTTTGATTGCTGTAGTGATAAGTTGTATAGCAGAGAAAGTGGAGTAGCTAAAATGTCGGAGCATTTTTTCAACACAACAGAGGGAATCACGCTAGGTCCAGGATTAAAGGACGATTTGGTCTTGCGTATCGCCGAAAGAACCACCTGAACGTCAACAGCAAAGACATTCATGTTAATCACATCGCTGGGTACTTCCCGCACAGCACTTTCAATATCAGCTTGAGATGGTGAATCGCTTGAAAATACACTCGAGAAGTGTCTTGCAAAAAGGCTACATTTTTCCTCGGTAGTTCGTGCAGCGTCTCTATCGAGAAACACACATGACGGGAGTCCAGTTTCCTTCCTCTTGGAGTTCACGAACGACCAAAATTTCTTCGGATGGATACTTTCCTGAAAAATGGAAAAATGCCAAAGTTGTTCCAATTTTGAAGCCCGAGAAAGATCCAGCTGAAGCTTCTAGCTACAGACCAATAAGTTTACTTCCTTCAATCATTAAACTTTTTGAAAAGCTAATTTTGAATAGAATGATGCTTCACATCAATACAAACTCAATTTTTGCAGATGAGCAATTTGGATTTCGCCATGGCCATTCAACTACTCATCAACTTTTGAGAGTTACTAATTTAATTCGTTTAAATAAATCTGAAGGCTGCTCAACTGGAGTTGCTCTTCTAGACATGGAAAAAGCATTCGACAGTGTTTGGCATGAAGGTTTGATTGCTAAATTGAAAAACTTTAATTTTCCGCTCTATATAATAAAATTATTTCAAAATTATTTAACTGACAGAACTCTGCAGGTAAATTATCAGAATTCCAAATCTGACCAACTACCTGTTAGAGCTGGAGTTCCTCAGGGTAGCATTCTTGGGCCGATACTATATAACATTTTTACTTCTGATCTCCCTGATTTGCCTCAGGGGTGTCAGAAATCCTTGTTTGCTGATGACACAGGCATCTCCGCTAAAGGAAGAAGTCTCCGTGTCATTTGCAGGAGACTGCAGAAAAGTTTGGACATTTTCTCTTCCTATTTACAGAAATGGAAGATTTCTCCCAACGCTTCCAAAACTCAACTAATAATATTCCCACATAAACCTAGAGCTTCTTTTTTGAAACCTAGTAGTAGTCACATCGTTACTATGAGCGGTGTTCCAATTTTCTGGTCAAGCGAAGTGAAATACCTTGGTCTATTACTTGATCAAAAATTAAATTTTAAAAATCACATTGAAGGCATTCAAGCCAAATGTAATAAATATATAAAATGTTTATATCCTCTTATAAACAGAAAATCCAAACTTTGTCTGAAGAACAAACTACTAATATTTAAACAAATTTTTAGACCGGCCATGCTTTATGCTGTTCCAATGTGGTCTAGTTGTTGTGCTACCAGGAAAAAAATACTTCAAAGGATTCAGAACAAAGTTTTGAAGATGATTTTGAAGCTGCCTTCTTGGTACAGTACTAACGAAGTACATAGAATTTTGAATGTTGAGACTTTAGAACAAATGTCCAACAAAATAATTAATAATTTCAGACAAAAATCTTTGCAATCTTCTATTGCAATGATTAATTCCCTTTAGGCTTAGTTAAGATTAATTTTAGTTTGTTTTTAGTTTTAAGATTATTATTGTTATACTGACACGCAGGAATAAAAACCTGTTTAAAATACTGAACTGCTAAGGCATGCACAATCTAAACAAAATTAGGTACATATTTTAACAATTAAGGTTGATACGTTACGGTAGTAGCTGGAGTACCTAGATTAACATGAAATGTAAATATGAATAAATTTGGAACAAAAAAAAATCGTTTTCCGCTTGGAGGTTCGGCTTCGGAGCGGAAGCCACCCACGCGGATTATTGATTTTTATGACCCATTGCCACAGCAATAGGTCTAGCGGGGAAACTAAAACATTGCAGCCCTTCCTTCTCGTATGCCGATGAGCAAGCGCAAGCGATAACTTTCGAGCCAGACGCACAGAAACGCGAGAAACCGAAAAACAACCGTACCTGCTGCTCAATCGAACTTGAATATCCGAATGCAATCATTTTGGTTCAAATCGTGTGCTTTATACTGGTGTTGATAGCATTTCCTCTAAAGAAGAGAGGCACAAACATGCCGAACGAACCGAATTTCACAGTTATAAAACCAGACACCGGCAACAAAGCAAAATAAATTTGCAGCTGATACATGAACTGAAACCTAGTGAAATAAGAAGAAGACATTTTGTTACCCTTTTTTGAGGACCGGGAGAGGGAAAACCACATTTTCAACCTGTTCGTATGCAGATTTGTATGGGAGCATAAGTAGGTCATGTTTAAGTAAATAATTGAACTACTTATACTGATAGAACTTAATTGAAATTTGAATCAAAAAGATTTGTAAGTTTTTCTGATCAAATGGTGTATAAATGAAGGCATTCTGTTCAGTCAAACGACAGTAATTAGCATTCAAAAACCTTTCACTTTTGCGTAACGCTCTCATTTTTCAAAATTTTGAAATGACACCCGGTATAGAAAAGAGAAACGTAGTCCTACGTTAAAAAATGTTTTTGTAGCTGAGATATTGACGAAAAAAAAAATCGATCAAAGCAGATAAGCCTATTTGAAAAAATTGTCGTAGATTTTCTTGTTATGAAAATGTTGTGTCGCTGGTTTGCACGCTTATTCGGATTTACCAAATATTGAGTAACTTGTACCTATTTCCATAAAACAGGCTGAAACGTCAAACCATGCGTAAGGCGATTTATGAAAGTGGGTAAATCTTATTCGGTTCTTCATAAATCTGGTTCAATCCTTTATTAAGCTGTTACACCCCGTTCGCACTACAACCTTTATTACGTAATATAGAGTATCTTAACATCAAATGCCATGCAAGTTATTTCCAGTGAAAACTAGATGTATAGATGCTGATATCAAGATACTCTATATCACGTAATATAGGTTGTAGTGCGAACGGGGTGTTAGACTATAGTGAATACCCGTCAGCGTCAGTCGCTATTTTTCCAAGTGAGGTGTGAAATTTAATAAAGTCAAATTTAAAAACGATCATCCAGCTAATGGAGCAGATTGCGTCCGCAAATTGAAAAGTATTATTTTTTTTTCTATTTCTATAAAAAAAAAAATCCATTCTTGAAATTCGATTTGTTCGATCAGGGAAAGCTAACCAACCACTTCCAGCAGAGCCTGTTCGAGCTGAGCGGACACACGGCCAAGGAATCTCCGGAATACGTGAGCGATGAGTGTTGTCGAGAATCAACCGCTAGAGGAGAGCTATCCTTCGTTGATTTCGCTGGATTGTGCCGTGCAGGGATTGGGCTAGTTTCTGGTCAACTTTCTCGCTGTATGTATATATGTATGTGTGTATTTATGAAAGAATTTATGAATGAATGAAAGGATGAACGTGATTTTCCAACTCCGGCGCCATATTTATAGGTAATCAATACTTCGAGTAATTCGAATTTTAATCAACTTTAATTACAGGTGAACTTTATTGGGCAAAGTTCACCACTTTTCAGAGCATAAAAAAGAAAAAGCCTAAATATAGCAGCCTTTGGTATTTTTTTATTTCAATATTTTACCCAATTTCCATAAAAACTAAATTTTATAATAAAAATTGTAGGTTAATCCAAATTTGAGTTATCACCCAGCTACCCAATTTTGAGTAGTTCCATTTTTGAAAAATTTTGGTTTACGTTTACTCAATTTTGGGTAAATGCGGATGAGCGTGTATAAGATATCAAGAAAATGTAACTGTCAATTGAGTTTGACGTTGAGATTGACATTTCTCACGCATCATATTAACAGTGTACTAGTTGGATTTTTGGTCACCAGGTTGCGCTATTCGTGTCTCCTGTGAATCGCAAGAGTCGTGTATCTTTTTGCATTATGTTATCTTTGCTATTATCCCTATCCTTTTTGTCCTGTCCCTTTGTTAAGACCTAAATAAAATAAAAACAAAATGAAAACTAGTTCGTTTACATTTCTATGTTTCTGAGCCTTAGGTTTAGCAAGTCGGGTTAAGGGCATTGTTTCCCAGGGAGATCATTTCACTTCGTCCCCCGCTGAGTCTACCTAGAGTACGTAGGCCGCCGCCCAGAGAGAAGAGTGATACTGAGCTAGTCGACACTTACAATTGGCGATCTGCGAAATATTATAGAATATTCGGAATTCTTCAAATCACGAATATTTCCTCGTACTCGGGGTGACTCACGATATCAGCTTTGAGTGATTTATCGTGAACTTTTGTTAGGTTTCCGGCTGTAAGTGGACTGCAGAATTAAAGGATAACGTCTGTTTTACCTTAAAAGATAAATAATTATGATTCTCAGGTATTTTTCTTGAACTTTGAATTGGCTTTGTACGATTAGATATTTTTCAATTTTTCTCTTGTATTTATTTATTATTTAGTCCAGCCTTTCTAATTAGAGATTGCAATCAATATAAACTAATGGATTTCTAGATTAAGTTGTAAATATGTAAACACTCAGTTTTGAATTGGTTATTGGTTATTGAATTACGGCATTGAATCTAAGTGAACTGGTTTAAAAGAAAATGGCGGAAGGTTGGCAAGGTATTGAAGTGAAGGAGGAGATTTAGATAGATTGTTTTACGACATCAGAGTAGACCTGAATGAAGATGAACTGGAGTTTGAGTTGGCGATTCGGGAATTATTATTCGGTCGAGAAGATTCGATGTCAAGAAAGCGTCGCGCTTTTAGGGAAAAAATGAAGATAGGAAAGGAGAACCCCAATGTTAATGAGAGAGTACTTAAAACGAACCCACATGATGAATTAGCAATCTGTGAAAGCAAATTGCAACACATTGAAACAATAGTTATTAGTTCTACAAAGGAATTACCATCACGATGTCAGTCGTCACTCTTGCATTGAGGTAGAAGGATAAAACTATTAAGGGCGTATGTTGGAGGGGACAGCCAATTTCAGATCGATAGTATGCAAGAAAGGATTTTGATATACCTTAATGAGTTCTTTTACAACAAACGGCAGGGTACAGCCACGTGCTTTTCGGAATTAGGGTTAGTGAATTTGTTTGATGAAGCGACTAGTCAGATACCGGTCACCATAGTGGAGAGTGAGCATTCTACAACAACTCAGACAAGCCGAGCTCATTCAACTCCTTTGGAAAATGATATCCTTGGTGCTTTGTCTCGGTTAGGTTTGATGGAATCGGAGAACCCGAGATAAAGTTAGAGATGGGCTTTTCAAATTAGAACAGGAGCTTTACGATTTGCGCTGATACAAAGAGGTAAATTCCGTTCATCTGAATGACTCTGTACAAGTGTCGATCAATAGCAAAATTCCACATTCACAACGACAAACTACATACACTGGCACCATTCCGAAACAAAACTTGCCGGATTCAAGGGCCAGAAATCATGTTCGATTCTCAGAGCCACTGTCGTGGGCTTCTTCATCGCAATCTGAAATGCCCCCTCAATTTCATTCAAATCCCGATTGGTTAGGAACCGACACTCCATCCGATGATAACTGGGGGATTTTAGATGGAAGGAGTCAATATTCTTCTGTCAATACGATAACGAACCCAACTGTATTCTATACAGCCCCTCGTGTGGCCTCATCGATAAGCTCAAGTGATAGAAATCGATGGCCACCGGCAACTACGGTGAATTACACATTGTTTGCGAGTAAGACTCATATGGTATCTACCCGATCAGTAAGTAATTTCTCAACGGTTAATCAGTCTTCAAGTTATTCCAATCCGTGGTTAGCGAGTGAAAGAGGGAGACGCTATACGGCGGCCACTTCATTCATTCCAGCTTCAAATCCAAATTCAATATCGAGTCAGATCCCAGGTGTCAATCATTACCAAAATCCCTATCAGATTCCGAGATTGAATCAGACTTAGTTTGCAACGATAAATCCCGAACAATTTCCACCAGTCGGTGCACAATATTCATCTTCACGTATAGTGCGTATACAATTAGTGCCCAATCATCCTAGCTTCATTCCCCATTATCGCATGGAAAACAATCGGAAATCATTATCGGTGTCTAAATGGAAAATTAAAAAGTATGATGGCACAAACCAGGGGTTGAAACTGAATGAGTTTCTTCATTTAGCTTCGTCGGAGAATGTTGTGGAAGTTGAACTATTCAACTCGGCTCTCCACTTGTTAAACTGGTATATGTCAATGAGATGAGGGATTGGAGTCATCTTGTGTTTGAGCTTCGAAAGTCCTTCGGCACACCCTGAACCCTGAGTTGTTCAGTAATATTTGACAGTTGAGAGTTCATCACTAGTATGCCGATCTTTCAGTAAAAATATTTTTACTGAACACTCAGCTTTTTGAATGTCAGTAAAAATTTTACTGAATTTCTTATAGCTGAGTGTTCAGTAAGTATTTTTACTGAACGATCGTCAAACTAGTCATGAACTCTCAATTGTCAAAAATTACTGAAAAATTCAGTAAGCGACACGGAAGTTCAGTAAAATTTTCAGTAAAAAAATGTGAGATTGGAAGCAGGATAGCTACCAAAACTTACTGAATACATCATCAATCAATACCGAATTTCGGTAAAATTTACAAAAACATCAGTTTAAAATGTTGTTTTTCCTGCTCTTAATTTAAATGCATATAGCGGGTGGTTTTTGTTTTTTAAATAATCATTTTTCTCATAAAATAATCCTGTTAAAGATGAGCTGCATTCTCAAGCGCCTGAAGAGATCTGGTCTCAGGATTCCGAAATAATAGCTGCAAGGTTTGAATTATGGGGATATACATGAATGTCTCATCAACGCGGAAAGTTTTGTTGACACCATCAATACAGCGCACGACGTCATGGCTTCCGATGCATTTAGTAATGGGTCTTTCTTAATAAGTGAAATAAGTATTCGCGAAGATTTAAAACGAAATATAATATAATAACACTTTATTCAGAACAATGTGTGAAACGTGAATGATCGACAAAGCAAACGGTGCTTCCAGTATAAAAAAATTCGCTTCATTTGACTGCACGACACTGCCGAGTAAGGGCATCTCAATCGTTGCGCTTCCAATACTTCTCCTCAACGATGTCGGCCGGACAGTCCGAGCATGGTAGCAGACTTCCGAAGCTTGTTCGGACCCAACGCCTTCGTAAGTATATCCGCAACCATCTCTTCAGTTGGACAATATTGCAGCTTCAAAACTATTGTATCGCACAGTTCCTTCACGTAACACTGACAAGTATCGATGTGTCGTGAACGTTTGGTTGACCGTTCCGAAGCAACAAACTTGATGCAGCTTTGGTTATCTTCCCACAGCGTCACCGGTTTGAACGACGGTTCACCGAAATCCTCGAACAATTCAGAAGCCAAACTGCCTCCAACTGCGGGCTCAACAGGGGCTATCTCCAGAAACTCCTGATTTTGAACAGACTCCTTCACTTCATTCACTTCGATGAACTTCGCAGCACGACAGATGAGAATCATGTCATTCACTGGATTCAGAAAACGGTATGCCTTTCTTCTTTCTGCGTATCCAATGAAAATGAACTTCACTGCCTTCGGATCCAACTTCCTGCGTTTTCCTCTGGCACATGAACGTACGCTTTCGAACCAAATATACGCATATGGATGTACGACGGTTTCTTGTTATGCCACAGTGTACGGTGTCTTCTCAAGAAAAGTTGAAGGTAGACGATTTTGTAGGTAATTCGCCGTACACAATGCCTCACCCCAGTACTTCTTGCTTAAAGCCGCTTCCAAGAGCAAGCATCTCACCATTTCGACCTCGTACCGATTTTTCCTTTCCGCTTTGCCATTCTGCTGTGGCGAATACGGTGCAGTCTGCTACAACGTGATTCCGCTCTCAGCCAGAAACTTCTTGAGTGACGTACTGGAATATTCTCCTCCCCCATCCGTGCGGATTGCACGAGGAAAGCGCTCAAACTGATTCTTCATTATACTGCAATATTCCCTAACCTTCGAATCAACTTCAGCTTTTTCAACAACTGCACTACGGTATAGCCACTGAAATCATCCACCATGGTCATATAGAATCTATTGCCACTGGGTGTCGTGACCTCCATCGATCCTCGTCCTTCGCAAATTTCGGACACTCGCGGCGAAAATGTCCCGGTTGATGACAATAATGGCAAATCACATCTTTCTTCTTCTTGTCCTTTTTGCTTTTACCACTCACTATCAGAGCTTTCTCCTTGCTCTCTTCCCACCTTCACAGGCCTGACGACGACGCCATTCTTCACGCAATTTGCTCTTCACAAAATCAACAGTCATTTCTGCCTTCGGCCGTCTCTCCATCACATTGATGAGGCTACCTTATGACATCGGAAGACTCAAGAGAATCAAAGCCATGAACACTCTGTCCTTCAGCCCTTCTCCCATCACTTCCAGCGGATTGTGCAACGCCGTCATCTCGTTTAGATGATCCAACAAGTTTCCCTCTTCCGATAAACGTAATGAACATAGTTTTTGCAAAACGTGCAGTGTCGAAGACAGCGACCATTCCTCGTGAATTTTCTTCAGCGAATCCCACATGCCTTTTGCCGTCGTTTGCCTATAATGTGCACCAGTTGCGTGTCCTCCACAGCCAAACCAATTGTGGCGCGAGCTTTTCCGTCCTTCAGGATCCAATCCGCCTTTGGTTCTGCAGGGCACGGCCTTCGCAACCACATCCAGCAAATCTTCTTTTACTAGTAGAAGTTCCATTTTGAACTTCCACACGGCAAAATTGTGGTCGTTCAGCTTCTCGAACAAAACTTTGTCCGCCATCTTGTTTCTTTTTTGTCACTCGCAATTCGCAACGCTCCAAAAAAAAAACACTTCAACGCGTTTTCACCGGAAATTTTTTTCCACTTTCGGCAATTTCCTCGAAACTGCTGGGCCCAGAACCTAATGGGTCTTTCTCAATAAGTGAAATAAGTGTTTGCGAGGATTTAAAACGAAAGATAATAAAATAACACTTTATTCAGAACAATGTTTGAAGCGTGAATGATCAACCAAGCAAACGGTGCTGCCAGTATAAAATTTTTCGCTTCATTTGACAGCACGACACTGCCGAGTAAAGGCATCTCAATCGTTGGTCCTTCCAATATTTAGGAGTTGGCTGAAGAACATTCACATTCACACAACATTAACGATTTTCGAAACATCTGTTGTTGCCTACTTTTTAACACTTGCAAATAAGTCTGGTTCCTTTAACTCGTTCCGAAAATCAATGGAAAGGTTGCACCGTTTTAGCACGCAAAAATGGCAGAGGTTTGACAGGTGTGATTTACACTCTCGCGTTCAGTAAAGATTACTGAATTCCAGTGATTTTCACATTTTGCGTCAGTATTTATTGCATGATGTGTGATATGTACTACCACCCATTGTAGCACGGAAACTAAGTCCGACAGCAATGGGCTCTCCCCTCTGTTAGACTTGATCAAGCTTTGATAACCACTGATTATCCTAATCATGCCGTTGTATGAAGGGCCAGAAAGGGGTTGGGTGGATCGATATGCAACACCACTTATACGTATCCACAGGGATATAAAGAATCTCCTTCCAACAACAAGACTGAACAATTGGTCAAAAGTGCAAGCTATCTAACATGAGGATGCCCCAATAGGCGGGGAGAAGAGCCCGCCCTCTATTCACAAACGGTTAGCAATGGGGAGTTGGCATTCCCACTCTCCCCAACCAGAGTGCTTCAATCGGGTGCCCTGGAGGTCCCTCCCATGCCCATGACATATTTATATAATGGTGTATATATTTATGTAAATGAAAATACTACAAGCATTCGTATCTATAAAAAATGATCTTCATTCGGTTGATCCTGAAATGCAAGAAATGTTGTAAAATGTTAAAGTGTAGAGTTCTGTGGTTCGCGCTTAAGCACGTTTTCGGTCGTTTTTAGCGATAGCAGCATTTCACCAAAATCTTGATTTGAGGTATCCTGCAAAAGTTTATTAAATCTATTGAAATTTTACAAAACTAACATTTATACATTTTAATTTACTGTTGCCATGGTCACTATTTGCTACTTGATGCTGATTTTATAACAGCAATCTGCTTTTATTTTTGCTGACCTAATAGTTATTGCTACCGAGTTAGAAATGGGAAGATTTAACTGGAAGGGAGTTAAAGATAAATGGGCAAAAAAACAACAACAAGTAATGTTTAAATCATCTATGAAGTAAAATTAATAAAACAATATTGCCAAATATAATGATATTGTAAGTTATGATGAAGGCATTCAAGCCAAATGTAATAAATATATAAAATGTTTATATCCTCTTTTAAACAGAAAATCCAAACTTTGTCTGAAGAACAAACTACTAATATTTAAACAAATTTTTAGACCGGCCATGCTTTATGCTGTTCCAATTTGGTCTTGTTGTTGTGCTACCAGGAAAAAAATACTTCAAAGGATTCAGAACAAAATTCTGAAGATGATTTTGAAGCTGCCTTCTTGGTACAGTACTAACGAAGTACATAAAATTTCGAATGTTGAGACCTTAGAACAAATGTCCAACAAAATAATTAATAATTTTAGACAAAAATCTTTGCAATCTTCTATTGCAATGATTAATTCCTTTTTTGTTTTGTTAAATTTATTTTTTTTTTTTTTTTTTTTTTTTTTTTTTTTTTTTTTTTGTGGGGAGGGGAAAAAAAACCTGTTTAAAAAAATTAACTGAAAAGGCAAGAAAAAATAAAAAAAAAATAAGTATATTTTTTTAATAAAAATGGGTATGGTAGGGGGGGGGGGGGGGAGAAAAAGCCTAGTATGGAGCTGACAAGGAAAGACCTGAAGTAATTTTTTCCATTTTTACCGAAGTAATTTTGACAACTGCTTCAGTATGAGTGGAATGTCAGTTTTCCTTGCGGAATAATCGAACGGAATATTATTCCGCAAGGAAAAGTGACAGCCCCTTTCAGATTACACGGGCAGGCGTTACTAACGTTACGAAGTTTTCCCTTCTTTGCAGCTGCATACAAGGTAAGTAATTCCGACAGAAAAAGCATTTCTTGACCATTACTTGTCCTATCCTAATGCACATTACTTTTGAGCTGCATACTAGCCTTTAACATGAAATGTAAATATGAATAAATTTGAAACAAATAAAGAGTTAATAAAAAAAAATTGTAAAAAAATTAAAAAAGGGGACTTCTTTTTTTTTTTTTTTTTTACTCTAAAATAGCGAAAATTCCTGCGTGATATAATGAAATAAAGTTGATCACCTGACAGCCTAGCAAAATAGCAAAGAAAATTTATGCGACATCAATTTGATATGAGTATGATTACTGCCTAAACACGGAAACTCAATAAATCCCAAACGAAAAAAATTAAAAATAAATGATAGGAAATTCTTTGATAACTCTTCCCAAGTAACCACAAGCATTATATTATTGCTCTTATTCAACCCAAAATCAACATCATTCATGCGGGATCGCATCAATTCAATAGTTGTCAAGTAATGAAGCGTTAGATTAGCTTTAAGAATGAAATAATGCATTACCAATGCAATAATGCTACTTTAGCAATGTCTTATGGCATTACAAAAGATATAGCATTAGTTCGATCTTAAAGGGGCCCTTTTCAGCTTTAATCCAACTTCAATTATGCACTAGAGGTAATGCATATGCCCTATATATGTAAGCTATTATAGCCTCGTGGTTACTTGAGAATTTTTCCCTACTGGGCCCATAAATGATTCTTTATGTCTGTAGAATAGAAAATGTTGGATGATAAACAATGTTAGTTTTTGAATTAATTATTTTGGATTTTTTTTTGAAAATTTGTCGTATATAATACTCTCTCTAAAAAAATGTAAAAAATCATCCTATCTTTTCAAATACATAACGTGAGTTAGGTGGGCCAAAACTTACAACGATGCAAATGCGAAGCTGAAAATAGCATAAAAAATACATCGCCTTGGATCGCCTCAACCGCTGGATGTCAGGACAGACGCTGTTTGAGCCGCACCTCCTTGGTGGACAGACGCTCGGCACGCACCTCCTCAATCTAGATGTAGTCAGAAGGACAACAGTGCTCAGGCTGCACTACCAGCTAACCCTTAGCTGACGGTCTTTGTCATCTCTTGACCCGTGGAAGCATGAGGTAGGAACTTGTGGGACCATAGCCTTGTTGCGGGGACGCACGCTTCATCCCAGATGTCTACTCACCATTTTGCGTCAGTATTTATTATGGTTTTACTGAAAATTGGTAAAGCATTTACTGAACAGCGGATTTTCAATGACAGTTCATTAGTTTACAAAGTACATCTGTGAAATAAATACAAATGTTCAGTAATGTTTTGATACGAACTGCTGAAAACTAGTAGTTCTTTGACGGATATCTATAAACTGAAGACATTTTAGAGATCATTCAGTAGATATTTTATTTTACTGATCAAAACGGTATTTTTTTACTGAATATCAAAATTAGGATTTGGTGTGTACACACACCAAGTTTTTTATACGGAAGTCAGTAAAAGTTTTACTGACTTTCAAACAGCTGAGTGCTCAGTAAGCAGTTCATTAAAATATTTCTACTGAACGATCATCAAACTAGTTATGAACTCTCAACTGTCAAAAATTACTGAACAACTCAGTAAGCAATACCGAAGTTCAGTAAAATTAACAGAAAAAAACTGTGAAAATGGAAGCATCGTTTGCTACCAAAAAGTACTGAACAGATTATCTATCAGTGTCGAATTTCGGTTTACGGTCAATTTACAAAAACAAATGTTAAATTAGGAACGCTGCAGAATTCTACAGTTGCTTCGGTAATTTCATTTTTCCCATCCTAGCATATGACCAAAAAGCAGGGGCAGGGGGCTGATTCAGTATCAGAATGCACGATAAAAAAGTAGAGCGCAGAATAATTTTCCGTTTATTGCCATTATCATATGAAACTTTGTCGAAACATCAAGTTTTATAACTCTTTCAAATGGAGTCTTCCCGTATTGGTTTCCAGGAACCGGTAATCTGCAAAAAAAGCAATTGAGTAATCGATATCCATTTTGTTGGAGTGCTAAAAATGAGAACATTTTGAAAACATTTGAACTGTACTCACTGAAAAAACATCCCTTACTTCGACATTCGTAATTTCAAGTACGTCCAACACGTCTTTATAATATAAGAATATTAGGAAGATGTACCTATATTAATCTCATCACTTTGCAATTCATCCTACTTGAAATAAAACGATATACACGTGACAGAATTAGTTAGTAATGTTTGTTGTAGTTATTTAACGTAAGCAAACATTATTAGAAAACAAAACCGATCCTTCAACTGCCCAATTGTTTGATTCATCGTAGGATGAATATAGGAACAATGAGATTAATGTGGGGGCAGTAACCCTAAGAAATAAAAAACAGCTTCCATCGCTTGCACGCAAAAATGCAGTGGTTTGACAGGTGTGATATATACTGAAGCGTTCAGTAAAGAACTCCAGTGATTTTAACATTTTGCGTCAGTATTTATTATGGTTTTACTGAAAATCGGTAAAACATTTACTGAATAGCGAATGATCAATGACAGTTCATTAGTTTACAAAGTACATCTGTAAAATAATTACAAGTGTTCAGTGATGTTTTCATACGAATTACCGAAAACTTGTAAATTTCTTTACCGAACATCAAAACTACACACCAAATTCTAGTTTTGATGTTCAGTAAAAATTTTTACGGCTTTGATCGGTAAAATCAAATTTCTACTGAATGATCTGCTAAATTTCTTCAATTTATAAAGATCTGTCAAAAAATTACAAGTTTTCAGTAATTCGTATGAAAATATCACTGAACGTTTGTATTTATTTCACAAAAGTACTTTGTAAACTAATGAATTGTCATTGATCATTCGCTGTTCAGTAAATGTTTTACCAATTATCAGTAAAACCATAATAAATACTGACGCCAAATGTAAAAATCACAGGAGTTTTTTACTGAATGTTTCAGTACATATCACACTTGTCAAGCCTCTCCCATTTTTGCGTTCTAAAGCTGTGAAAGCCGTTTAAGATAAGATTTTGAATTCTTTTAAACTAGAGGTTACGGATGTCGAAGTAAAGGAGCTTTTCGGTAAGTACAGTTCAAATGTTCTCAAAATGTTCTCATTTTTAGCACTCCAACAAAATGGGTATCAATTACATAATTCACATTTTTTTGCAGGTTACCGGTTCCGGAATTTGTTAAAGAATCCATTTGAAAGGATTATGAAACTTAATGTCTCGAGTTTCATATAATAAAGGCAATATACGGAAAATTATTCTACGCTTCATTTTTTTATCATGCATTCTGATACTGAACAACTTTTATTTCATATAGAAACGGAAGTTTCCCTTTGTATTGTCCATCTGCATGATAGGAAGAGAAAATGAAATTACCGAAACAACTGTAGAATTCTGCAGCATTTCCAATTTAACATTTGTTCCTGTAAATTGTATCAAACTTCGGTATTAATTCATGATGTGTTCATTACTTTTTGGCAGCTAACAATGTTTCTATTTTCACAGTTTTTTTTCTGTTAATTTAACTGAACTTCGGTATTGCTTACTGAGTTGTTCAGTAATTATTGACAGTTGAGAGTTCATCACTAGTTTGACGATCGTTCAGTAAAAATACTTTTACTGAACTGCTTACTGAACGCTCAGCTGTTTGAAAGTCAGTAAAACTTTTACTGACTTCAGTATAAAAAACTTGGTGTGTACACACCAATTTTTTTTTTACCGTAGTCAGTAAAATGTGTACTGACTTTCAAACAGCAGAACGTTCGGTAATACGTTCAGTAAAAGTTTTGTTTACTGAACGATCAGCAAACTTGTAATGAACACTCAGCTGCCAAAATATACCGACTAGCTCGTCACTTAATACTGATTTTTTCTTAAACATTACAAAAGAAATCGGAACGTCATCAACTGTCAAATGTTGCAGTGCTTTCGGTTAATTTTACTGAATAAGACTGTGAGGTAAATTATGTCCTCAAAAAATCTATATGAAAATTCATGTAGAGTTCTATATATACTTAGATTTTTTTACAGAAATCTGTAAAAGTTTACCGAATTCTCAACAGCTGAACGTTCGGTAATCCAATTTAACGGATTTCGGTAAAATTTTACCGAAATCCGGTAATTTTTTTTACAGATGACTGTAAAATTTCACCGAAATCCGTTAAATCGGATTACCGAACGTTCAGCTGTTGAGAATTCGGTAAACTTTTACAGATTTCTGTAAAAAAAATCTAAGTGTGAGAATATATAAGATGTAAATATTTAATATGCATTAGAAAATTTTATTCTACAAGAGCGTATTTACCGTTCGTGATGTAATATCCTCCAAAATAAAATAAGAATTCAGTATCTTATTTCAAACACCTTCACCGCTTTAGCACGCGAAAATGGCGGAGGTTTGACAGGTGTAGTTTATGCTGAAGCATTTTGTTAAGATTACTGAACTCTAGTGATGTTTTTTATTTTGCGTCTGTAATTATGTATTATGGTTTTACTGAAAATTGGTAAAACATTTACTGAACAGTGGATGTTCAATGACAGTGCATTAGTTTACAAAGTACATCTGTAAAATATACACAAATGTTTTGTAATATATACATATGAATTATCGAAAACTTGTAGTTTTTTGTAAGATATCTATAAATTGAATAAATTTTATAGATCAATCAGCAGAAATTTAATTTTACTGATTTAAACCGTAATATTTTTTTAACCGAACATCAAAACTAGGATTTGGTGTGCACACTTAATCACAGCGTCCCTGTTCAGTATTTTTATTTTTTACAGTTTTTACACCGTTAAACGCCTATATTACTGAACAATCGGCTTTCCATTAAAAAAAAACAGTTGTTCTGTGATGAAAGAGTACCGAATTTTCCGTAAAATAAACGTTTTACGGGACATCACAAAGTTTCAGTAAAAATAATACCGAAATTTCAGTAGTTTTGTGTTATACTAAACTGTCAGTTGAGAAAAAAAAATTGCTGAACGAACAGTACTCTGAAAACCTTGACTTGTCATTCCTCCAATTGTTGTTTTCAAAGCTGGGATCAAGCCATCTGACAAACAGTTCTACGTTTTTTTTAATGACAACGATGTTGGGAGTCTACTATAGACACTCAAGTAATAGACCGGCCAACGTGAATCTGGCACAGTTGATGTATCCAAAACAGCTGTCAAATCGTATGGAAAATGTTCGTTTTGGATACAACATGGCGGCACGTTGGCAGGTCTATTACTTGAGTGTCTATAGAGTCTACTCCCTTAACACACAGGATAGAAATTTGTGGGAAACTTTAATTAAATGAATCATGTTGGGTATTATCCTCTAAAGTTTTCATACTGTACGCAAATAACTTAAAAATAAAGAAAAGCTGAAAAATGTCAAAACATTAATTGTTTTGCCACATTCAGAACTTATTTATTTTCAGTAAATCAGTAAAACAACTGACTTTTCCAAAGGAAAAAAAAAGAATACCCGCAAACCGAGGGTATACAAAAAGTTTTGTAGTTGTGTTTGACAGTTCGCGGTTTGTGCTTTTACGGAGTTTTCAGCAAAGCAAAATACTGCTCGGTTGATTACGGAATTCTCAGCAGTTTGAAAACCCATTAAAATTTTACCGACTTCGGTAATTAAAACTCTGTGTGTAGCGAAATGATCCTCCCTTAGCAAGACCATGCTGGAGGTGGCTTGGTTCGATTCCCGGTCTGGTCTAGGAATTTTTCGTTAAGAAAAATTTCTCCTCCCTGTGCATAGGGTATGATTGTACTTGCCACACAATCATACTAATGCAAAAATGGTACCTGGCATCGAAAGCTCTTAATTAATAACTGTGGAAGTGCATTTAGAACATTAGGTTGAGAGCAAGCAATAAGCTAATTGCGAAAGCAATAAGCTTGAAACGCTAAGAAAGAAGAAGAAGGGTAGGGAATTGTAGATTAAGATCGTAATACGGATCAAGATGGATTATGTTGGCTATTCAAATTACAAGTTTTAAAAATTTTGTCTACCACATTAAATGGCTTAATAGGGTCCTTTGAGAATACAAATGTTTGCCTCAGCTGTCTGTCCCCACTTTACTCAGTATGGGAATCTTACCCTCATTTCTCTATTTGGCTACAAGAACACATCATTTGTACACATTTTGTTTTTAAATAAATTGAGAATTCTAATAAAAAAAAACGATTGGTCCGATATGGTCCGTTAAATAAAATAAATATATTTCATAATAACTACTAACATTACAATCGGGCGTTTACACAATCATTTCCATTCTTTTCAATGGTTGGATACTCACTTCGAAAATAAAACGCCGAAGGCAGCTACAGATCACATCATTTTGGAAATGACTACTCTAGGAAGCTTCATGGTGTCCTATCTTATGTTTTGTAACCATCTCTCTTTACTCCATCAAAGAAGAAAGTTACTCTAGATAATGTATCGCTTTATTTTTAATTATACATGAACATTGGGTAGCCGAAAAAAAAAATCATTCTTTACTGTTAATACCAATGGCGCTGCCTTCGATTTGACTGTATAAAAATTTGGTATTTGTTTTGCTACTATCATAGGTAATATGCTATCACTACTAATGATTAATATTGTTGCTTATTTGTTAATATATTGTAATGCGTGGTACTATGTAAGTCATAAACTTGCTACGTGTATCGTGGTATTTCTGTTCTGATCACCGTTCTCGTATATTTCTGCAATATTACAATGGGATTTGTTGTTCTAATTGTACGCTCACAGAATATTCCTAATATTTCAATTTTTTTTTCTATGTTTTTTTTGTTATGTCTAGTTTGGTATACTTGAATAATTGTACAGCATGGTTTGTATCATTTGGTATATATTTTCACTATGATACGGTAACGTCTAGAAATCATTAGCTCGAGATTCTATTCATTTTTTGGTTCAAGAAGATGGGGAATACTGTTTTTATCGGTAATCATGCGGTGGACAGGAGGCATCATATTCTGATGATGATCTTGTTGCTGAAGTTGCTGCTGCTGCTGCTGCTGCTGCTGCTGCTGTTGCTGCTGCTGCTGCTGCTGCTGTTGTTGTTGTTGTTGTTGTTGTTGTTGGTGTTGTTGCAAGGCTGCTGCATGATCTTGAGCCATTCGCTCAGCATTCTGTATAAATCTCTCTGCTAAATTTCGATTTTCATGATCGGTTCTCTCGTGCTGCAGTACCCTGTCTATTTCGATGTGGTCACGGTCATGAAGCTCATGCACAAGGCGACCATCAGATTGACTAATGATACTGTCATTCATATGGACACTTGCTGGGCCATTATTGATTATCATTACCCGACTGGTGGACATTCCGTGTTCTTGACTGGAACTGGACATACTTGGGGATATATTATGACTATTGCTGATATCCGGGGAAGAAATGTGGGACACGGATGATATTGTTTCGGCCATATGAAGCTCTGGCACATATCTGTAAACAAATAATACATTGAAGAAAAGCAAAATTAACTATTGAAAATATGATTTAAATTTTTATGACCTTTTTCGGGGCTGAGTTATTTCCTTTTAATGACGTTATTTGATAAATACGCGTATTTTATCTTTTCTATTTGCAAACTTCGAAGCGACTCTTGTCACTTGGTGAAATGATAAAAGTAACGTCGCAGTAACATGGCTCTATTTGATTTTCCAGAGGAGACACTGCTCACTATCTCATTTCACCAATTGGCACATAAACATATTTATGCGTATTGATTTTTCTTTCGAACACTACCCAAGTAACCACGAGGCTGTAATAGCATGCATATATAGGGCATATGTATTACGTCTAGTGCATCATTGAAGTTGGATTAAAGCTGAAAAGGGCCCCACTAAGATCGAACTAATGCTATATCTTTTGTAATGCCATAAGACATTGCTAAAGTAGCATTATTGCATCACTACATTCTTAAGCTAATCTAACGCTTCATTACTTGACAACTGTTGAATTGATGCGATCCCGCATTACCGATGTTTATTTTGGGTTGAATAAGTGCAATAATATAATGCTTGTGGTTACTTGGGTACAATGGCAAGACGGTAATAGCCGTAAGCGGTCACGATACGACTCCGGATAATTTGGTCCAGAGGATGTGCCAAGACCGGGACATCTTGGACGCGGTATGCATAGCAGCCTCCCAGATTGTCCTCGATCTCCAACAAAAATGGCGAAACGACCAACGGCAGGTCGCAGGGACCACCTAACTACTGAAGCCCTAAGTAGTTTGACATAGTGGGTGCTTAACAAGCACAATAGCCCCCTCCCGGAGGTAATACCGAAAGGTGGTTCCGGGGAGGGTCCAGGGCTTAAGGCACGGGTGGGTTTTTAGTGGGTCGAGGATTTGGCACCCTCATCCCCACACCCTAAGTTCTTCAGGTGTCTGGATGCAGGTTTTCCATCCCGTCTAAAATAAAATAAAATAAAAAACCAAACTTGTTTTAGTTACCAAGCCCATCCGGCCTGGAGCCTTATCAGATAGTACATTACTTTCTTCAGCAAACTTGTCCCAGTGGCCAAGCCCTTCCGGATGCTGGTCATATATGTTCAGAAATTCACTACGTAGCGCTAGTATGCATATGAGCTTAGCGCATGAACCTATTCAAATCCAAAATCCATGAACCCCTGGGAGATCCCTAATGTGACCAATTTAACCATTTGGATTTTGTTAATATGTGCTGCCTAACTTTCACTATTTTCAAAAACTTACATGAACGACCATCTGGGGTGTTTTTCGGATCGAGTGGGAACTTTGTAGTCGATTTTAGATAACCATGGAGGATCCGGATATGGATAAGTATATACACTGATAGGCAAAATAAGGTGCCCACCTCATCATTTTTTGAATTTCTCTCATTTATTTGGTTCAAATTAAGTTAAACACACGGTATTCTTTTTTGATATATTTTTTATATTCTTTTCATTTTTCGCTTATGGAACAATAAAAAAAGAGTTCGACTTAAAGAACTAAAAAATCAATATGTATTGAAAAAAAAAAACAGTGACAAAAAAGTACCCACTTCAAAAATCTAAATGTTTTCGATAAGTTTTCGTCGAAAGACCCCTCGATTGTTTATGATTTGATATTTTGACGTGTTTTGAAGCATACGGCTTGACCTGGTGCATTTGTATACGTGATTGGGTTTGATTCAGTTAAAAAAAAAAGGAGAACGTAGTGATTACGAACGCAATTCCCTTGTGTATCCGAAAATTGGTGGTTCGTGATGTGCAAAAGATCCAGGAAACTCTTCAACTAACATTTTCTGGTCAGACTGTTTGTTGCCGTCTTGCAGCACAGTGGCTTATTAACAAAGTTGCCCGGAAGCGCCCGTTTATCAGCAAGGTAAACAAAGCCAAACGGCTCAGGTTTGCTATTGAGCATGCATAAGCCCGCAGAGTTCTGGAAAACGGTTCTCTGGACGGAAGAATCAAAATTCGAGCATGGTCTAGGAAATGTGATGGTTTGGGGGTGTTTTTCGTGGAGTGGAGTGGGTAGCCTCGTGAAAATCGACGGGATAATGATGGCAGATTGCTACATCAACATCCTGCGAGAAAATCTGACCAAGTCCAAGTCTTTCTTCCGGTATTGTCGGATCAAAACAATTTGTTGGCGATTCTAGATGCCAGGGTTGACAAAACTGGTGTTACCTATAAATTCAACTATTTTGAAGCCCTGAAGCGCGCCTGGGAAAAGCTTGATCCACAGCACCTAAGGAACCTGGTGGAAAGCATGCCGAAGCACCCGCAGCTGGTGTTGAAGGCCAAAGGAGGACACATAAATTATTAAAATGCTTTTCTTTTACCTAAATTTATCTTCCAGGGAGTTAAAATGAAGTGGGCTCTGTTTTTTGTCACTGTTTGTTTTTTCAACACGAATTGATTTTTTTTTCAACTCTTTTTTTTTTTATTAAAGGGTGATACGGTCAAAATTTGGTCAAGGGAAAACGCGTGTAAATCGGTGAAATCGTTTATTTAAAACATCAAATTAAATTTCTTTTTCAAGTTCAATTAGTATAAAATTCAGGAAAAATATTCAGTTAGGCTTCCGCTTTTCAAAATCCGAATTGCCGGGCCTTACGCTTGACCCCTGCCATCAGATTTTGTACAGCCACCTTGTCCACCTTCTTTGCCGCAGAAAGCCAGTTTGCCTTGAACTGCTGCTCGTCCTTAGCAGTTTTTTTTGGTCTTCTTTAGGTTCCGCTTGACAATAGCCCAGTATTTCTCAATTGGGCGGAGCTCTGGCGTGTTGGGAGGGTTCTTGTCCTTGGGAACCACCTGCACGTTGTTGGCGGCGTACCACTCCATGGCTTTTTTACCGTAATGGCAAGATGCCAAATCCGGCCAAAACAGTACGGAACAACCGTGTTTCTTCAGGAAAGGCAGCAGACGTTTATTCAAACACTCTTTCACGTAAATTTCTTGGTTGACAGTCCCGGAAGCTATGAAAATGCTGCTTTTCAAGCCACAGGTACAGATGGCTTGCCAAACCAGATATTTCTTTGCGAACTTTGACAGTTTCGTGTGCTTGAAAATATCTGCTACCTTTCCCCTTCCTTTTGCCGTATAAAACTCCTGTCCCGGAAGCTGCTTGTAGTCGGCTTTGACGTAGGTTTCGTCGTCCATTACCGCGCAGTCAAACTTCGTCAGCATCGTCGTGTACAGCCTCCGGGATCGCGCTTTGGCCGTCGTATTTTGTTTATCATCGCGATTTGGAGTCACTACCTTCTTGTAAGTCGATAGTCCGGCTCGTTTTTTGGCTCGATGCACGGTTGTAGACGGTACACCCAGCTTATTTGCGGCATCTCGGAGAGATAGGTTAGGGTTTCGCTTGAAACTACCGGCAACTCTCTTTGTCGTCTCAGCGGCTTCCGGTTTTCGATTTCCCCCCGATCCAGACTTCCTGGCTGTCGACAAACGTTCCCCAAACACTTTAATTACATTTGTTACGGTTGATTTGGCAACTTTTAGCGATTTTGCCAACTTTGCGTGCGAGTAGCTCCGATTTTCGTGATGCGCGAGCAAAATTTTGATACGCTGCTCTTCTTGCTTGGACGGCATTTTGACAACTGAAGAGTGAATTCCAAAATCAAAATAGGAGCAACATTCTACACACACACCTTCAAAATGAGGGGTGTTCAGGTTTTTTAAATGCAAAATTGAAAGAAATACGTCAAGTTGATATTGACCAAATTTTGACCGTATTGCCCTTTATTATAGGGTAACGGGATGTAATGTTAGCCTAGCTCCTTCATTCGGCCTATGTACCAAATATGTCATTAATTCGGCGATGATCAACAAAATCATGTTGCTATCAGGCTGACCGATTGTACTTGAAGCAGTTGAGACATTATTAATCAATTTATAGTTAATCACTTCCGCGTAACTATCGATTTACTTAACTTTTTAGACATCATGACTTCACTGGTTAAGCTGAACAGATTATCTACACGATCTTCGAATGATCTAAATTTAGCTAAATTGAACCTATTTACCGAGTAATGCAGCAAAGATGTACAGAAAATAGTCACACGTCATAAACTAACTGTTCACATAGGCAAAATAACAATTATTTAACTAGAAAACCGTAGACCCAATGCACAGTGGGAAAAAAGTGCCCGAAACGCGAAAGAATTCTATATCTCAGCTCGGAGTGGAACGATTTCTCTAAATATTACTATAACTTAAAGGAAAATTTCCAAGGAATCGAAAAGACGTAGTCTCATTGGCCGCACAGAACTGCTTGGGGAGCAAATGAGCTAATTTTACCCTGATTCCCCTAATATTTCCTTGTTGTTCAGAAATTTCTCTGCTCGATGTGATTAAAGAACACCAAATATGGCTAGTCCCATGTAAAACTTCCTGGAGAATCTATTGAAGTAGGTTTCGTTCACCGCACGGCTCTGTGAATGAAGATATGGCTGATTTTACCCTGATTCCCCTAATATTTTCATGTTAATCACAATTTTCGTTGCTCGGTTTGACTCAAGATATACAATATAATAATGCGTGTACTTTGTAAATTTTTTTGGGAAATCGATTGAAATTAGTTTTGTTCACCGCACGGCTCTGTGAACGAAGATATGGTCGATTTTACCCCTATTCCCCTAATATTTTTGTGTTATTCAGAGATTGCTTTGTTCGGTGTGACTCAAGAACAAAAAAATAAGGCTAGTACTATGTAAAATTGCCTGAAAAATTGATTGGAGTTAGTTTCACTAACCGCACGGCTCTGTGAATGAAGATATGGCTCATTTCCATAATATTTTTGTGTAATTCAGAAATTTATTTGTTCGGTGTGTTCCTACAGCAACAAAACAAGGCTAGTCCTATGTAAAATTTTCTCCAGAATCGAATGGAAGTGGTTTCATTTACTGCACGGCTAATTTTCTCTGATCACCGTAATATGTTTGTGTTATTCAGAAATATCTCTGCTCGGTGTGACTCAAGATCAACAAAATAATGCTAGTTCTTTGAAAAAAAATTGGGGAATCGATTGGATTTGATTTTGTTAACCGCACGGAACCTAAAAGATTCTTCTGGAAAATTTACATAGGACTAGCATCATTTTGTTGATCTTGAGTCACACCGAGCAAAGAAATTTCTGAACAACAACAAAAATATTAGGGGAACCAGGGTTAAAGTGAGCTCATTTGCTCCCCAAGCAGTTCTGTGCGGCCAATGAGACCACGTCTATTCTATTCCTTAGACATTTTCCTTCAAGTAAAGGTAACATTTACGGAAATCGTTCCACTCCGAGCTGAGATATAGAATTCTTTCGTGTTTCGGGCACTTTTTTCCCACTGTGCAATGTTAGAAACATATATTTTTGCTATGTTCCCAACCATGTCCTGTTGCATGAAAAGTGTATTAAACATGTTGTTATTGGTAAAATTTACAGTAAAAATTTCTGTGTTTCGGTTGTATGTTTTTCAAATGACTCATCTTAACACAAAACAAAGGAACAAAATCAGTGTAGAGTGATATGTGGGAATCACTTCAGTGTTTCTAAGCAGTTTTACTATAGTTTGTTTTGTGAAATCTTGTGTTGGGTTAGAGCGAATACAGCTGGTAACGCTTGAATCAGAAAATCAAAAAGAAAACCATACGAAGACTGCATTTAATAATAAATCTATCGAATGGGACGAAGTTGCATCCATGAATAGACCCAATTTGGTGCTCGTAGACCGACATTACATCCATATCCCTCGAAAGATTGTGACTTTATAAAATGAGTTGTGTAACTTTTCGTGATACATTCTACCAAATGGTTTATTACACTTCTCTAAATAAGTGAAACTAGAAAAGAATATGAAAAAAAAGATATCAAAAAAGACTACAGTGTGTTTACTTTAATTTGAATCAAATAAATGGGAGAAATTCGAAAAATGATGGCCTATAACTGTATGTGTAGGATTCAAATGATTAGTTTTCTATCAATCAGATCAGTTTCTTGACTTCGAAATAATCAAATATGTAATTTTTCAAATAGTTCAAAACACTTCATTCATGATATTGGAATGTAACGTCAACTTTAACTCGATCTGACATTTCTGCCATTTTCAAGTCTGATTTGAATATTAGATACTTCTATGAGTCTGGAGAATCCGAGTGAGTATTCGCAAATCCGTTAAGTGTTCGCTGAGAAGTGGAAATTTATGTTTTGTGTGTACACTCAACCCTCCACAGTATAGCTATGTTCACTATATCCTGTTTTTCAAATTCATCATCTTCACCCCAACCAAATTGAGATCAAAATCGAGTAGCCGATTGTTAGCAATTCCAACTTTTAATAAAGTATAAACATCCATACGGCTTTCAGTAAATGCTTTTCCTGAGTGTGCCTTACTCAAATTGCTTCGGCCGAGAATAACAACTTGTTTGTATTCATATTTTTCTTTTTTTTTACGTCGGCCTATTTCCTCACATGGTGACAATCACCGACGCCAGGAAGACGACTCCACCACCTGGACCCTACCTAACGACTCATGAATATGAGCCGGGACCAACGGCTTTACTTCCCTTCCGAAGGAAGACGTGACCAGATTTTTTCGCCTCAGAAAAACCACCGACGTCGACTGGGATTGAACCCAGACCCATTGGGGTGCCAAGTAGCAGTCACGCTTAACACTACACCACCGACGCCGGCGTTTGTATTCATATGACTAATATTATTATTTTTTTTCTATTTTGCTACAAAAACTTACCTAAAGTTGCAAGGTACTGTTTCATTATTAAACGTCTCACGCTGCTGAGAAGCGATTGGACCAGTACTGTGTTCTCCTGTGTCCTGTGTTACATTATTAGCATTTGATCCACCGACATGTTGAGATGGAATCTCTCCAATGGCAACACTATTAATGGTGGCACTGACACTATTGGTATTTATTCTGTTTTCGCGATGTACGCGATTGTTATGCCTTATTAAATAACTATCCCGAATGAAGGTGCGCCCACATAATCGGCACTCAAAGTTCTGACCCGCCGAGTGCGTTCGAATGTGAATGGCAAATTGCGACTTGCTTGTAAAAGTCATCGAACAGCGATCACAATTCAAGGGTTTCTCGGATACGTGGGACCAACTGTAAAAAAAAATTAACGTGTTAAAAATGGTGGCATCGTTTTCCTGCTCATACATACTAACCGATGCGCTGTAACGTAACTTTTAACGGCAAACGTTTTGTTACAAATATCACAAGCGTAAGGCCGCTCACCTGGAAAAAAGTCAATATTATTAATTTTTAATTATAAATAAAAATAATACATTTTTCTACAATTCTAACATACCTGTATGTATACGTTTATGAATATTCAATGTAGATCTTTGTGAAAATCGCTTTAAACAAGTTGAACACTCAAATGGTCTTTCTCCTACAACAAAATTTAAAAATTATGCCAAAATTGAAAAATACATATCTATATTGTTTATACTATCTATGTGAACGGGTTATTCACACTTCAACCTATATCACTTGATATAGCCTGTATGAACATTCTTAGGTCTAGTTTTCACTGGAAATAATATGTCTGACGTATGTTATCAACATACTCTATATCACGTAGTATAGATTTTAGTCTGGATGGGATATAAGGCTCCATCAAATTAGTGGCCTTCAGCAAATTTGTAGTTGACAGATCTTAACATGATTCACATACCATTGCACAATATCATCTGAGGTGATATTAGGGTCTGGCCAAAGTCTAAGCTCCATACAAAATTTCAAAAAAATGTATGGAGAAAAATCTACGAGGGAGGAGAGGGATCTGAGATTTAAAAAAAGCTACGTGGTTTATAAACAGGCCCTTTACGCATTCACACAAACACATACAAAGATATATGCTCAGTTCAGCAAGCTGAGTTGACTCAGCCCTTGGGGTTTCGGATAGAAAGTCGAATTCTTATGCGATCTTTATATCCTTCTTATATACACTATAAGATGAGTAAAAAAAGGATATGATTGAAACAAATGACCCATCTGTGCTTGAAGAGGAAAATGAAAAAGGATATTATTGATATCAATTGACACTACACACTTAGAAATTATGAATTTTACACGAGACGTAATTCCTGCTTGTTAAATCCGTAAAATCCTGTCTCCTTTAACTGACAAATACGCAATTCGACAAAAGATGTGTTTGATTGAATTTATTTTCTTATCTCTTTCAGCTCATTATTATGTGCTAAAGGACGCTTGCATGTGTCGGTCTCAGGGGACAGAAATTTACATGACATTTTGGTAGTGTGTAGTTCTTCAACAGTAGAAGCGGTAAACTACCCAGGTAACCAATTAGCAGTTCCAAAGCGTCTTTACGGTAGCCTATCAAGCAATTAAGTGCCACTTTTGGCCCAATATACGGCTTCTTTACTGCAATGCTATGATAATGCTTCATTAACGCTATTTTGCATTCGAAATGCTTATTACAGGCTACAAGCATTTAAATAGCATTTGAAATGTAACTTTATAACAGATAGCACTCAAGATTCTGATATAATGCTTGTTGCATCTGAAATGCAGATTTAGGGTTGATTTACTGCATATGCCAATGCTTATTGGTTACCTGGGTAGCAATCATGAGAGAATCGACTAAGTTAACAAAACAATCAAAGCGAAATCTGAACCAATTTGAATCAACAATTAGGATATTTGGATCACGAACGGTAATGATGGTTCACTTGTTCGCGTCGCACCCCCTCACTTTGCCTTTATCGTATTGACACCATTGCCCACGGTGAACCAACCAGCGTCACCATGTTTCAGGTGGCAGTCTTTTGGGATCATATGACTCGTGAAAGCAAAGCGAATAAGCCGGAATTCAACCACTAAAGCGTGTCCAGAGATTTTTTTTGAAACTATGTCGCGTCAGTAGTCTGAGTAAACGTAAGACTTTATTTTCAGTATATATTTTTAAATTGAAGTTTTGAAATCGGCGTCTCGACAACAGGAACTGCAGAATCTTATTATCTTTTCTTATTTTGGACAAGTGGTTAGAAAATCTTACATGTTCACAGAAAACAATCGCGAATTCGACCGGGGTGACGCAACAAACGGGTCAAATGTCATCAGCAAGTTTTAACAAACCAAAACAGTTCAAAGGAAGCCAACCAAGCAGTCGAAAGGGGGAACATGTAACAAACACGATGAGAACAAGTGGTGAAAGTATACAAGAGGAAGCCCAACATGTTGGCCAGAGATGTTGCCAAAAAAGTGAATGTAGCTAAGTCAACTGTGCAGGCCATTAAAGTGACATGTGGACTGAGGTCATTCAAAGCCCAGAAAAAACCTTGACGAGATGATAAAGGGCTTGAAAAGTCGGGCCCGAATGCTACATGGTTCGTTGTTAACCAAAAATACAGGTTGCATCGAACAGAACGAAGAGACATACGTGAAGGCTGACTTTTCACAAATCTCTGTTTATAAATTCAACACTACGAAGGACAGAAGAAGCATAGAGTCTAAGTTTAAAGAGCAGAAGATCTTTTGTCAAGCCATCTGTTCGTGTGGTAAAATCAGCTAACCAGGAATATTATCAGTGAAATCTACATCAAAGAGTGCCTCCAAAAACGCCTATTGTTACTTCTAAAGCAGCATTCTCAAACACTCTGTTTTGGCCCGATTTGGCATCTTACCTCTACTCAACAGTGACGAAGAAATGGTGCAAGGAATATAATGTCATGTCCAAACCTTGATGGCAGTAGTCAAGTCCAAGGTCCGAACGTTTGAGCATGAGGGTGAAATTTAAATCTATTATTTCTGTTTAAGCTATAACGTTCGTGTGATGATAAAAACATAATTTCTTGACACCAGCGAAAAATATCAATTTTCGATATGATTGTCATGAAAACAGTGAGGCACTCATTTTACTTTCTTTTAAAAATAAGGGAGTAGATGTGGGTGTTGGTCAAAAGATCATTTAGGATTACCTTTGTATGGGTCCCCTCACATTGCTCAATTCCAGGCAATGAGAAGGCGGACTCTCTAGCAAAGGTGGGCGCAAAAGAAGGCGAGATTTTCGAAAGAAGAGTTCAGAGTTCTCTTCAAAGTAGGCAAAACGATTGGACAAGTAATTTTCTTGGGCTGTGGTTACATTCCATTATTCCAAATGTTTTGTCGAGATCGTGGTTCAAAGATCTGGATGTAAGTTGCGGTTTCATTCGTGTGATTTCAAGACTTAAGTATGTCCAACCACTACTCGCTGTACGCACATCTCTACAGAATTAACCTCGTCGATAGCAACATATGTAGGTGCGGAACCGGTCATGATGACATCGATCACGCAGTTTGGTATTGCTCGGATAATGATGCCTCCAGAGCACGACTATTGGATACCCTAGTGGCGAGAGGTAGACAACCCTTCCGCGAGGTAAGAGATGTTTTGGGAATGCGTGGGGAATCTCCCCTACATGCAAGCGATCTACGAATTCCTTTGTCTGTCCGACCTTAATGTGTAATGTCACCCCCCCCCCCACGCTAGTAAATTCCCCACCTACTCCTAACTCCTGAAAGGGGCTATAAGAACCGAGGACTTGATTGCAGCCGCAGCCGTGACCAGCAATTATTAACTTAAATAAGATACCTGCCTTGTCCCTTCCAAGCGATAATGTGACCCATTAATCTCGAGCCAGCCACGAGTAACTACCCTAATAAACATGTACCATACAGGAATGATATTATAGATGGTTTGACTATACCACTTACAGTTGGGATGATACCCCGAATTGGTGGTTAGGCACTTCTTATGGTTATTGTTTATACTTACTAACACCATAAAGCAAATCATTGTAGATAACAAAATTGAATATCGGCTCCGCAAAGTGTCACACACGCCTGAGCCTTACAAATAAACGAACTAAGTAAAAAAAAATGATATGATTGTCAACCGCTGACCATTAATCATCAGAATAGCTTCATGTATGAAATTTCGCATTGAGCGTAGATTTTGGTCAGAAAACCCCCACCCTCCCCCAGAAAAGTCTACGTGATTTATGAATAGCCCCTAATGTGGCCCTACGTCCACTGAGCTGAACGGAATTTGTCAACCTTCATGGTGACCAGCCAACCCACTTGGATGTCGCCAAGTGACTTGATGCCCTTCGTCAAACGAACTTTGAATTGCTGCAGATATTCGGTGCTCCAGTGTTGCCATACCGTCTGAAACTTTTTTTCTGACCAACTACCAGCGGTTCGGTCTGTCTTGGTGTGTTTGCTTGTATTCGTGGTCTGGAATTGATTCATACTGACCAGGAATGTCAGCGCCTCTTGCTTCAGGTTAGGTACATTACTACATTATCAAAAAATGGCTGCATTTCGTTTTGGGTGGCATAGCATAACCCCACTCCTTAACGAGGTGATTTCACGTTGATTTCATCGCCACTTCCCACAATCCTCAATATTGGGGGGCGCGACTTCCCTTTGTTCAGTCGGTTAAGGCGCAGCTAGTCAAATGTCAACAAACACCACAAATGATTTTGCAAAAAAAAACCACACCACCTCAGAAATGCGTGTATTTACTGCAGTCGTAGGACAATTTAGATGCTGACTTTTACCAACAACAAATTTTACATGTTTAACGGTTTTAATTTCAAACTACCATGCGTCCCCATCTAAATTGATGAAAAGCGTAAATTTGCCTGCACGCAAAAAAAAAAACGCAGTAGAAACTACCATTTCGAGGGTTAAATTAAGCGCAAACACCAACAATTTTCACCTGACTATAAATGCGCTTGACTATACCATGCCTGCGATTAGATCAACCATGGTGCGGCTGATATCAATATGAGGTTTGTCAAATATACCACAAATGATGAAAGTTTAACCATAAACGTAGTAAATTTGACTGAAATTTCATGGTAGTTTTGAAGATAGGCATAGTCAGGTATAATGGTAGTTTCTACTACAAGATTTTTTTCCTGTGTATAGTTAAACCTAATCATGGGGCCAATTTTTTTTGCGTATAGTTTCTATATACATGACATTATCTGCTCAGGCATGTTAAGGATCTACTTGTTAAGGATTTTTTTGGTATTTTTTACCCAAAACAATTTTGTGAACTAATGCTTTTTATATCAATTATTATTTATGCTTCAGGAATCCCTATGTATGAAAATAGCCGTATTCGTGATCGCATAACTCACGAGTGGCTTGAAAGATTTATTAAATTCTTTCTATTTTTACTAGCCCGTCAATAGTCAATAAGAAAATAGAAGTTCTGAGAACTAAAACTTAAAGGCTGTACGTAGTTGACAAATCCAGCTAGCATAAAATATTTAGTTAGCTTTGCAATCCGCAATGTGCTGATAGTTTTCGTAGATAACAAATGCATTCATAAAATCATAGTCATAAGTCCTTACCTGTGTGTGATCGTATATGAATATCAAGATAAGGTTTCCGACAAAACGTTGCTGGACAATTTTCACATGTAAAAGGTCGATGGTTTGCTATGGATTGTAAAAAAAAGGGTTGGAAAATATATTTAATATGTTGTTTTAGTGCTAATCGAGTGGAAGTAATGAATGTATCGATATTAAACTTAAATATGGTATAATCAGAGCTTATGTGTTTGGTGTTTATCAGCGAAAATGCTGTAGCATTTAATACTGTGTTATCTGTATAAGTGATTTGTCCATTTATTTAAAACTGCCAAACTATGCTACTAAATGGCGACAAGCAACTCTGTACGTGGAAAATAAATACTAGGCCATGCGAAGATACAAACGTATTAAGAATCAATAACTGGGAAAATATACTAACGGTCATGAACACGCTTGTGAATGTTTAAAGTCGATTTCTGTGAAAACCTATAAACAAGAGATGAAAATTTCATTTGACATGTTCTGTAATGCTTGAGCTATAATAGACATAGCACCTTTTATCGCAACCTTCTCTGTCGCAAGCGAAAGGACGTTCACCGGAGAGGGTCCGGAGATGGATTTCTAAATACGGTTTTCGGCCAAAAGATGCACTACACTGATTACACTGGAACGGTTTATGAATGCTCCAATATCCTGGAACAATAATCGAAATAGAAAGAATACGAGAGAAACTATATTAGTTGCTTGTCACCATTGATCAGCCGTATCTTAAAGGGAACATTGGAATTTTAATAGTATGAGTGATGGTTTCAATCTCTGTAGCTTGATTTCGAGGAGGTCTGTGCTACAGCGATATAAAATGTACAAACAAGATAAGCTTTGTGTTTTTGCCTCATGCTTATGAGAAGTAATACGTTCACCGGCTATCAACTAAGTGTTCTAGAGCACTCCAAAAAAAAAAATTATTATATGCTATTTTTGTATAAGTATTACTTTGTTGTAAATACAACCATACAAACAAAAAAAAAACTACTCTAGTAATTTCCGAACTGAACATTCCAATGTTGAACCAAGTATTGAACCCAGCCATCTGCACATTTTTCGACCGAGTCGACGGTAATACCTTCATGCATAAAGATAAATTCTGGTTCATGTATATCATCAAAATATTTAAACCAATTTATAATGTCTTTGAACGTTCAATAATTGCTCTTTCAAATCTTCATAAGCAAATTCAATGTTTTTTCTCCAAACAACCAATGAAAAAATGCTAGAACAATCTATTTACAGTGGAGACGAATGTCTTAACTACAGAAATGATCTACTTACTCATGTGAATTTTTTTATGCGTATTCAATGAAGATTTTTGACTAAACCGTTTCAAACATACATCACATGAGAATGGTCTTTCCCCTGCAACAATTTTTGAAATTAAATAATAAAGATTAATATCAATTAAATGAAACAGAAACGATAATATTACCGGTATGTTTTGACGTAGGACTACGTCTGTGTTTTCAATACTGGGGTGCCACACGTTCTAATTGCGAAAATTTGGAGCGTCACGAAAAATATATAGGTTTTGAACGTTAATAACTAAGTCATTCCACGATTGATTTCCAAAATGTTTGCACCAATCGATCGGAACATTTTCTACGCTTCGATTTAAATATTTCAAACTATTGATTTTTAACATGAAACCAATAAAATTAACGCAAATATGAAGTGATGTCTTATAATATCGATTTTGCATAGTAAATTTACTAAATACACAGTACGTTCCACGCACAGACTTCATATTTAAGTAAGGAACGTCTCCTAGGCAGCCATGAATGTTATATAAGGGGTACACCTTCGCATTTTGATTTAGTTTTCCGGCGGTCGTAGAGCTGTGCAGAGTAGTATCTGCAGTTGGACGAGCAGTCGCTGCCCAGAGAGGCGTTGGTGCAGTTGGCTATTGTTGCCGATGCTCCCGTCAACTTCGCTGCGAGAAAGATGGCTGCTGAAGCCTACGAGTTGGCGGGAAAAAGCCGCCCGTGACAACGAGACAAGAATCAATCATCCCACGTCACCTGCAGATGGCCACCCGCAATAAAGATGAGATGAACCAAGAAAGAAAGTCCAAGTTCAATCGCGAACTGTTTCTCCCCCTTCAACTAAATCCGTCCTTTTCAGGACGACCAAATTAGTTTGCCAACTGGAGAGTTCGTTTGGATGAATTTTTCTCTTGTGCTGTTTGAAATTTCCATTACCGCGCCCCGGCTGAACATGGCATTGCTTTAAACGCCGCGTCCCGGAGTAAATGGCAAAGCGCGTTGAACAACCAACGAACCAACAGATCCATAACTTTCTTCTACGCGTTAAAGATAGTGGCCCTCTCAACCATCGTAGAAAATACAACCGGGGCCGTATCATAATTAAGAGCCACCAAATGCTTTCTAGAGAGTGTACAATAGAATTGTCTTGGCCCTTTTCAGGACTGACTTATATCAATTAGTGGATGGCCCTGACGTGTATGGGAATTAGATTGCTGCGTAGTCCTACGTCACCTTTGCGCACAACCACATTGGGCTGTTCCTTGTAGTTTTTTTTTCCTTCGAACTGTCGTTGTCAAACAAAGCAATCCTTTAAAACTAAAAAAATAAAAATAAAATAAATAAAAATAAATAGAGGATGTAACTTTTGTCTGGGCTTACCATATAAAGTAATTCATTTTGCCCCTTTTTCTCAAAGTTTACATTGATAAGCGGTACAATTACTTTCCATTTCAACTGCCGATAAAATTTTCAAATAAAATACACTTTAAATGATATAATATGATAGGCTACCAGGCATAGGAAAATTCATTCACTCGCACGAGCACCACCGATACAAAATAGCAATCCTCTGCTGCTAACAGAGTAGCGAACGTGTGTGATGTTTCTAAAGAGAGGTTTTACATGAATTCTCGAAAACAAAAACTTCAGAAAGAATAATCGAGGAAAACAGTAGCAAACGGAACAAATCAACAACTAGGGGTTATATCCGAATAAATGCGTTGCCACTGACCGCAAGCTATTTAAGAAGAGTGGATGTACCAGTTATGGTCATACGTAATTCTTCTTCTTCTTCTTATTTAGCATTTCAAGCTTATTGCTTTCATAATTAGCTTATTGCTTGCTCTCAAACTTAGTGTTCTAAATGCACTTCCACAGTTATTAAGAGCTTTCGATGCCAAGTACCATTTTTGCATTAGTATGATTGTGTGGCAAGTACAATGTTTTCCAGTTATGGCCTATAGGAATTCCATATACCAGAACTGGAGCACCCCATCATAGGAGCGTATGACCATAACTGGTACACCTATCCTATAACGAACGAGATTAATGCGACTCAGTGAATACAACCAGTTGGAATGACAAGAGCAGAGATGCGGCTTGAAATGTTACTTTATGTTTATATTCATTCAGTACACGATCAGCTTTCAGTTTTGCTCAATTCTGTTATCGTCGAATAGAATGATAGCAGAAGAGAAACGATCAAAATCGGAATAACTCGAAGAAGGTAACGGTCGCTCCTGACGTTGTCTGCGTATCATGCGTACAATCTTATTCAACTTGTTGCTGTATATAGGGCCAAAAACGGAAAAGTGGACCCGTAGACAGAGACACTTGTACGAAATCCACACGGGACAGAAGAATCTCCTTCCAGTGAAGTCGTCCAACTGGCAAAGGAACAAGCCATTGATCTGAAGGATGTCCCATGAGTGGGATAAAGAGCCCAATTTATCCACGAAATGTTATTGAAAAGGAGTTGGTATTCCTCTCTATCCAAATCACTTCATTTGAGTGCTCTTATATATTTGTAAAATGAATCATCGAAATCAATCACCTACCGTGATGATTGCTTAAAAATCAATCTTACCATTCTTATTTGCTCTAAGTCGAGGCGCCCACTGATGAAGCGGAGGTGTGACATCACATAAAATGTTAAAACATCGAGTCAAGGTCTTGTGGCGTGAGGCGAACGTCGACGAGATGTTTTGACATGCAAGCAGATGTCACACCTCCGCCACATCAGTGGGCGCCTGGCCTAAGAGCTTCCGCAAATATACTTCGAATCTATTGGAAAACTTTGAATGACGAAGAACGAACTTTTTCACTCGTAGGAGGGAATAAAAATAATTTTTTTTTTCTTGCTATCTACATTTTCAGCGAGCTGATTCATCTCCTATTTGGGTTTTTTGTGATTTGTCCGGGGTGAGATTTGAACTCGTTACATTGGCGTGAGAGGTATGGGTTATTTGCTCGTTTCCAGTATCAAACTTAGAGTAAACCCTTTGTTAGCATTCTAATCAAATTATAGTCTATAATTGAGATAACCCTTAGTCAGATAATGAATATAATAATTTTGAAACGTGAATAAAATGATCCAAAAATTATAGATGATAAAAATTATCCAGTGGTGTCACTCATACAACGCGACCAAAAACAGACGTTTAAGCAAGAACAAAATTAATCGATAACTTTGTGTAAATTTTTCAAGAAATTCAAGAACGTTAGCAATCCTCATTGCCCAGTGAACAAGCGAACGGAACAGTTCGTTCGGCCAGCTCTCCGTTGCTTTGGAAGCTTTTCACAAGTTGTTTAAAGTCCTCAGCTCTAATTTTTTTTCTGAATCGCGAGTGAAATCGAGTCTTAGTTTTCCGAAGTAGAAAACGTTGAGTGTTAAACAGTGCAACAACGTCATTAATTGCAATTAGCGATATTGCCACGACCTAAAAGCCATATTGCTCCGCACCTATACGGCACACGCGGCCACGGATCGTCGTTCGACAGCAGCACATTCGTCGCCCGGCTGCAGCAGATCAGTGATATATATAAGATAAGGTTTTGTTCTCTTTCTTCTGAATATATTGTTTTGTATTGTGTGTGAGAGTGAGTGAGAGTGTGTGAGAGCGTGTGAGAGAGTGTGCTTAAGTTTAGTTTGTTTATCTGTGATTGATTGTAGATAATTGCGTTCGTGGTTGAGCGTCATAAGCTCCCACAAGCGAAGCTCATAGAGTTACCAGATCACGTGCTTATCCAGCTGATTCGGCTGGTCCATGGGTTGTCTATTTTCAGCCCAAAACGAAACCACTGAACATATATCAGATTTCAAATGATCTGACAAAACGATTCTCGGCCGTGACCGAGATAATTAAGGTGAGACCCAATAAACTTCGGGTCGTTGTGTCCAACGTTAAACAAGCTAACGAGATTGCTGTATCCTAGTTTTTTTACACTGGAGTATTTAGTATACATCCCAGCTCGAGGTATTGAGATAGAAGGTGTGGTCTCCGAAGCGAGTTTGACCCCCGAGATCCTGATGAAGCAGGGGGTTGGTCGCCTTAGGAACCCTCTGCTTCCTTCAATCAAGATACTCGATGTGCAGAAACTAAGCACAGTATCGATCGCGAAGGGTGAAAAGAAGTTTACACCGTCAGACTCGTTTCGCGTAACCTTCTCTGGCTCAGCCCTCCCATAATACGTCGATTTTGAAAAGCTTCGACTACCTGTGCGGTTGTTTGTATTTCGGGTCATGATCTGCGAAAAGTGCAAGCGGATGGGACATACGACCTCCCATTGCAGCAATAAGGCACGCTACTCTAATTGTGGGGAGAAACACGAGGATGGCGCCTGCACAGACAGCACACCAAAATGCGCTTTCTGTAAGGGTACTCCTCCTCATGCTCTCTCGTCGTGCACGGCGTACAAACAACGCGCGGGAACAATTAGAACGCTCGCTAAAACAGCGTTCCAGGCAATCTTTCGCCGAAATGGTGAAAAAGGCCTCACCATCACCCGATGCCAATACAAATCCCTTTGCTCCTCTGTCAGATGACGAGTCTGACTTTGATTCGACTGAAGAGGGAACATCGTTCCACTTTTTCAGAAGGTGCTTCAAGGAAGCGAAGACGCGTCCGCCCACGGAAAGTTGCTGAAAAAGAAGCCCGAGACCAAGCTTGCCCCATTTCAAAAAAAGGAGGAAACAGGAAAAAACAATTCCTCATGGTTTCCATAGTACTAACTACACCCAGGACTTTCCATCTCTCCCGGGGACATCCATAACCCCTGAAGCCCCTATTTTAAGAACAGAAGCCCCCTCCTCAAGTGGGCTGTTCTGATTTGATGACATTGCCGAAGGTATCTTCCAGTACCTCGAAATTTCTGACCCTCTAAAACGTATTGTTTTGGCAATGCTTCCCACGAGTGAAGACTTTTTTAAAGCAATTGACAGATCCAGTGGCCCCCTCCTTACGGCAATCATTTCCTTCGATGGATAATTTTCCAAACTGAGGTCGGGGATTTGATCACTGTTCTACAGTGGAATTGTCGAAGTTTAATTCCTAAATTGGAATCATTCAAATTTTTAGCTCACAATACCGGTTGTGATGCATTTGCTCTTTGTGAAACATGGCTTTCTTCCGAAATCGATCTTCCTTATCATGATTTCAACATTATTCGTCTTGATCGTGAGGATTCACGTGGAGGAGGAGTACTTCTGGGGATCAAAAAGTGCTACTCCTTCTATAGAGTGAATTTTCCTCCTATTTCGGGGGGGGGGGGGGGGGGGGGGGGGGGGGGGGGGGGGGGGGGGGGGGGGGGGGGGGGGGGGGGGGGGAGGTAGTGAAGTTGTCGCATGTCAGGCTGTTATTAAAAATAAACCTTTGCATTGCTTCTGTATATATTCCTTCTAGAGCTTCAATTAACCGAAAACAACTTTCAGATATTTGTTCGGTCCTTCCTTCTCCACGGTTGATCATGGAAGATTTTAACTCTCACGGTACAGGCTGGGGAGAACTGTACGATGACAACCGGTCTTCCCTGATATATGACCTCTGTGACAACTTCAATATGATAGTTCTTAACAATGGAGAAGTAACACGTTTGGCTGGTACATCCTCAGTTGGCAGTAGATTAGACCTCACACTTTGTTCAAATTTATTATCGTTGGATTGCACATGGAATGTGATTCAAGATCCCCACGGTAGTGATCACTTGCCCATAAAAATTTCGGTTGCCACCGGGTTCAATCCGTCGAAATCTGTCAACGTCACGTATGATCTTACCCGTCACATCGATTGGGCAAAGTTTAGGACAGCAGTAGATGAAGCCGTAACGACGGTAGAAAGGCTTTCACCGCTGGAAGAATATAACTTCCTCTCCAACCTGATCTTAGACAGCGCGCTTCAAGCTCAAACTCGACCAGTTCCAGGGACGTCATTTCGCAGGAAACCTCCTTCTCCATGGTGGGATCAGCAATGCAGCGAGGTTTACCGTAAAAAGTCCGACGCGTTTAAAGTTTTCCGTAGACGTGGAACACCTGAGCACTTTGAAGTATACACGGCTCTCGAACGCGAACTTAAGAGCCTCATCAAGGCCAAGAAGCGCGGATACTGGCGAAGATTCGTGGGACGAGCTATCGCGCGAGACGTCGATGAGTACTCTTTGGAACACGGCGTGAAGATTGCGTAACCGAACTACGAACAACGAGAGCGAGGAGTACTCGGTCCAATGGATCCTCAAGTTCGCGCAAAAAGTTTGTCTAGATTCTGTGCCGGCACGGATCATTCCTCGCGAAACCGAAAATCCGATAGATGAGATCAGCCAACCTTTTTTCAGTGGTAGAACTCTCTCTCGCGCTTCTTTCGTGTGGCAATACGGCTCCAGGAGCTGATAGAATCAAGTTCAACTTGCTTAAGAACCTTCCAGACGTCGCTAAGGGGCGCATGTTGAACTTGTTTAATTAGTTTCTGGAGCTCAACATTGTACCGGATGATTGGAGGCGGCTGAGAGTTAGTGCCATTCAAAAAACCTGGTAAACCCGCGTCCGACCACAACTCCTATCGACACATCGCGATGTTATTTTGTATTCGAAAGTTTTTGGAGAAAATGATCCTCTTCCGTCTGGACAAATGGGTTAAGGCGAATAACCTGCTTTTAGATACTCAGTATGGTATCCGTAGGGGTAAGAGAACGAACGACTGTCTCGCGTTGCTTTCCACAGATATTCAGATAGCTTTTGCTAAAAATGAGCAAATGGCTTCTGTATTCTTGGACATAAAGAGGACTTTTGATTCAGTATCTGTTGAAGTTCTTTCAGATAAACTCCACGCTTGTGGTTTTTCACCATTAATGAATAATTTTTTGTACAATTTGCTGTCAGAAAAACATATGAGCTTTTCTCATGGAACCTCTACAGCTGCCCGATTTAGCTACATGGGTCTCCCTCAGGGCTCATGTTTAAGCCCTCTTTTGTATAATTTTTATGTCAAAGACATTGACGGTTGTCTAAGTGACAACTGTACGTTGAGACAACTTGCAGATGACGGCGTAGTGTCTGTCACGGGACCCAATGGGGTCGATCTGCAAGGACCCTTACAGGATACCTTAGACAATTTGTCTACTTGGGCTCTAGAGCTAGGTATCGAATTCTCTACGGAGGAAACTGAGTTGGTGGTTTTTTCTAGGAAACATAACCCTGCACAAACGAAGTTTCAAATTTGGGGTACACCGATAACTCATTCTATGTCCTTTAAATATCTTGGGCTCTGGTTCGATTCAAAGTGCACCTGGAGATCCCATATTGAGTATCTGAAGCGAAAGTGCCAGCAAAGGGGTCAATTTTCTCTGCACAATTACCGGGACCTGGTGGGGAGCACATCCACAAGATCTTCTAACGTTGTACCGGACAACGATTTTGTCGGTTATGGAATACGGTAGTTTTTGTTTTCAGTCAGCGGCTCGGTCGCACTTCATTAAACTGGAACGTATTCAGTATCGGTGTCTTCTGTATCGCGTTAGGTTGCATGCACTCGACTCACACCATGAGTCTTGAAGTGCTGGCTGACATGTTGCCACTCTCGGATCGGTTTTCAGAATTATCTCTCCGGCTCCTCACCAGGTGTGAAGTTATGAACCCCCAGGTGATCGAAAATTTTGAGAAGCTCGTTAAGTTGAATACTCAAACCCGCTTCATGACCATGTACCATTTGTACATAACACAGGATGTCAGCCCTTCGCCGAACATTTCCAATCGTGTTTGCTTCTCCGATTTCGACAATTCGGTTCATTTTGATTTATCCATGAAGCAGGATAAAGTTTGATTTATCCACTGCGGCAGCTTTTTATCGTTGATGAATGGAATACAATGCGAGGCCTGGTACGAGGCTGCACTCCTTGATTTATTTTACTCAGAGGCTGAGTAGAGTTGTGTGTCTATCTCTTTTTCTCACATTTAAATTCTACTCAATTTTCGTAAAAAAGTGAATCTACTAAATTTTTGAGTTGATCCGCTTTTTACGAAAAAATAAGTAACGTTTCCGTGTGAGAAAACGAGAATAGTGCACAACTCTACGCAGTCTCTGAGTAAATGAAAGGAAGGTGTGATTCGCTTAGAGAAACAGCAACCCTGCTTTTGGTTCTGATTAAGTATTTAAAAACAAGTGAATTTTAGTAGCAGATTTAAGAGAAACTAATTATTTAGCTTTTCGATTTTTTTCACTGTTCGAAACTTTCTTAGGGCAGAATTCTGAAGCAACAATTTAGAAAACTTTTGATTTACCCAATTATTTCGTAACACTTCTGCGAATTGGGAAATGTGTAGTGTCGCATTACAAATACAATTTCATGGAATGTTGTTTTGAATTAACTTAACATGCACTTTTACTAAACATTGCCCTAAAAGAGTGTCAAATTTACTCCAGCGAAGAGAGATTTTGTTCCTCGTGCTAGACTCGATCAAGAGTTACCCTTCGATAAAGTACACAAATGAATAGACCATTTTACGAGATAGCAGGAAACTTTCGTTGCTTCGCGGAAAGAAGCATTTACCCGTCGCTGGGTACTTTCTTTAGAAATTTCACCCAGTTTGTGTTTGATGATCTTGTTGTTACTTTTCACAGCAGCTAGGCCGATGCTTCCTGTCGAATTTCATTAATAAATCATAATATCAGAACGTCTCGAAAAAGGCTCTACAGTCCCTAGTGATTTAGTGATCTTCATAGTAATACATAAGCGGAAATTCGATCCAACGATTTGATAATGTTTTTTTTAGAGCAAATACGCACGATTGGCTCCAGGTTTGACTGTTCTCGCTGTACAATTGCCTCAAAATGGCTGCTTCTGCCTATCTGTTGTCAATGAGGATCACTAGTCCCAACTTTTTATATAATCATAAACGCCGAGTTAATTCTTCAACTTACGGTACAAGCAAACGGTTTGGTTCCCGAATGTAATTTCATGTGCACGTAATAGCTGCTGGGGGGAAGATAATGTTTTACCACAAACTTTGCAGGTTTGCCTTTTACTTCGGCTTGGTGCGGTGGAATGACTCTAGAAAGAGATTTGAAACGTATTTTTAATAGAAGGTTTATTAATGACTAGTGTATAGAATGAACATAATTTTCGAAAATATTAAAAACTCATGCTTTTAATTTATATGAAATTTTCTGGAAAATCAATATTGTATAACTTTTAACTGAATACCTCAAATAATACAGAATGTTCAATATCAATTCTGGGTCGATCATGAAAATGTCAGTAAAACATACTTTTTAGTTGGAAAATTTTATTGGTCGTCCTAAAAAGGACGGTGGTAAAGGTCCACGTTATTAATTAATATCTTTTTCCGGTTTTGCTTTTTTTAGCAGCAGGACATCATTATGTCATAATGTGCTATATTCACTCCACATAGTAGTGTGTTCAACTCCTGTACGCTGCCATGGAAATATTTCAACATTGCAGTCTGTTTGACAGGGATTCCGGGTCCAACGCGCTTGTCAAGTTGGCTCCCCCTGGCCGGCGTCGGTGGTGTAGTGGTAAGCGTGACTGCTACTTGGCACCCCAATGGGTCTGGGTTCAATCCCAGTCGACGTCGGTGGTTTTCTGAAGCGAAAAAATCTGGTCACGTCTTCCTTCGGAAGGGAAGTAAAGCCGTTGGTCCCGGCTCATATTCATGAGTCGTTAGGTAGGGTCCAGGTGGTGGAGTCGTCTTCCTGGCGTCGGTGATTGTCACCATGTGAGGAAATAGGCCGACGTGTAAAATAAAGAAAAAAAAAAAAGTTGGCTCCCACCGCACAGCAGTTTATTTCACTCATCGTACCGGTTAACGGATGCCTACTGCCTCATGGCTGACCCACAATTGATACGTTGCGGATGCGTTTGCTTAAATTTTTACAGTTTTCCCATAGATTTTCTGTCAAATTTACTTCAACGGAACGCAAACGTATCTCGCGTTGCGCATTACCAGCTGACTACTAATTCACAATTCGCTCCGATAGCTATCGGCTGCTTAGCCATCGTCCTGGACATCGGTTGCTGAGCCATTGTCTCCAAGAGTAACGAACTAATAGAGCTGGTGGCTACTACTACTTATGGAGTGAACTCCGATGTCTGTGTTGGGAAAATACTATGCATTTTAATGAATTTAGTAGGCAAAACCTAATTATAAGACGTTATTAGTGACAAACAAGTCTTACGTAATTAGTAGATCGCTCCAAAGTTAAGGTGATACGGAATGTCTTGTAATATTTATTTGCTATCTGTTCACAATTGCGAACAGTTCTAGTTTTTTTTAACTAGACACTAGAATTTTCCCTGAAGGGGCATTCGTCTCTATTGCGAGTTTATTAATAATTTTAATTTTTGTAATAACTTATATATTATGATACCTTCAAATTTTCTTTAAAAATATTATAACATTGTCTTCTGCTTGTTGTTCGTTGCATAGTATTCCATATAATTGTTTGCAAATTCCTTATTCTAATTTAGTAGTGTTACACAGCTGACAAGTAGCAAGCACGTGGTGAACTGTTATTTTTCAGTTGCATACTGTACACATTTCCGGAGGTCTCTTCTCGAAGAGATGTTTTTTTTGTAAACCAAGCGTGTTCTAAACGTAGTCTAGTTGGTCTAGTACTATTTGTTCTTTTTTGTCGTTTCTGTCTATGGGTTTTTCTACTTTATGTTTGGTTCCATAAATGTTGGTGTGTTTTCCAAACTGCTTTTTTCATCCATTAAATAGTATCTTTCCTTGGAACAGTCGTGGTAGTGGTTGGCTGGTTTCTTCTGTATCGTGCTGCATCATTGGCTCTCTAATTGCCCGAAATTCCCGGTATGTCCTGGTACCAAACAGAATTGAGCGTCTTTTTCTTTTGGCTGCCAGTGCGCTGAATGTAATCATTTGTAGATCTTCCAGACTCTAGAGCTGCTAGACAACTAGTGGAGTCACTGAAAATTACTGATTTATCATTCGTATATTCAACTGCTTTTGCCTCCGTAAAATAAACTTTACGGTAAATAAAACATTTTTAGTAAAAAACTGAGCACTGGTTAGGTAAACTGGCTTCGATTCTGGTGTTAGGTCCGATTATTCCATACCCAACTCTCCCTTCAGCGAGCAATCCATCAGTATACCAGTGATCAAATTCTTGGTATTCGTCTTCGAACAGATGTCTAAATACACCAAGTAAATTTTGATTTGATTAACCAGTCAATTTGAGGGCCCATTTGGTCCCATGCTCTGTCATGCACTTCTGCCACTTTGCAAAGCAAAGAAAGTTCAATGCCCACAAAGTTTTGGAATACAGCGTTGGTTTTTATCCAGAGATGATTTTTCCGGTATTGCACATGCTTTTTTCTCGATACCGATTGCAGCTAAATGTTCGAAGGGAAGGAATCCTTCTGAAATTAGGCTGAAATTATAGAAATTGTTCGGAGAGCACTGGAAACAATCCTTATAACTTGATTATATGTTGGTGCTACTTTTTAGATATTCTCTACGTAGTACTTCCAGGCCGTAAATCACCTTGGGGGTTCCAATGGCGTTTACAATATACAATAGTGTTTTGCGGTCTGCTTTTCTTGAAATGGTTTTCAAAAGATTTAGTCGATTCCAACAGTACTTCTTCAATTGTTTTATGAGCTTATTGAAGCTTATAAAACAATTCTAATTTTATTTCTCTCCGAGGACTATAGAGAACAATTCTAATGCACCCGCCAAAAATAAGCCAAACAAAAAAATCAGATGCCGATGAGACCCGAGAGTTGTGTGGGATTATCGTGCATTCAAAAACTCCTTGCAAGTGTGTCAAATCCATTTTTCCCTATGCATTGGATACTCACAGTGACGCAATTACTTTAGGTATAAAATTCACAGTATAGATGAATTAGAATATTTTATAATAATTTGTTTCTTATAGGTTTGCGCCATGCAATCAGGATACACCACACACAATTAGAATTAACTAAATTTTAGAACAATGAAAAACTGTCATAGATTGGAAAAGGTTTTTCTCAAGAGGTAGTTGCTAACACATAACGCCTATACATAAGTTACAGAACGTGGAGATCAAAATTAAAATCGAATTTCGGTCAACTGATATTGCAACGATCAACAGTAAATACAATAAAAATAAAAACCAAACCCGGACAACTATTATTAGATCAAAATAAAATTTATACTATTTTCCTTTTTTTTCTCTATTTAATTTCGATTATTACTTACATTTGCTGGTTGAGTAGACACTACGGGCTCATTAATGTTGACCGTAGGTTTGCTTTCATTGACAGCTATTACTGTTTGTTGGGTTTGGTCGCGTGCATTTGTTGTAATTGGTGCCTGGGCAACCTGGGGCGGTGGATAAGCGGTGTAGAATCCCATTGGTTCGGTTTTAATTTGTTCGAACATACTAATTGTAGCTAAAATCTCACTGGTAGGGGGTACAGGCAATCGCCCGACCCCCCAATGACTAGGAAAACTAATCTTGATTTGTTGACCTCTTATATTGATGCCATAATGCAGTTGTAGATGATGTTGTCCAATCTGAAATCAGTCAAAAAAAAGTTGCAACAATAATAATGTTCTACTTATTGGATTTTCAGCAGTTCATACAAAAAGCTGACCATTGAACAGTTAGGAAATTATTAGACAATGGTCAAATACACAATGGTCAAATAACATATTAACATAGGGGCTGATTTTTCTAAATTTATTTATTCGCACAGGCTCAACCGAATTAACTTTAAAAGAACCGATTACTCGCGGCCGTCTCGAGGTTGAAGGGAATTACATTTTTATGAATGGGAAGAGCTAGCGGGAATTCAAAGTATGATCTTCAGAACACGAACACATATATTCTCAATTCTTATTGTCTACATCTACTTCTAACTTTTTTTTATTTCAACATGCTAAAAGAAGAAGGAAAAAACACAAACACTGAAATAAAAAAGTAAAACTAGACATACAGGTTAAACAAGCTACAATCTAATGCTAATGTTAGCCAAAACACATAAATGAGTTTCATAAACTCCAGATCACGTATCGCCAAAATATCTCGAACCGGTACATAAGGTTGTCTACCTATCCCGAAGGGAACCATAAAGCTCATATCTGACAACAGGATGCTCAGCACAAGATCAAATTACGTGATCTGCGTCCTGGTAACCTTGTCCACATTCACAGAGATCGCCGTCGCTCAGCCCAACACGGTGTAAATGAGCGTTCAAAAATAATGATTAGACATGAGGCGAGACATCACACGAATGAACTCTCAACCCACATCCATGATGATGATGATGATGATGATGATTATTATTTAATACTACCATCTATTGTAGCAAGGTATCTTTCCACAGCAGTGGAATAATCTGAAAAACGATTTGATCAGGATTCTATTTTTGTTTGTGATCATCAAGCTTTTGTATGAAGGACCAAAAACGTTTGGATGGGCCCGTAAGTGGAGACACTTACGCGAGCTAACGACATTGCCACCCGGCACTTAGCAACGTTCACCAAGTCCACGGCACGGGCATAAAACATACATCAGCAGAATTGGCCCGGCAACTCGGACAGGCGATCGACGACGGAAACCAGGTGCTGACTCGGCAGCATGATTCCCGCACCACATCGGTTAGGAGTAGGGTACTTGAGCAACAATAATCAGTCTGATTTTAGCTTTAAACGTGTTCGTAGCTTTTTTTTAAAAAGAACTTCCCATACTCGGGAACTTAACTGACGCCCGAATAGGGACCTTCGCGTCGGAAACCGTATAGGTTGAAGTGTCTAGTGAAAAATCTTATAGTGAATACTAATTGCTGTGCAGTGAAAATCTTAAAAAGCGGTTAAAAGAGCCAGACTATGAAGTGTAAAGCATTGCAGTAAAAATCTTAAAATAAAACGATTACAGGAGCCGGACTGTGCAGTGAGAAGTGAAAGTGGTTCAAAGAGCCACCACCGGACATCTCAGCGAAGCGAAACGAGAGACACAGAGGAATCTATTTCTCGATCGGCACCAGAGCCCTTAGTAGCTGAATCAGCAAACCGGATCCCTTGAAGTGCCTGCTCCCGTTTCCCCCGGAAGTCGAAGGACGCCCTGAAGTTAACCAAAAAGTCCAGACCTTGACATGCTTTCAATATTGTAAGTACATATTCAACCTTTATACCTCTTAAACAAGTGTGAAAGTGAGTGAAAAGCTAGAGTGGAAAGTGAGTGTTGAGAGAGTGAATTTTGTGACAGAATCAATTAATTACAATCATGCCTGGAGGAAGGATTCCCCCGGCTCCACAGCCGTCTATGATAACGCAACAATTTCTTGATCTGGGTAAAGTACCAGATATTGTGCGGGACGTAAAGCCATTCAATGGTAACCCCACCGAACTGATCGACTGGTTGGCTGACGTCGATTCTATTTTTAACGTATATAGAGAACAGCGAGCATCTACTACCCAGATTAGTATTCTCGAAAGAACAATTCGGAGGAAAATAGGGGGAGACCGCGGACATTTTAAACGCGAATAACATAAAATGTGACTGGACGGAAATTAAAGAAGCGTTAGTTCTCTACTATAGAGACAAACGAGACATCAAGACGCTCGATTATGAACTAACGTCCATTAAGAAAGCAAATCAAGAAAATATCAGCACGTATTATAGTAGAGTCAATGAGCTACTCTCGCATATAATCGTGCAAGTGCAAACTGACGATAAGATGAAACCTAACGCCGCTGTTCATATCGACTACTTTAGAGACAAGTCCCTTGATGCATTCATTCGAGGACTGGAGAGACCTTTGAGCATTTTGCTCAAAAGCACGAATCCAACCTCGTTGGGAACAGCGTACCAATTTTGCGTAGAATATGATAACATGGACATTCGATCCGCTCCTTATAGAAACGAGCTTCGCGGTCAACCAACACCAAAACCTAGAGAGCCACCACGAGTGCCTCCTAGACCATATGCACCAACTTCCCGACCAACTTTACCTCCACCTCTACCACCTCCAAGAAATCCCATCAATCCATTCCAAAATTCAAACCCCTTCAGAAAAACTCAACACCAACCGAATCCATTCAATCAAAATAATTTCCAATCAAACCCTTTCAGACCAGCAAATAAATCCCAAAAACCTTTACCCCCTCCAGAACCAATGGAAGTCGACCCAAGTATTCGTACAAGAAACGTAAACTACGGCAATGACTCTAACCAGTATGCATACTCATATTACCAACCTTATGACATGGAGCAACCTCTCGCCGATAAACAAGAAGAGCCAGAACCTTCTACGTCACAAGAAGAATTTTTTTTAGATTGGCACCCGAGTTGGTAATTCCAACCATGCCATACCTAAATTTGAAGACCACTATCGGCGAATTCCCCTTCCTTATCGATACAGGTGCCAATATAAACTTGATTCATCCACTATTAGCACATTCCTGTTCAATGTCAAAGCCGTATAGTTCCATGATAGGGTATGTGTCCCTTAAATCAGCCTAATAAGCAACGATCGATTAAATTTTTTATTGTAATTCTTAAACTATTTAGGCTTAAATACAGCTTTAGCTAGTTATACACTTGTTTAGATATGTTTAATAAGACTTTTTGTAGTATGTATCATGAAAAGCTATAAAACTCATTTTGTAAAGTCAGAAACTTTCGAGGGATATGGATGTAATGTCGGTCTATAAGCATCAAATTGGGTCTATTCAGGGATGCAACTTCGTCCCATTCGATCGATTTTTTATTAAATGTAGTCTTCGTACAGTTTCTTTTTCCTGATTTTATGGTTTAAGACATTGCAAGTTGTATTCGTTTTACCGAACATGAAATTTCACAAAACAAACTAAACTAAAACTACTTTGAAACACTTAAAAGATTTTCACATATGATTCATTGGCCCACCGATAGTAAAAACATTATAATTCACTCTGCACAGGTTTTATTCTCTCGGTTTGTGGTTAGATAAGCCATTTGGAAAATATACAACCGAAACTCATACATTTTCAATGAAAATTTACCAATAGCAACATTTTTAATAAGTTTTCCAGATAACAGGCCATAGTTGAGAACAAAGACAAAAATATGTCCCTAACATTGGGTCCACGGTTTTCTCGATAAATCATTGTTATTTTATCTGTGTGAATTGTTAGTTTGTAACGTTTGACTATTTTCTGTACATCTATGCTGCATTATTTGGTTTATCGGTTCAACTTAGCCAAATTTAGAGCATTCGAAGTTCATGGAGGTAATCTGTTCAGCTTAACCAGTGAAATCATGATGTCAAAAAAGTTAAGAAAAGCGTCAATTACACGGAAGTGAACAAAAGTAAATTGATTAATATTGTTTGAATTCCTTCATATTAAATCGGTTATCTTGATAGCACCATAATTTTGTTGATTTTCGCTGAATTAATGACATATTTGGTACATAGGCCGAATGAAGGAGCTATGCTAACATTACATCCCCTTACCCTAGATAATATAGGAAGCGCTAGTGGAAAATTTAAAGCCAACTCAGCAATTGACATAAACTTTTTCAGTCCAAAGATCAATCATTCTGCCAGATTCATACTACATAACTTTCATCCATTCTTCCGTGGGATCATCGGAACTGGAATTTTAAGGGCACTAAATGCAAAAATCGATTTTAGTAATAATATGTTGCACCTGAGTAAAGGGAACGAATCTCTGAACGTCCCACTCAAGCAATATTCGCTTCAGCAAACGTCTGCAAACGTGTCAAATAACCTACCCCAACAGACCGCACTTCAATCAAACAGCACCGAGCATGTGTACAGAACGTCTCATCTTTCATCAGACGAAAGGAATAAGCTACTCAGTGTATTGAACCAGCACAATTTCATAAACCTGATTCTACATTGACTTGTAGCACGGTTGTTGAATGTACTATAAACACGGTTGACAATATCCCAATTCATCAGAAAGTTTACCCATACCCAGCTGCCTACGCTGCGGAGGTAAACAAGCAAATAGAAAAACTTCTCCAAGATGGAATCATAAGGCCATCACGCTCAGCTTGGACATCTCCAGTGTGGATTGTTCCCAAGAAATCTGACGCTTCTGGAGAAAAAAAGTTTCGATTGGTAGTTGACTACCGTAAGCTTAACGAAAAAACCATTTCAGATAGGTACCCGGTGCCTGAAATTGGTTACGTTATAGACCAACTGAAAGGCCAAAACTATTTTACAACCCTTGATTTAGCGTCTGGATTTCACCAGATGAAAATGAACGTAACTAATGTTGAGCAAACCGCTTTCTCAATCAATAACGGCAAGTATGAATTCACTCGCATGCCGTTCGGCCTGAAAAATGCTCCCGCGATTTTTCAACGTGCTATAGATGACGAATTGCGACAATACATTGGAAAGATATGTTACGTCTATATTGACGACGTAATAATATTTGGTAAGACGCTCGAGGAAGCACTGCACAACTTATGGATAATTCTGAGAGCACTGAATGATGCTAATCTAAAAATTCAATTAGACAAATCGGAATTTCTCCATAAAGAAATTGAATTCCTCGGCTATGTCATAACATCTAATGGAATAAAGCCAAATGTTAAGAAGATAGCTGCAATTGAAAGCTACCCAGAACCCACAACCGTTAAAGAACTCAGATCATTCTTAGGAATGATGGGTTATTATAGAAGATTCGTAAAGGATTTTGCAAAAATTGCAAAACCCCTTACCAACCTTCTAAGAGGGGAGGGATGTCACTCAAATAAAAAATTGAAATTCAATGAAAGTGAGCAGATTTGCTTTGGAAAAATTTGTTATCATCTTCAGACGTGTTAATATATCCAGATTACAACAAGCCATTCACACTTACGACAGATGCATCTGATTTCTTTTTTTTTTTTTTTTTGTGGGTGGCCGGGTGCATCTGATTTCGCTATCGGAACCGTCTTATCACAGGGAGAGACAGGCAATGATAAACCCATCCATTTCGCATCCAGAACTCTATCGAAAGTAGAAGAAAGGTATTCGGTGCCTGAAAAAGAAATGCTGGCCATCTTTTGGGCATTGCAAACGTTCCGCAACTATTTATATGGCACTAAATTTAAGATTCTAACGGATCATCAGCCGTTGACCTTCTCATTATCAGCAAGAAACACCAACGCCAAACTAAAGCGTTGGAAAGCATACCTGGAAGAGCACGATTATACGATTGAGTATAAACCAGGTAAGAGTAATGTTGTGGCCGACGCCCTTAGCCGTATAGTTTGTTCATTAACAGGCACACAACATTCGGCTGATAATAGTGATCATTTTTACATTTTGTCTACTGAATCTCCTATTAACGTTTTTAGGCATCAAGTGATCCTAAAAAAGGGCCCTGATAAAGTCACCGTGGAACGGCCATTCCAACAATTTTCGAGGGTACATGTTTTTATAAATGAAGTTAACGAAAATTCCCTTTTACAGGTACTAAAGAATCATTTCGATCTAACCAAAACAAACGGATTGCTTACAACCGAAGACATTATGGGACAAATGCAAGAGGTCTACCGAAAGCACTTTGGACAACAAAAATCTTTAAAAATCCGATTTACACAGTTTCGAGTACAGGACATAGAAGAAGAAGATGACCAATGGAATGTAATTCGGAATGAGCATAACAGAGCTCATAGAGGGGCGGAAGAAAATAAATTGCAACTCCAACGCAAATATTATTTTCCGAAGCTTCCCCAAAAAGTAAAGGATTACGTAACGAATTGCAAAATTTGTCACGAATCCAAATACGATAGAAACGCCATAAAATATCCTATCCAAAAAACACCTACCCCTAGAGCACCTTTCGAAATTGCCCACATCGATATAATGTTTTTGGAAAATCAACATTTTTTGACATACATTGATAAGTTTTCGAAATTTGCTCAAATAAAGTTTATAGAATCCCGAGCATCCATCGACATAACACCAGCTGTAAAAGAAATCCTATTGAGATATCGCACACTACAAGTTCTTGTGATGGATGGCGAAAAATCTTTTATGACTGGAGAGCTGTCAAATTTCTACAACACTCACAACATATCCACCTATATTACCGCAACAGGCCGAAGTGAGATGAACGGTCAAGTAGAGAGACTTCATTCTACTCTACTCGAGCTCTACCGTATCACTAAAGCCGAAAATCCTGAAAAACCTCTAATTGAACTAGTTAACCTTTCCCTTCATAAATATAACTCCTCTATCCATTCCTCGACAAAACACACACCCTATGAAATCATTTTACCCTCACCTAGAACACCTACTATTACGGAAAAGGTTTACGCAAATTTGAAGAAAAAACAACATAAAATATGATAACAAGAATACCAAGCATACGGACATATCAGAAAACGACATGACATACGAAAAGACTAGACAAAGAATCAAACATAAACCACGGTACAAGAAAATTCAAATCGACAAAGTAAACATACTGTAACGACGCAAGATGGCAGACGAATCCACAAGAATGACATAAAAATCCGACACTTAACGTGACCTAGAATTTTTCACCTCTTTCTAGACTATGGACCATCGTGCGTCCTCAGCTCGGACGATAGACATACGCAACATTGCCGGACAACCAATAATTGCTCTCGACCATGGACAGGCTAGGATCCAAAACGGTTCCTACTACTACATTCACCACTTTAATATAACTTCAATTAAAATACATGTAGAAATTTTGAAAAATCAGTTCCAGGAATTAACATCTAACCAATATTCATCTCTCATATTGCAACAATTTGAAGACATTGAATCAATTTTACAAAGATTAAATCCTACACGAAGACAGAAGCGCTGGGATAAAGTAGGGGCTATTTGTAAATATATAGCAGGGACCCCAGACGCTAACGATTTGAGGTTAATAAACTCTTCCATTAACAATCTAATTGCAAACAACAATCAACAAGTAAAAATCAATAGGGAAATTACTCTTCAATTAAAAGACATAGCTTTCAAAACAAAAGAAGCAATACAACTTTTCAACACTAGATCACTAGAATTTCATTCTATAAATATTTTGGAAAATTTAAAATACTTGTCTCAGAAACTGGAACAAATAATTGAGACCATTACATTATCGAAATTAGGTATTTTAAATATTATCATTTAATAACAAAGAGAAAAATATTATCATTTTAAGCGATAGGGAAATCAACTTGTTCATTGAAGATTTAGCTAGGGAACAGATCATCGTGTCAACCACCGCAAAAGCCATGTCCTATGCAACAACATCTATAGCCTCCAACCGGAAGGAAATCGCACTCCTGATCAAGTTGCCCAGGCTCAACACCAGAATCTATCGGAAAGTTCACATCCACCCAATCATCCACAATCATCAGCAAACTCATCTATCAGACAGAAACTACATCGTTCACGGTAACGAAACCTACAAAGTAGAATCGCTGAAGCCAATGATATTCAAATTCACCGAGGTAAGGCTTGAAAGTTCAACATGTGTACCAAAGCTCCTTGAAGGACAACCTGCTATTTGTAACTATACTTCAAATCCAACACCAGAAGAAATCATCTCCATAGATGACCAACACCTGCTGATCACTACAGCACAGAATTTTACCATAAAAACAGACGTTTTGCAACACCATTCAACATTTAAGTTTTGAATCTGAGTTTGGAACATCTTCACTATCTCCAGACGGAAACAAGGAAAGATTTGGAGTCAATACGATTAGAAAACGACAATCTTCAATGGACCCCTTGGTCAATCTCTGGAACTTTCACATTCACACCTACCGTAATTGACTTGGCCATACTTTTATGTTTTTCCGCTCGCAGGCATGCTATGAAAATCCAGCTGAATCAACAGTTGAAGGAAATGCCAACCAACCAGGGTACAACGTTTGATGCCACACCGGCAAACTTGGAAGAGCTACGGACGGAGCCTCGATTCTAAAGGGGGGCGAGTTAACGACATTGCCACCCGGCACTTAGCAGCGTTCACCAAGTCCACGGCACGGGCATAAAACATACATCAGCAGAATTGGCCCGGCAACTCGGACAGGCGATCGACGACGGAAACCAGGTGCTGACTCGGCAGCATGATTCCCGCACCACATCGGTTAGGAGTAGGGCACTTGAGCAACAATAAATCAGTCTGATTTTAGCTTTAAACGTGTTCGTAGCTTTGTTTTAAAAAGAACTTCCCATACTCGGGAACTTAACTCGCGAAACCCGCGAATTTAGGGAAGAGAATCTCCTTCCAAAAGCAAGTTCACACTAACAGCACTAGAATCGAGCCCTCGTTTGACAGAATAAACCCAATAGATGGGGTCGAAGAGCTCGCTCTCTTTTTGCGAAATGTTAACAATAGGAAGGAGGCAGTCCCATGCTCCCTATTCAAATCATTTCACTTGGGTGCCCTGATGGTCCCTCCCTTTCCCCGTTATATGTTATTTAATATTTAGTTTGCACACACAAAATAAGATATCTTAAAAACAAAAATGCTAAATTGCAATCTTGAATGATGTACACGGATTTACAAATTACACATTACACAAATTAACTTGACTATGTAAAAAGCGAATAACGTAAGTCAATACGACAACATAATATGCGTATGTACAAAATATATGTGACATCCACTGGGTTGTTACTGAAAAAAAAAAAAAAACTAGATATGTATTAATATCCTACTAGTCCTGAAAAAGCTGAAAACAGAAAAAATCATTCCAAACATCTATATATATATATATAAATGAATTTCTGTCTGTCTGTCTGTATGTCTGTCTGTCTGTCTGTCTGTCTGTCTGTCTGTCTGTCTGTCTGAACCTTAGAGACTAGGAGACTACTGAACCGATCGGAGTGAAATTTGGTATGCAGAAGTTTTAGGGACCGGTGAAGGTTCTTAAGGTAGTTAGAGGCCCCTCCTTTCTCTGAAAGGGGACAAATGCAACACAAATCCATACAAATGCAACACATATTTCTGAATAACTCAGGAACTTATCAAGTTACTGGAACCAAATTTGGCACGTGGAGGTTTTTGAAGGCAAAAAATGTTTCTACTGTGGTTTGAGACCCCTCCGCCCTCTGAAAGAGGTGTCTCCCATACAAATGAAACACGAATTTCTTCATAACTCGAGAACGAATCAAGCAAATGGAACCAAATTTGGCATGTGGCGTTTTTTGAAAGCAATAAATGTTTTTAAGGTGACTTGAAACCCCTCCTCTTTCTGAAAAGGGGCTCCCATACAACTGAAACACAAATTTCTGTATAACTCGAGAAATAATCAAGCAGGTGAAACCGCATTTGGCATATGGGGTTTTTTTTAAGCAGGATTTATATATATATATATATATATATATATATATATATATATATATATATATATATATATATATATATATACATATATATTTATATATGTATATATGTATATATATATATATATATATATATATATATATATATATATATATATATATATATATATATATATATATATATATATATATATATATATATATATATATATATATATATATATATATATATATATATATATATATATATATATATATATATATATATATATATATATATATATATATATATATATATATATATATATATATATATATATATATATATATATATATATATATATATATATATATATATATATATATAAATGAATTTTTGTCTGTCTGTCTGTCTGTCTGACCCTTATAAACTCGCAAAGTTCTGAACCGATCGGCGTGAAAATGTGTATACACGGGTTTTTGGGGCTGGGCAAGTTTCTTATGATTGCTTAAGACCCCTTCTCTCTCAGGAAGGGGGGCTCTCATACAAATGAGACACAAATTTCTGCCTAACTTGAGAACTAATCAAGCAAATCGAATCAAATTTGGTATGTGGAGGGTTTTGAAGGCAATAATTGTATGGTGGTTTGAGAAACCTCCCCCCTCTGGAAGGGAGGGCTCCCATGCAAATGAAACCCAAATTTCTACCAAACATGAGAATTATCCAGGTTACTTAAACACAAAACGTGTATTTCTCGGGTGAGAAGCATGTTCTGATAGAAGTTAGAACCCCTGCTTAGTCAAGAAAAAAACTCATTCCGAAAAGCAACCATACATGTGCCAGTTCTATTAAATTTTTATTCATTTAGTTGCAAGCGTAGCAGCGCTCGCGCCGGGTTCAGATGGTCAAAGATAAAATTTGAATAAGACATATTATTTTATAAGACGTGTTGTTAAAATTCTTCTTAATACCGTTCTAGTTACATTTCAAAGATAGCAATTAGAGTGACCGAAGAGCCTGGTTTGATGATTTCTGAAATAAATAGCTTATCGTACCGTAATACCACTAAACACAATATTTAATTATAATCCTATACTGCTTATAAGGACATGCCAGTCTTTTATGACTAACATAGTAGTTGAAGTTCAGAAGTGCAAATTAAATGTTGAAATACTGAAAAACTAATTGAGCCTTTGATGCTTGTCATGTTGCTCCAGGCTTGGAATGCAAAGATGATTCCAAAGCGAGCTGAAATTATTAATGAACTTAGAATGGCAAATAATATCATATGATTTCCAGGTATGGATATACAAACTTGATTTATAGGTACACGATCTTTAGTCGCACCCCCTCACTTCGCTATTGTCAAAATGACAACATTGCCCAGACTACGCCAACCAGCGTCTTCGTGTTTCAGCTGGCAGTCTTTTGTGATCATATGACTCGTAGAGGCTTGAGGTAGGAACTTGTGAGGACCAGAGGTAGGTCACACCATCCTTCGAAGTTGTCAACTCAACATTTGAAGCCCATGAACTCTCGACCCACATCCATACCCCCAAACCAAATTTTTGCGAAACCTTAGGGATGATAGAATGTTTGCCACTGTCCCAAATCTCCCTTACTCACTGCTGACGAGTGACTGTTGACGAAAACTAGGAAAAAAAATCAGCAATTCGTCGATCTTATGGCGTTTTCGGTTATTGCCAGTGCGGTACCGGGTTCGCCCTAGGTCCGCCCTAATAACTGTCAAAACGTTTTTTTATTCAATCGGCTCGGATCTGGATCCGCTCTGGATCCAACCCTACATCGATGAGGTTCGCTCTCTTTTTTCAAGGTCCAACCTGGATTCAACAATACACAAAACATGAACTGTCAAAAAAAATAATATTTAAAATGCGACTTACAAGGTCCGGCAATTGAAGTGCTACATTGAAAACACCATGTAAATTCAACAAAACAAAAACATTTTAGCTCAAATTCACACCAGTTCACTTGAAGCAGTTCACTTTATGAAAAAACCATCGATTAAATTCAAGATGACCACCTTTGAGAGAAATGGCTGGCTTCAAACGATCAAAATACTTATTGTCAATATGCTGCCCGCATGTGTCCTTCTAGTATTAAATCCCATTCAGCCACTAGATGTTTCTCCATGTTTTCAGGTTTTTTGTTTCCTAGAAAAAAAAACATCCTGGTGAGTGTGACCTTTTTAATGGAGTACCTGTAACTAGAAAATGAGAAGAAAGATAAGTTATTTCCATTTAATTCCAACTCAACTACATTTAATATCTGTCAAGATAAGCAATAAAGGTTTATTGCTTATCTTGACAGATACGCGTATTTCGTCTACAATGTGTAGACTTCTTCAGTGTCGTGTACTAATAATCGACTCGAGTATTAGCACACGACTCTGAAGAAATCTGCACATTGTAGACAAAATCCGCATATCTGTCAAGATAAGCAATGAAGGTAGTTGGATTTAAATGGAAATTATTAGGTGCGCAACTAAGTTCTCGCTGTTTTTTGGGTGAAAAAGGAACTTTATTTTGAAAACAAAGGTTACAAACAAATTATTCAAAGTATTGCCCATCACTAGCTACGACTTTTTCCCATCTTTCTGGTAGAACGTGAATACCATTTCGATAGAACTGTTCGTCTTTTGATGCTATCCAAGAATCAAGCCATTTTGAGATGTCATCATATGAGTGGAATTGCTGACCAGTGAGACCATGTGCCATCGAACGGAACAAGTAATAATCGGACGGTGCAATATCAGGAGAATATGGCGGGTGGGGTAGGACTTCCCATTTGAGCGTTTCCAAGTAGGTTTTCACGGGTTTCGCAACGTGAGGTCGAGCGTTGTCATGCTGAAGAATCACTTTTTCGTGTCTGTGCTCGTATTGTGGCCGTTTTTCGTGCAGTGCTAGGCTCAATCGCATCAATTGAGTTCGATACCGTTCCCCGGTAATGGTTTTGTTTGGTTTCAACTGCTCATAATAAATAACCAAATTCACCAAATACACAGCATAACCTTCGCAGCGTGAATATTCGGCCTAGGCGACGATGTTGCCCGGGCAGTCCCCATGAATGTTTCCGTTTTGAGTTACTGTAATGAATCCATTTTTCGTCACCCGTCACAATGCGATGTAGAAAACTCTTCCTTTTTTGCCGCTGGAGCAGTTGTTCACAGACAAAAAAACGACGCTCAACATCTCTTGGCTTCAAATCGTAAGGAACCCAAGTTCCTTGCATTTGAATCATTCCCAACGCCTGCAATCGCTTAGAAACGGCTTGGCGGGAAACTCCTAATCCTGAACCAAGCTCTTCTTGCGTTTGACACGGATCCTCATCGAGCAATGCCTCCAATTCAGAGTCTTCGAAGTTTTTTGGCCTTCCTTCACGCGGACGATCACCAACACTGAAATCACCGTTTTTGAAGCGACGAAACCAATCACGACACGTTGTTTCACTCAGAGCAGCATCACCGTAAACTTTTTGGAGCTCTCGATGTGCTTCAGCCGCCGTTTTCTTCGAATGAAAGAAGAAAATCAACACTTCCCGCAAATGACGATTATTTGGCCCGAAATCAGACATCTTCAAACAACCAAAATATATAACACTAAACCAAAATCACTGATTTGGCAAAGCGGTTTGTTTACCATATGTCTGAGCTTGGTTTATGACGCTTGAGATGTACAACATTCGACCAGCACTTACTACTGGAGCCATCTATTGCTAAACAGCGGGAACTTAGTTGCGCACCTAATACTAATCTTTCTTCTCATTTTCTAGTTAAAAACTCAGTTTTACTCAACTAAGTTCTAGCTATCTAGCTGGAGAGCCCAAGAAGACAAATTGTCTAAGATATCCGGCTCTTTGACATAAAAATTATACAAAAGTGGGCTTCAATATGATCCCTAGGAGAGATCCATGTAGCTAAATCGAGAAGCTGTAGAGTTTCCATGGGAAAGGCTCATAAAGGGTATATTCGATAAAAATGGCACACAGAAAATCTTCTGTAACTTTTGAATCGTATGAGTAAAAAACCTAGAAATTTGAGTAGATCTTATCCATAGTGTATTATTTACATCTGCCAAGTTTCATAGTTATACATTCAGTAGTTCCAGTCATGTCGTCGAAACAAGAAATTGTCCGTGAGAAAATTTTGTGCACTCACAATCAAAATTGGCTTGGAATTGCAAATACAACTGTGTCTCGTGTAATAAGAACCTTCAAGGAGCGTCTGAGTGTCCAAAGGAAGGAAGGGAGTGGTCGTAAAAGTGGTCCAATGGACAGTAAAATGGCCAGGAAAGTCGTACAACAATTCAAGAACCGTCCAAACATGTCAATTCGAGATGTCGCTAAAAAGTCTAAGGTGTCAGTCGGTTTTGTGCAGAAAACCATGAAGCGTGCTGGGTTACATGTTTACAAAGTGCAAAAAGCCCCAAACCGGAATGAAAAACAAAACATCACTGCGAAAACCCGCGCCCGGAAACTTTACATGAAGCTGCTCACCAAATCCGGTTGCATCGTGATGGATGACGAAACATACGTCAAGGCCGACTTCCGTCAACTTCCTGGGCAAGAATATTTCGTTGCCAAGTCGAAGTTCGATGTTCCGGAGGATGTTCGAAAGAAGAAACTATCGAAATTTGCAAAGAAGTTTCTAATCTGGCAGGCGATTTGCGGATGTGGTGAAATAAGTGCTCCCTTCATCACTTCCGGAACAATAAACGGTGCGATTTACACGGAAGAGTGCCTTAAGAAGCGTCTCTTGCCATTCATTAAGAAGCACAAAGGATCAACTCTGTTTTGGCCTGATCTAGCATCCTGCCACTACGCTCGAAACGTATTGGAGTGGTACCGAGCCAACGGAGTCAATTTTGTGCCAAAGGATATGAACCCACCAAATTCACCGGAACTTCGTCCAATTGAAAAATTCTGGGCAATTATGAAAACGGAACTTCGCAAACATCCCAAAACTATAAAAACAGAGCTAGAATTGAAGAAAATTTGGGTAAAAACAACAAAAACACTGGGAAAATCGGTTGTACAAAATTTGATGGGTGGAGTGAAAAGGAAGGTGCGGGCATTCGTGATGGGAGACGAAATTGAATAAAACAAATGTTGTAAATCAAAACTCATTAGTAGTTCTTCATTCCCTGAAAATTTCAAGAAAATCCGATAATCAGTTTAATTTTGATGAGTATATATGTGTGTGCCATTTTTATCGAATACACCCTTTATGTTTCTCTGATTAATCAAGTTCAACATGCGCCTCTTAGCGACATCTGGCTGGTTCATAAGCAAAATAAGCTTAATCCTACCAGCCCCTGGAGCCGTATTGCCACACGAAAGAAGAGCGAGAGAGAGAGAGAGAGATCTACTTTTGAAAAGGGTGGGCAAATCTCATATATCAAATTCAAATCCGGACAAACTTTTCGCGCAAAATTGAGGATCCATTGGTCTGAGGATCTTAAGTTCGCGTTCGAGTGCCGTGTATTTTTCGAAGTGCTCAAGTGTTCCACGTCTACGGAAAACTTTAAACGCGTCGGAATTTTTAAGGTAATCCTCGGTACATTGTTGAACCTGCCATGGAGTAGGAGGTTTCATGTGAAATGACGTTCCTGGAACTGCGCTGTCCAAGATCAGATTGGAAAGGAAGTTATATTTCGGCACCGGTGGAAGCCTTTCTGCCGTCACTGCGGCTCCATCTATTGCTGAACTAAGCTTTGGTTACATCGTACGTGACGTTGAGGGACTCCAACGAATTGAGCCCGATGGCAACTGGAATTTTTATGGGCAAGTGATCACCACTTGTAACCGTTGTTACAGAAATTCGAATTGTTTTTTTTTTAAATGCGCCATGTGAATCGAAGATTTAAATCGGTTACCAAACTTTAACGGATTAAACACCACTGGGCTGCAACCAACAACAGTCAAACATGGCGTGAAGAAAGTCACAGCATGTTGACGCCACGGAACATGGGTGATTGGCTAAAGGCTCGAAGGAATCGCAGTAGGCGGCTATCGAGGAGTTTTAATCAGGCGAGTGTGTAGATCAGATGTGCTACAGAAAATTGCCAGTGGCTAAGTTAGTTTGCCGGGAAAAGAGTGAGCCATCAACATCGCAAATTGGAATGCTTGTTCCATCCGGAACAAAACTATTGAGCTCGGTGACTTCCTTAACAGGAACGACATCGACATCGCCATCATCACGGAAACGCACATCAAGCCTGAATTTAGCGTCTCCATCCCAGGCTACCGGTTTGTGCGACTTGATCGTTGCAGCACTGATGGAGGAGGAGTCGTGATCGCTCTGCGCAACAACATCAACTGCCACATGCTTCCGAGCTTCCAGCTGCTATTTATCGAAGCCATCGGAGTTGAGGTCGAATCTGCCGTCGGCCCTATCACCATCATCGCGACCTATTGTCCCAAGCAAGCCAGCACCGCCAACGGAACAACAACGGTCCTACGAAACAACATCCGCAAGCTCACTTGGAGGCCTGAAAATTGATCAAAAGGGCATCGGTAAAGTAGTACTCGAACCAAGGACCAATACTTCTATTCTATTTCCAACCTACCGTACACTGACGGAACTTTCGACACTTTCTCTTCATATCTTTCATTCTAGCAAAACATTACTGTCCACTCTTGGTGCCTCATGGTGATAAGCGAACATCTCCTTAATCGTTACTCCACGCACGGAGAATACAAACATGACAATTAGAGTATGTAAAACTATATGTTGATAACTAGAAAATAAGAAGAATGATTAGTAATTTCCATTTAATTCCAACTACCTTTATTGCTTATCTTGACAGATACGCGTATTTCGTCTACAATGTGCAGACTTCTTCAGTGTCGTGTACTAATACTCGACTGTATTAGTACACGACACTGAAGAAGTCTGCACATTGTAGACGAAATACGCGTATCTGTCAAGATAAGCAATAAAGGTAGTTGGAATTAAATGGAAATTACTAATCATTCTTCTTATTTTCTAGTTACAGGTATTCCACTAAACAGCTCACACTCTCCATAATTTATATGTTGATAAATATTGTCTTAATTGTTCATTGCTGGATAAGAGACCTGCCTTACTTACATTTGAAGTCTGTGATAGGAAAAATACAGCGCATTCAATAAATTTACTCTGCCAAACCGAATTATGAGACATCACCATATATGCGTTATTTTCAATAGTTTAAGGTTAAAAATCAATAGTTTTAAATATTGGAATCACAGCGTAGAAATATTTGCGAACAATTGGTGAATTTTTTGTTTTTGAAAATCTTTTGAGAAACGACTGAGATATTAACGCTCAAAACCTGACCACTTTTCGTGACGGTCGCAATTCGATTTTTTTTAGTATAGAAAACAAAGACGTAGTCCTACGTCAAAAAAAAAAATTAACAGCCAGACCTGGGGCCAACTTCAATACCTGGAATTGGAGAAATATTCACTTTATAAATGGAGTAGTACTTTATGATCCACAGTACTCCTCTTTCACGCGAATCCTCATGATCAAGACGAATGATATTGAAATCATGAATCGGAAGGTTTATTTCGGAAGAGAGCCATGTTTCAAAATGAGCAAATGCATACCGCAACTGTTAAAAGTTTGAATGATACCAATTTAGGAATACTACCTTTAGAATTTCACTGAAGAACAGTGATCAAATCCACGACCTATTTTGGAAAATTATGCATTGGAGGGAATGATTGCGGCAAGGAGGTAACACTTCATTGTCAATTGCTTTAAAAAAATCTTTACAGTTTGAAACATTGCCAGAACAATGTTTTAAAGCGAAAGCTGAATTAAAGAATGGATGAGTTCGTCACACAGTTGTCGATTTTGTAGGGAAGATGTTGGTATATTGATGTTATAAAACCAACAGCACCAATACGGTACTATCGGTAAATTGTTACCCTGTTTGACAACTCAATACCTGGTTGCTAAACGGGGTGGAAAATGACAATCTGCTCACTGGGTGAGCAGCCGGTTCGTAAATTTGACAACCCGACCCAACCGAGCCGAGCGTTGCTATTTGCAGAAAAATAAGCAAAACAAGTTGAAATGTTAAAACAACATCTTCATCTGAAAGACTTTCATTTCAATTTGAGTGTTTTCGATTCGTTTTTAAAGTGTTATTTGCTAATTTCCCTTTGTTGTGATATGTTGTTAAAAAATGAGTGCATCAAAACCCCGTGGAAGGAATTGAACGCAACAAGATAACGAAGTGCTTTGCAGGGCTTGGCTGGATGTTTCCCAAGATCCAACCTTTGGGACAAACCAGAACGTCGAATACCTGTACGGAAGAGTATTCAAACTATACACTGCACGAAATATTTAGCGAAACGAAACTGGTGCGAGAATAAATTTGAGTCTTATTGTGTTACCTTTTTATGAACTACCGGTGCGAAAGTGGGTGGCTAAATCAAAATAGGAACGCTCTCTGTCATCAAAATATTACCCAGATACGAATCCACCGGTGGGGATGGTCTTACTCGCAATTCATGCTCCTCGAAATCAACGGATTGACGCGTGAGTGGAACAGTTTATAATGTTTTTAATTTGAATAACAATAACAATGTAAGCAAACATTATAACGAAAAGAAACCAATCTAATTACTTTTTTTAATTTCTTGATTCTGCGTAGGATGAACATACGGACACTATATTGATATATAAACAGTTAAGAAGAAAAATAGCGATTCGCATTACGCGGTCAGTTTAAATCCACCAGACTGGGTCAATTTTTATCAGATGGTATGTTTGGTAAGATATAGTTTCTAGGTACACATAGGAAGTATATCATTCGTTGATAGCCAAGTAGGAATACAATTTTTGTCACAATTTTCCGTACGGTTTATTTACACACTTAGTGACACAAATATTATCTTAGTATAGTTAAATACTGAAAACATATATTTTTACCAACCATCTTGGCATAAAATTCCCTCCCCTTGGATAAGTGATCTGGACGCGACGGGTGGGCCTACGTCATCTCCACTGAGATGGCAACCAAAGACATATCCTGACGTGGTGGTATCACATGCTGATTATTTTGATTTAATGCCGCGTCACGTATCTGGCATTGATGCACTAATTTTACACATGTGATCCAACGGACATCCTGTCCTAGACCATTGAATGCTGTTGCAGTTTGGTGGGGCTCTTTCCTCAGTAATATTGATGTGGGATTTCCTCTTGGCTGCAACACCTTATGCGTTCTCTGACATGGTGAGCCGTAGCCACGCTTGAATATAAATCTAGCTAGATAGGTAAAGCTTGCTTCAGATAGAATTGGAACAAAAACAATTGCCTGTATTTCAGTTATTTATTATTGAATTCAAGATCTTTTTTTATACAAATGTAGCGTTTTCTTCATACTTTTAAGAAAAAATACGGATAAAATTATTCGTCACGGTTTCGAAGGAATTCTCGAATTTTTCCTGTAACACGGCTCATTAGGTGGCGCACACCTTCTTCGTCCATCGTTTTCTCTATCTTATTCCACCAGGTCTTCATCTGATTGATGTCTTTGACAACCTTTACCTTTGCCTTGAGTCTCCTCTTCATGATTGCCCAGTATTTCTCAATAGGGCGGAACTGGGGGCAGTTGGGTGGGTTAAGGTTTTTCGGATCAACCTGGACTCCTTTCTCTGCATACCATTCTTGAACGACTTTGCTGTAATGACAGCTTGCCAAATCTGGCCAAAACATTGCGGGATGGTCGTGGGATCGAATGAACGGCAAAATTCGTTTTTGGAGACACTCTTTTTGGTGTAGTTTCGACGTCATTGTCTTATTTGTAACGAAAACTTTCGTTTTTTTGCCACAGCTGCAAATGCCCTGCCAAATCATGAATTTTCGTGCAAATTTGTCGGCAAAAACAAATTTATATTTGGCTGGAACATCCCCCCGAGCCTTTGCCAAGTAAAATTTTTGACCTGGGATTTGCCCGAAGTCAGCCTTGAAATAGGTTTCATCGTCCATCAGAAGACACCCGTCAAACTTGGTCAGCACCTGGTCGTATAGCTTCCGAGCACGGATTTTGGCAACACTATTCTGTTTTATGGTCCGATTTGGCTGTTTGCTAGCTCGATACGACTTGATTCCTTCCCGGAGTCGAGTTCTCCTCACGGTACTATGGGCAGCACCGAATTTTCTGGCCAAATCACGGTCCGACAGATTGGGATTCCTCTTAATCGTCTTCAAAATCTTACCACGCAGTTTCCGGTCGACAGTTCCACTCCGACGATTGGCTTGAGGCTTCCGAATCTTCGTCAATGTTTCCTTATACCGTTTGATAACGCGCCATACGGTATTTCTGGGCAATTTCAGCTGTTTAGCTAGCCTAGATGCAGACCACAATGGATTTTCCAAATAACTGTGCACAATTTTTTCCCTTCTTTCGGCTTCCATGTTGATTGTTTACAAAGTACAGTCGATTTGCGGAATGTCAAAAATACATACGTGAAGCTGACAAAATTCCCGACACGTGGGCGCCAAGAACTTCCAAATCCGTCCACCAGGAGTGCCACAATATGAGCAAAAGTTTGTTCCAATTCTAAATGAAGCAAGCCTTAGTTGAACACTTGCTTAGTGTAATAAGCCATTTGGTAGTATGTGTCACGAAAAGTTTCACAACTCATTTTATAAAGTCAGCAACTTTCGAGGGATATGGATGTAATGTCGGTCTATGAGCACCAAATTGGGTCTATACATGGATGCAATTTCGTCCCATTCGATAGATTTGTTATTAAATGCAGTCTTCGTATGTTTTTTTATTTATTTTCTGATTCAAGCGTTGCCAGCTGTATACGCTCTAACTCAACACAAAATTTCACAAAATAAACTATAATAAAACTGCTAAGAAACACTTAAGTTATTTCCACATATAATTTATCGGTCATTCGATAGTTAAAACTTTATAAATCACTCTACACTGATTTTGCTCCTTTGCTTTGTGTTAAGATGAGTCATTTGAAAAACATACAACCGAAATTCAGACATTTTTATTGTAAATTTTACCAATAACAACATGTTTAATACACTTTTCATGCAACAGGCCATAGTTAGGAACAAAGAAAAAAATATGTTTCTAACATTGGGTCTACGGTTTTCTTGTTAAATCATTATTATTTTAGCTATGTGAACAGTTAATTTATGACATCTGACTATTTTTGGCACATTTTTGCTGCATTATTCGGTGTATAAGCTCAATTTAGCTAAATTTAGATCATTTGAAGATCGTGTAGATAATCTGTTTTACTTAACCAGAGAAGTTATGATGTCTTAAAAGTTAAGTAAATCGATAGTTACGTGGAAGGGATTAACTATAAATTGATTAATAATGTTTCAATTGTTTCGAGTGCAGTCGGCCAGCCTGATAGTAACATGATTTTATTGATTAAATATCGCCGAATTGATGACATATTTGGTACATAGGCCGAATCAAGGAGCTAGGCCAACATTACATCCCGTTACCCTATTTGTATTATCCAAGTGAAGCATGGAGCCTTCGGAAGAATATCCTCTGCGTGACGTGCAGAAACGGGTGTTATTGAGTTTTTTTTTTCAACCGAATTAAAATTGATAAATTATAGAAACTATGAATGTACTTTCTTCTCACGCCAAATAATTTCAATCTAAAAATCATCTTTCTGCATTAATCTACTAGGTGGGGTGTTCTACTAGTTCATTGGGAATGATTTTATTTAAAAAATGTTTTTTTTTTTTAATTTTATTCAATGTCCCCTTTTAGCTCGATACACTTATTCTAGCGATTTTTCAACTTCTTGATCCCGTCCGAAAAGTAATTTTCCTCGCGTGAGCTGATTTTTTTTTATTGATGAGCCATCAATTCGAGCCGTAAGTCTTTTATTTTAGCCGTTGTTGTGATGCTCTTGTGCGCCGGCGTATTGTCTTGCAAAAACCAAATTGTTTTTCTCTTCAAGTGAAGTTTCTCTTCACCGTTTTGCAGTGATTTCGGCCTTCAATCGCTCCAATAATGCACAGTAATACTCGCTTGATGGTTTTATTATCTTCGAGGTAGTCAACGAAGAGTATGACATGCCAATCCCAGAAAACCGACGCCAAAATCTTTCCGACACATTGAGCCTCCTTAGGCCGCTTCGGAATACTCGTGCCGGCTATTGTTCATTACCGGGCACTCATTCTGTTTGCTGGTGTGTAATAGTGGATCCAGATTTCGTCAACAGTTACCAATTGACGCCAAAAGTCCTTCCGATTCCGCATCAGCATGTCTAAACACTGTTTCGAAGTGCTCTCGCGATCGCGTTTTTGGTCAGGAGTGAGCATGCGTGGCACCTAGGGGCAGGATATTTTTTTCATATGCAGAATCTCGCCCAAAATATGGCGTGTGCGCTCAGTACTAATCTTTGTGGCATCTACTGCACGCACTTTCACTTTCCGGTCAGCCAACACCATTCCATGAACTTTTTTGACATTGTCCTCTGTAACCGCATCGGAGGACCTGCCGCTGCGGACTTGATCGGTAGTGGAGTCTCGGAACCAATATTTAACGATGTAATCGGACGGAGCATTTGCCCCATAATACTTATCCAACTTTTCTTTTGTTTCCTTCGCCGTTTTGCCTCTCAAAAAATTATGTTTTATGAGAGAACGAACATCATGTTTATCCATATTCATCATGATGCCAAACACGTCAACAACAATCAGCTGTCAAAACAAAACTAAGGGCAGTATCGCACTGAAATTTGGCGTGCATGCCTAAATGTGAACGGACTACAAGGCACTATTAACCTTTTTTTGCAGTAGCTTCGCATTTTGTGGTCAAGGAGGCTACTTTTCACCGCACCTAGTAATTCCGGCGCACAACACAAGATGTTTCAGAGTTACGAGAATGCATGGAAGATAGCATTCTTCCTTCAGATGCAAATAAATTATTTGTAGCTTCTCTTATTTAACCATGGAAATACTAGGACATCTTGCAATAATATTACACTTTTTCCACTGCATTTGTTCTTCCACTATGTTTTTATCACTTTCACTTCTACAGATACGTGTTTCATTCTGTAGCAGTGAAAGTAATAAATACATAGTTGAAGTAAAAGAAAATAGTGAAGTGAATTGTGATTATAAAATTCCACTTAAGCACCAAATCGATTTTAAAATACATTAAAATAATATAATATTCAAAATTTCCTACAGGTTCAAAACATATGAAAAAAAAACTACAATGACGAAGAAATTTGCGTACGAGGATATCCTTAGTCGAGCTGGAATGTTTTATTTTTTCATGCTGTCTCTACCGAAGAATCGAGCGAATAATCGATTTTCCTTATATGCAATGCAGAAATTTGATATTTTGGCTAGAGATTGATCGCCATCGGTAAATGTTGTTGACGTCGCCGTCTAAGTATAAGGAATAGTTCTTCAAGCCCAATGAACATCTTTTGTTGTAAAATCTTGCCTCTTAGCGTGTGGTAAGCCCAATTCTTGCATCTAGTTATAAGTTTTTTTTCTTATATTATTTTTGATGGCGCGGGTAATCAAGACATTCGGAATAGTGTCTTCACTTAACGACCGGAATTGTTCTCGTTTGTAATAGTTTGGTTTATTCGAGTTCACTGACTTTATTCGAGTTCACTGACTTCTACACTCTCTAAATTATTGCAAGATAGTTCGACCGACGTGTACGTTTCGATAGTTTATTTTGACTGATACAGTTCTGGTTTGTGTATAGAAACACATGCAAATTCAGTAACTGATAAGAGAGCAAAAGGCCTATCGGAATCAATTCTCTTCTCTCGTTATCCGAAGGTTAATGATAAGGAAGGGTAATCTAATTTAGGGCATTATTGCAAATGATCGAGTGAGATCGATAAATGTACTTATATACTACAAAGATTCAGTAATAGGGTTTGCGGTAACAGTTTTCTTATTTTGCATGGTATTTCCAACACATTTTTTTATAAGCATTTAATTTATTGATTGTTTGTTGTTGTTGTTTGTTTATTTAAGACCGTTTAACCAATTGGTCATTCGGGTAATTTTTGTAATTACAAAGAACTTAAGAGCTAATTGGATATTGCAACTTCTTAATATCTATAACACGTCATGTTGAAAGATTCCAGTTGCCTTCTTGGGTGGCGGCTGGGACATCCTGGCTAGACATCAAGGGCAGCCACGGATTTGGCAGCTTTAGGCGCTGTTTTTTTCCATTGCTTTCTCAGCATGTCGAGGACTTCGATGATCAGTTGAATAGCCACGATGATGATGATGTTACGCCTGCCTTAGCAAGTCTCTTCATAATCAATCTTCGCCATGTTCTATCGTAAGCTTTTTGTAGGTCCAGGAAAATATCTCTGCCTGTTATTTGTTATCAATTGCTTGCCTTCCGAAGTTGTCAATGAAGGCTATAACATCATTAGTCTGATGACCTTTACGGAAGCCGAATTGGTTTTTACTCAATGGATTAATCTTTTCAATGTGATTCATAAGACGTCTGTTTACCATTCGTTCAAAGAGTTTGAGAATGCAACTTGATAGGCAGATTGGTCTTAAGTTGTCTGGAGTGTTTCCCGGATTTCAGGATTGGAACCAGAATGGATTTTCTCCAAGTTTCTGGGAAGGATCCGTTTTTCCATTTATTGTTATAAGCTTCTAGTAGTTTACGCTTGATATAGAACGGTAGGTGCTGGCTAGGACCAGGCGATGTTCCCGTAGTTTTTCTAGTTGAAATAGTAATTTGGTCATAGAAAAATCTTTGTCCATCTTAGGGTTTCTTTGTTTTTTTTTTAATTTGATTGGATTTTTCTCTTCTTTCTGCTTTTTCAGTAGAAATTAGTGTGGATAAGCCTCATTGGATGATTCTTTATGAAAGTGATCTGCTAAATGATTAGCGATATCAGCCGGATTAGTGATAGGACCGTTGGTTGTTTCGATGGCCCAGGTTCTGTCAGATGATGAACCTTTTTTAGACAATGCGCGGATACGTTTCCAGATTTCTTTTGTTGGTGTGTCTGGTGTGTTGGTGTGCGTGTTTATCGAGGATGCATATTGTTCCCATGATTTACGTTTCTCTTCTTCAATGACTTTTCTTGCATTGTTTCTGACCGATTGAAACTCAGCTAGAATAGTTGGATAAAGTGGGTCGTCAGGTTTGCATTTTTGTTTTTTTTTCTAAGAGTTTTGCGCGAAGTTTAATTGCCTCTGCTATGTTTAGGTTCCACCACGATACGGATTTATGTGGGACTTCAGTAGATGTTTTTGGTGTTGCTGTAGAAGCCGCGGTTTTATTTGCGTCCGTTTGTTCTATGGAGTATGATTTATTAGATTTTACTATTTCTTCAAGCTTATCTTCAAAGATGTTCCAGTTTCCTTCGTGTATTTTCCATCTGGCAGGTCGGGATCTTCTGGAATGGGATGTGGTGCCAATTAAAATAGGAAAGTGGTCGCTGCCATGTTGGTCCTCGTGAACAGTCCAGTTGATTTTATTAGCAATTTCAGCTGAGCAAATAGTAAGATCAATACTTGTAGATGCATTTTGAATTCTACTTGAATTTCCTGAATGGATGAAGGTTGGGCTATCGTCGTTGAGTAGTATTAATTCTTGTTCCTGTATTATTTTCTCGATCATTTTTCCTCTGCAGTCGTCTTTGTATGATCCCCAAAGACTATGGTGAGCATTGAAGTCTCCCGATATGATAAATGGTTCGGGTAAGAGCTGAATTATATTTTCAAGGTCTTCTTTGTTGATTGATTGGTTTGGTGACAGATATATACTGCCAAGAGTCATTTTGCGAGGTAGGTTGGTTTTTAATGCAATCGCCTCTAGGCTAGTGTTCAGTGGAATTTTCGAGTACTTTATTCCATGTTTGATTGCAATGGCAGCTCCACCTTGTCTAGACAATGGCAGCTCCACCTTGTGACAAAATAAGATGTCGTATCCAGGGATACAATACCCAAGTAACCACGAGGCTATAATAGCTTGCATATATAGGGCATATGCATTACGTCTAGTGCATCATTGAAGTTGGATTAAAGCTGAAAAGGGCCCTACTAAGATCGAACTAATGCTATATCTTTTGTAATGCCATAAGACATTGCTAAAGTAGCATTATTGCATTGGTAGTGTATCATTGCATTGGTAATGCATCATTACATTCTTAAAGCTAATCTAACGCTTCATTACTTGATATCTGTTGAATTGATGTGATCCCGCATTAATGATGTTGATTTTGGGTTGAATAAGAGCAATAATATAATGCTTGTGGTTACTTGGGTAGTCATTTGATCCGCTCGTTCTTGTTTCTTGAAGGGTTATCAAAAAGGGGTTGCGTTCATTGATCAATAACTGTAGTTCTGAGCTTTGACTTCTAATACCGTTGCAGTTCCATTGAATAATTTCAGTTGATTTAATAATACGTGCTGTTGGATTGTGGGGCATGGTCATTTTGTTGCTGTCGGATCTAATAGACTCAGAATTAATAGAGAGCGTGATCAGGATTGCATCTCATCATCCGAGTTGTTTTCCTGCTCAGAGTGGATGTATTCCACCTCCTCGGTAACAGCTTTCATTTGAGTCCCCTTCTTCCTAGGAGAGGATGTAGGGGTAGTCTCCTGGGTTCTCGTGTGTTTACTGGCCGGTTTATAGTTTTATAGTCTTAGAGTGTGTTTTAGTTTTTCGTAGCTCTCTCTGAGAGCCTCCAACTCCTTTTCGGCCTTCTTTCTTCTTTATTTTTCTTCCTTATAAGCTTGCATGAGATCTTTTAGTTAGTTGTTAACTTCTTCATGCGTTAACTCCAATTCCTTAACTTTTTCAAATTGATTCTGCATATCAGTTTTCAAGGCTTCCGCGTACGAAGTCCTTTCTTCGTTCATTTGCCTAATCTTTTCATCGAACTGTTTAGTGAGGGTAGCTTTCACTGAATCAGCATACGAGGTTTTGTTTTCATTTTCGACAATTTTTCTGGCTTGCCAGAAGTCTCTTATCCACTTTGAGTTTGGTGATTGCGACTTCTTTTTTGAAAGCCGGGCACCTTTAAAAGAAGGCTCCATGAGAGTAGCCACAATTCATGCACTTTTCCGGGTTATTGCAATTTTCGTGGAATGAATCTCCACATTTGTTGCACTTTTTACCGCTGTTGCAATGTGACCGAACTTGAGGCAGACGAAGCACCTCAGCAGATTCGGATACCACGGTCGAGTTTCCAGCAGCGTGTATCCAAGTTTGACCTCCTTGGGCGGTGTTGTGCCCTTAACCGTGAGAACAAAAATTCCCGTAGGGATTTTTTTCCTCATCGCGACCTTTCATAATTTGTTTGACTTCGGTTATGCCTTTAACCAATAGATCTTTTAGTAGAACTGCATCACTTTCATTTTTAACATCCTGACAGAAGACCACTACTTTACATGAGTTGAGTATTTTGTGCTCCTACACATTCACCGTTATTCCATCGACAAACTTTTTAAAATTCGCCAGGTTACTGGCCTGGCTATCATTTTTAACTCGGACGAGAATTTTCCCATCTTTTGTTTTTTTTCGCACTGGTTGCTTCACCACAACAGGCTTTCATCATTTTTTCGACTAGAATTGCAGAGACTCCGTGGAAGGATAGGCCTTCCTCTCCCCTTTCCATCGCCATTACTTTTTCTCTGGAGCCTCCATCTCCACCGGCGGTTTCCCCAAAGCGGGGGAAACTTAAGCTACTCATCTGTCGAGGTGAGTCCACAGAGTTTAACGGTTGCGGGTAGCTAAACGAATTGCACACCGGGGTTATTCACACTCGCGATTCGATGATGTATCACTTTAACCGTCGCGGTCAGTTGGGGAATATGACACCTATCGAGCGTATTTAATTAAGGGCGAGAAAGAAAACAACGACTGAACTCGACCGTGGTCAAGCTAGAACTGTATTGATTGGTGATTGTGTGTGTTTTGTTTTGTTTTTTTTTTCGGGCATAATTATGAGCACTCCTGAGGCCAAAATGAAACGCATCAAGCATTACCACCCGTTGTCAAAGGGACCTTGGGTTGTCTTTTTTTGGCCTAAAGATAAACCGTTGAAAACTCTATTGGAGCGTATGGTATGGTATGTCCACGCATCCTTCCTCCCCTGTAGATTCACAAAATGCGTGGTTATTCAAATCTATTCTTTTGAATCCAACTCATTTTACAGAATCATCTTTTGCGGTTAATGCAAAGCAGTAGGCCTGGCCGCTTTGACGCTTGTATCATATCTTTGATATGCTACAAGCATCAATATTGACAAAAAAAATAATTGGGCGTCATCTAACCCAATTATTTCCAGGATGCTTTCTCGTACTGGCTGTTAGATAAGATTAGATTAGATTAAAGATAAACCGTTGAAAACTCTCGACTTTTCGAGACAATTGTTGCGTAAGTATCCTGGTGTCTCGATTCATAAATTAGATTTAATAGGCTGCGTGTAGAAGCGCCGAATCATGAAATAGCCAATACAATTGTTGATCACGAAGTATTCAATATCGAATATTGTGTATACGTTCCCTCGCGAGATGTGGAGATCGATGGCGTTGTCTCTGATACGAGTCTGACTGTCGAGGACTTGTGTAATTGAACTTCTGGCTGTTTCAGGAACTACATTCAACTACATTCAGCATCGTTGCAAGACAAAACAAAAAAGTTTATTAACTATCAGACTCGTTTCGGGTGACCTTCACCGGTTCTGTTCTCCCAAACTTTGTTAAATTAGATGGAGCTTTTTTCCCGATGCGCCTGTATAGACCGAGGGTATATAATTGTACCAACTGCAAAAGTCTGGGATATTCGGCCAGTTATTGCGGCAACAAATTCCGTTGCGGTAAGTGTGGTGAAAACCACACAGAGGATTCTCACACACAAGCTGTCATCACTCTTTGCAGTCACCCAAGGTATAAGAGGCAATCCGATAAAGAGCAGCGTTCCATCACTGGACGCTCCAACAGACTTATGCAGAAATGCTTAGGTCTGCAACAGTCGCTCAAGCTGAAAACCAATTTTCGATTTTGTCAGCTAAAGAATCGGACTCTGACACATCTGATGAAGGAGATTTTACAATGGTACAGGCACCCATATCCTCTAAAAGGAAACGTTCTTCACCACCAGTGCGCCGTAAGATAACAAAAGTCACCTCCAAAAGATTACTACATGTTCAGGCAAATGGGGAATATAAAAAAACCGAAGGATCCTATTGCACCAACTCCTGGATGCAGTAAAATCTTTCCACCATTACAAAAAAGATAATAGTAATAAAAATGCTAGTGCTCAACCTTTCCAAAAGAAACACATGTCCGATCGAAGTTTGATAGCTTTTTCCGACGTTGTGGCATTTAATTTAGGCATGTTAAATATATAAGACTCTCTTAGAAGCTAATTTCTGCCTTGCTTCCGACATTGGAATCATATCTTAAGCAATTGACTGTTTCGATCATAAAGGGCGAACACGAAATTATTGCGACACCGAAAATGTCATGCCAATTTTCTTATAATGTTTAGAATCAAACCAAAATTTTAGGGTAGTTTTATACCTTGTGATCAAAAAGTTCCGGTAATTTTCAATTTAAAAAGGCCGCCTTTATTTTTTCGGTAAAATCTTTTTAGTGTAAGATGGCAACACTAGTTCTGATATTCTGTCAAAGTGTGAGAGCAAATTATCCATTAGTTTTGTTTTGACAACTGCTTTTGTTAGTCGAAAAATAGACGCTCGGCGATTTTTACCATGGATAAAAAATTGGAACAACGCGTTTGTGTGAAATTTTGTGTTGCAAACGGATTTTCTGCAGCGGAAACGCTCAGAATGTTGCAAAAAGCCTTTGGTGAGGACTCTATGTCACAAAATCGTACATTTGTTTGGCACAAAGACTTTAAAGAAGGCCGTGAAAGCGTGAGTGACATGCCGCGTTCTGGACGACCATCGACCTCAACTACCGATGAAAACATCGCTTCCGTGAAGAATTTAGTTATGGAAAACCGCTCAATTAGCATTCGGGAGATAGCTGCACTCCTTGATATCTCATTTGGATCGACCGAACACATTTTGACGGAAATTCTGGGCATGAAACGCATTGAAGCACGACTTGTTCCAAAAGAGCTGAATTTTTTGCAAAAACAGCATCGAGTTGAGGTCGCTAAACAGATGATTGCGAACGCAGATAGCGATCCCACATTCATGGAACGCATCATAACTGGTGATGAAACGTGGGTATATGAATTTGATATGCTCACAAGTCAACAATCGTCCGAATGGCGCGCCGAAGATGAGCCGAAACCAAAAAAATCACGACAAAGTCGCTCCAAAATTAAAGTTTTACTGACTGTTTTCTTTGATTTTCGCGGTGTCGTCCATTCTGAATTCCTTCCAGAAGGTCGAACGGTTAACAAAGAGTATTATTTACAAGTTATGAGACGTTTGCGTGAGGCAATTCGAAAGAAGAGGCCAGAATTGTGGCGCAATAATTCGTGGATTTTACACCACGATAACGCTCCATCACACACCGCGCTCACTATTTGTGAATTTTTGGCCAAGAACTCCACCAATACCATCAAACAAGCACCATATTCACCAGACCTTGCCCCGTGCGACTTCTTTCTCTTCCCAAAACTGAAAATTCCGCTCAGAGGTAGGCGTTTTGAATCGATTGATGCGATAAAAAAGAATTCGCTGGAAGAACTGAAAGCCATACATTCATCGGCCTATAAAAAATGTATGGATGATTGGATAAAGCGCTGGCATATGTGTGTTGCCTCTAATGGCGAGTACTTTGAAGGCGATAATAAAGATATCAATTAAAAATTGAAATAAATGCGTTTTTTTTCAAATTTCCGGAATTTTATCAATACATATATTTACTTCAAAAATCAAAAGAAAAGTTAATCGATGGAGCCTTGAGTGTAAAATTGAACGCATTTTCGCTTGATGCCCTCCATCAAAGTCTTTACAGTGTCATCCGGTACCAGTTTCTCAGTTTTTTTTTCCATTTTCTTAACATGTCCTTCTCGTCTTTGACTGTCTTCTTGCTCTTCCGAAGTTTCCGCTTCATCATTGCCCAGTACTGCTCCACCGGGCGCAGCTCCGGACAGTTTGGCAGATTCATGTCCTTTGGAACAAAATGGACAGAATTGGCCTCATACCACTCCAGGACACTTTTAGAATAGTGGCATGATGCCAAATCTGGCCAAAATAGCGGAGCTTCGTCGTGCTGCTGCAAGATCGGCAAAAGGCGCTTCTCGAGGCACTCAGATTTGTAGATCTCGCCATTTACTGTGCCCTTTGTCACGAAAGGCTCACTCCTCAGTCCGCAAGAGCAGATGGCCTGCCAAATGAGATATTTGGAGGCGAACTTCGACATTTTCTTCTTCTTAAAGTTGTCGTCCACATAGAACTTGCTTTTGCCGGTGAAAAACTCCAACCCCGGAATTTTCTTAAAATCGGCTTTTATATACGTTTCGTCGTCCATCACACAGCAGCCATATTTTGTCAGCATCTTCTCGTAGAGCTTCCGTGCCTGAGTTTTAGCCGTCGATTGTTGCCGCTCATCGCAGTTTGGGAAGTTCTGTACCTTGTATGTATGTAGTCCAGCTCTCTTCTTTGCATTCCGGACGTAGCTCTGCGACATGCCGATCTTTTTAGCCAAATCACGGCTTGAGACGTTGGGATTTGCTTTAATCATCCGCTTCACCTTTCCCTCCGTCTTTTTGTTCTCCGGTCCCGGTTTTCCAGCTCCTTTGCCGTGGTCCAACGTCAACCGCTCCTGGAACCGCTTCAACACTCTGGAGACGGTTGAATGGTGAATGTTCAACATTTTTCCCAACTGCCGGTGCGACAGATCAGGAAATTCCAGGTGTTTGGAAAGAATTTGTTCTCTCGACTCGCGTTGGTTCACCTCCATTTTCGTTGAATCGAAAAACACGACTTCGAGTTTGACAGCATGTAAACAATACACATCAATGAGAAAGTGTGCAAAATTTGGTTGATTTTTACCCAATGGTAAAAAAGTTATGCCCTGTTGAATGTGTCGCAATAATTTCGTGTTCGCCCTTTATCTTTTGATGGATAATACATCGAATCAGGTCGAAGATATGATTACTTTATTACAGTGGACCGCTGTAGTCTGGTGCTAGACTCGTTCAAGTGTTTAGTTCACAATTCCGATTGTGATATATTTGCTCATGAACATGAAATTCTTCAAAAAATGAACTAAACTTCCACGATTTTAAAATTATACGCCTGCATAGAGACGATTGTTACGTAAGAGGGCCTTTAGGGCTTATAAAGTGCTACCCTTTCAACAAAAATTCTCTTCTAGCTCTCTCAGGCGTCGAAATCGTCGCTTGTCAAGTAACTGCAAAGAATAAAGACCTTTGCATAGCCTTTGCAGTTTGCCGTTCCTCCCAGAACTTCCATTAGCCGTAGTCAACTCTGGAATTTAGTTTCCATTTTACCGACTCCAGTATTGATTCTAGGTGACATGTATTCCCATGGTACTTGGTGGTACAATGACGATAGGCGGCTATATTTTCCGATTTAGGTAACGATTTTAATTTGTCAATCTTGAACACTGGTCCTCCTGCTCAAGAACGCAGACTCTACCAATCTTTCTGTTCAAGATCTCTTTTATTGGACTGTCTGTGCGATCACTTGCCAATCTTCATTTCAATTAAGTGTAGAACTCAACCATCAGAACCATCTCGAGTTCCATGCGACCTCACAAGGAATGTCGATTTGCAAAAATATGCAACGGCGGTGACAATCGGTACTGAATCCGTCGATACACTTCCACTATTGGAAGAATATCGTTTCCTTGCCGATCTGATCTACAAAACCTCATTTGCACAAAAAAGAAAAGTTCCAAGTGCACACGTTCCTTCAAAAGGAAACCAGCCACACCTGGCTGGGACGATGAATGCACATAATTGTATTTTCAAAAGTCTGATGCTTTCAAAGTTTTCGTAGACACATGACATCCACTTACTTCGAGGAAAATTCAAAGCTTGAAACACAGCTAAAACAACTAATCAAAGCAAAAAAACGCGGTTATTGGTGAAATTTTGTTGAGGGACTCTTCACGAGAAATCTCAATGACCACCTTGTGGAGGGTGGCTCACAACATGCGTAACGCCTCATCTTCTAATGAGATTGATGGATATTCGATTTTGCGAAAATGGTCTGTCCGGATTCTGTTCCAACCGAACTTATTTTTCGAGAAACATCTCCATGCGGCGGCGCTCTGGACAATCATTCACAATGCTGGAATTCTGTACGGCTCTTCTTTAACTCCTTACCCGGATGCGATATGCTAAAACTCAATTTTCTGAAAAATCTCCCAGATAGCGCATTGAGTGGAGACAGATCAAAGTAATAGCTATTCAAGAAATACCACAAAAGTTCAACTCAGTGGACGCAGTGGTTCTACGCCCCAACAAAAAAAAAAATAGCTATTCAAAAGCCTGGTGAACCAGCGTCGGATCATTTCGTGCATTTAAAGCAACTGGCTTCAGTAGTCCTGGACATTGATTGATTCTGTTTCCAATGAAATCCTGCCAGATAACCTGTAGAGATATGGACTTCCCGAAATTTTAAATAATTTTTTGTACAATTTGTCGTCAGAAAAGCAAATGATCTTTTCATTTGGACAACTGATAACCTCCAGACTTATTTAGTAACATGGGTCTGCCCCAAGTTCATGTCTCAACTCTCTTCTTTATAACTTTTACGTCAAAGATATCGACAATTGTTTGGCTGAACAATGCACGCTGAGAAAACTCGCTGACGATAGTGTGGTTTCCTTAAGTGGCTCACATGCCGTCAACTTTCAAGGACCATTCCAAAATTTCTTAGATAATCTATATTCTTAGGCTAGAAATCTAGAGATCGAATTTTTACCGCAGAAAACTGAACTGGTAGTGTTTATTCGAAATCGTTACCCAGCCAACTGTAGCTTAATGTTTGAGCAGAAACATTACTCATTCGTTATTTTTCAAACCATGGTGTCTGTTTTGATTCAAAGTGCACTTGGAATGCCCACATTACGTATTTGAAGTAAAAATGCCAAAAATGGATCAACTTTCTTCGTTCAATTTGTTGCTCATCCGAGAAACCTCATAACCCTTTATAAAACAACTTTTCTCTCTGTTCTACACACATAGAAATTATGAATTTTACACGAGACGCAAAAAGTCGAGGAACGTAACCAAAGATTTCGTGTAAAATTATGTCTCCTGAATTTGACACATACGCAAGTCGACGAAAGTTGAGTTTGATTGAATTTATTTTCTCATCTCTTTCAACTCATTCTTATGTGCTAAAGGACGCTTGCGTGTGTCGGTCTCAGGCAACCCGGGAACATCTTGACACTTCTAGTACATTGTCACTGAAACTCAAAAATTTGGTCCGGTGGTACTGTCAAACGTGTCAAGCCGAAAAAAAATCTAGCGTATATTCTTAAAAGGTCAGAATGCAGATATTGTGTGCGATAAAAAATTTAATGCAAATTTTGTTACATTTTACGCTTGCAATGAACACGGAACCAGTGGAAACATAAAAGTGTGTTGTACATAAATTGCATCACGCACTGAAGGGAGGGAGAGGTATTAAATGTGACAATCGGTACAAAATTTAGAATTGCTTCATATAAAACGTGTTTCAAAGGGGAAGAGGGAGCCGATTAGCGTTTCCTAAGGAGAGCGGTCAATCATCAATTGCGCAAGAGTTTCAAGGGATCGTTCAAACATGAACTCCATTATTTTTTAACATTTGTTTATTAGGCGTTTGAATATTTCTGAAAGTAAAATAACGTTTGGAAGGTAAAAGCGATTATTAGATTGTTTGCCAAACCATTGATTTAAAGTTCTTTGTGTAAACCGATTTTATTTTTTTGTAAAATGTAACGTCATTCATAGATATTCCATGTAACAAATTAAGTCATGTCAACGGTTTTTCATTAAGTGTTGCAGAGCTCACCATTCGTTCTTTTCCGAGCTAGGTATTTATAAACAAGATATACTCGTACCAGTCAAAATCTGGAAAATCTCATTCCGAAAATCGATTTGTCTCGAGAACTTTATGAGATACCTTAAGTAGGAGGCATTTCACTGGATTCACAAAGTGATGCGCCATTCATCGTAATATCTCCGATGCCCGTTATCATGCATAAAAATGATCGATTTTCGCTAGTAGGTTTTCCGGATATCGACAGAATCGAGTTCCTTCGTGTATTTTTTTTAAACACAGGTAAAAATTTCATTCTTTCTAATAGATTTTACATTATTGCATTTATTTTATCTTATTATATATTTCTCTTCGGTTAACAACGTTACTGTTAAGGTAAATCGCTATTCACCTCGGAAAAGAATCAAATTAATAAGCTTTTTGTGGAGTGTGTGCTTTGCTTTACCACATCTTTTAGCATAGTGTTCCAGCCGCAGCTTTAGATAAAAATCAATGCACAAAGTTATCAAGATGTTGCGATGGTTATTCACTAAATCTCGATTCAAAATGTGCCGTGATAGTTGCATGAAAACAAGCTGATGGGCGTTGTAAATTGTCATGACGATCCTGTTTTCCAGCTTCGCATAATATTTGACAATGTTGAATTTATCAAGTATTCGGCATCCTGAATGACCTTTACGAAAAATACCTACACTCAAAAAAATTGACACGTTGTTTACACGTGAAATTTCACGTAACTTCCACCTGAACACGTAACCAAATCTTCTTTTGTAAAAACGGGGGTAAATTATGTGTCCGGTGTGTGTTGGGGGAAAAAAACATATATTTTTTGTGTTTTTTGTGGGGGGTGTGTAATATGGGGGTTTACAGGGGTTTTTTGGGGGTTTCCTGTGTTTTTTTCTGGGGTGGGGGGGGGGGAAAATTACGTGGGGTTTGCGGGGGAAAAATGTGTGGTTTTTTTTGGTAGACCAGACCCGGAATCGAATCCCAGCCACCTCCAGCATGGTGTTGCTTTGTAGCTGTGCCTTTACCGACTGAGCTAAGGAAGGACCCCGAGATCCCGAATGACCTGTAGCAAGCATTGTTCACACTTTAGTTTTCCAACTAGTTGTTTCTGAACGTGATTAGCGGAATACCGCAGCGATTGAGTGAAAAACTCATCATCCGTTGAGAATATCCGACCATTTCAGCAGAATTCTCGTCATCACCTGTATTTTCGTCATCGTATCCAATGGTCAATGAGTTCTTCACTGATTTAAGAACGCAGAATTTTCTTAAGCATGAAGCATTTTCAGTTCATCGAAGTTTTGGCAAATAGCATATGCCGATAAAGTGACATTGTTATTCACAATCAACCTTTTGGAGGCTGCTGTAAACTGCACAGTGGTTGGATTGTTGTTGTTGCCCACTTTTGCCCTGATAGCCGCAAAAAAAATGTTTTCAGGTGATCCTGGTTCTAACAAAACACGATGCGAGATAAGACACAGCGTTTTGTTAGTGTCGTGTAGTTCTTACGTCAGCATAAAAATCATAACAATAAGTGAATCCTGGTTGAATCTGTAGTAGGTATTTCACTCAGTTCCTGGAGTTCTTCGACATATCTCCTATACATTTAATTGAAACTCTGTATCAGTTCTGTGCCATTTTCAATTCCCGCTCTCCCTCACGTAAAGAGATAGTAAATACATGTATGTATTTTGACATCCGCTTCCTCTCGACGTAAATGTAAATCTTTTTCAGGAGGTACCTCAGTAAAAAAAGCAAAAAAAACATTGTTTAAACGGTTTCTATGGTCAATCAATAGCTTTCAATTATTCTCAGATTTACTGGATACAATACACCGCGCGATGTAATGTTCACAAACTACAACGCGGTGTAACACTTTCGAAACGCTGCGGTTGTACTTTTGCTCGGAGGAAAGCACCGTGAAATATTTATTTCAATTTTTAAATTACTTATAGCTAAAATTATATCATGAATATAAAAATAGACTCTTTTGATATGCTACGCTGGCTTGTTGTTTTGCAACCACTCATGACGCAACAAAAACATACTCCTCCGAATAGAAACATAGGTGCATCTACCAGGGACGACCCCAATGTTTACGTTGCGGGGCGACATCTACGAAACTAAGTTAATCTGGCATGTTGTGGGGGGGTCTCAGGGCACTGAAATTTACATGACATTGTGGTAGTGTGTAGAGTATACGGCTCTTTTTGCTTTCTCTCGGGGAAAAAAAAATCACCTTTAAAAGTGACAAAATTTAAATCGGTGTGTGTGGGGGTGTTTTTTGTTTTTTTATAAAAATGGGGGGGGGGGTGTGTGGGGAGAAAAACCCCCCGGATCGATTCTAGGAGCTCTCGCTCAGAATATAAATCAAATTTGGAGCGAAAGGCGCATTTTTTATTCAAAATTTTCAAGAAATGTTAGGGCTGAACACAAAATCTCGATTTATGAGAATTTACCACCACTACATATCGTGGAATATGTGACCGTGCTCCAGACCGTGCTCACTTCACCTATAGTAGTTTCCCAATTTATTATGATCTTTCCATGAAACAATCATTTCCATCTAACAAGCATCTTTAATGAAAACTCGCCTTTCGCAAACTTCAGAAACCTTGTTCTGTTTATATTGCTGAGCTGGCAGCTTCGTTCAACTTCGTATTGGGGATGATTTCCAACATGCCCGCTGACTTCATCTTCTCGGACAGCCTCAGTTCGATTGAGGCTCGTCGGTCGATGAAACACTCATCTTATTTCCTTTAAAATCTAACAGAACAGATGAGTGTGCTGATCGAGATTTAATCAAATATTTCATATTTGGATCCATAGGCCAACGTTGCATCCATAGCCCCTACAATACGAACATCGTACACCCAAAATAAAAAAGCAAGATTGTTATGCATTTTCGAATGATTTTATTTCATTTCTCGTAATGGATCGTAACTTGGAGATAAAATGCAACATTGGTCGTGGGCAAAAAGGCATCACATCAATTTGCTTTGAAAAACTCGATGTGTGCGTGGGTTGTGCAGTGTATTAGTTGTTTGGTATAAGATTGGAGTCCAGGATGACAGAAAAAAAATTCGAGTCGGCACCAAGATTCGAACCGTGGCCGCCAGCGTTGCGACTTTAGATTGTAACCATTCAACCACTTAACAAGTTGATATTTGTGGAATAAAAGCCCGACAGTTGCTTCGATTTTCGAGGCACTCAGTGCCAGGTACAGCAACAGAGCAAATGTCGCTCGCACACACTTACATACATGGCTTGTGGATCATGATGGGCAAAAGTGCCTTTTCTAAATCATGCAGATTTCTCAAGATATGATTGCAAAAACTGCAATTGCGTTTTTTGCCACCTTTTCAACTTTTGGGTGTAGCATTGGAATCAAATAATTACACATTACTTTGCACAAAAATCCGATCTAGTCAAAGCTATACTAATATTTTGTTAGGTTTTAAAAATCTAAGTACTTCGTTAAAATATTTATTGATGTAGACTACGTTAAGCTTTCGAGCTTATACTACGTCTTTGTATTCTATATAGAAGGAACGAGTTAGAAAAATGAGGGCGTTACAAAAAAGTGGTCCGATTTTGAACGTTAATAACTAATTTCTATAATTTCTCCGTAATTTTCGAAATTTTTACAGCATTCGAAATATTTCTAACAATATTGTTGGTGTGACTTAAGCTCTAGTTATCTAGTTGTAAAATAATCTGCTCGAGGCTGACGTTGAAAATTGGAGAATCAATTATATCATATGTTTTGTCTTGAAATGTTTTAACCCAACACCCTCACATAATTTACATTTTTATAATATTGACTAGGATGTTAGAGATTACAATTTTATTATATCACTATAGTATCCAAAACAATAATTAATACAGACATAATTCGATATAAAGCAACTTTATTTTTTAAAGGTTTTTCATCAAATTCTCGCAAACTTATAATAATAATAACAGCAGAGGATTGATTAAACAATTTGTATTCTTTTGGCAACATAATTGGTATGATAGAGTGTAACAATTCACGAAAAAAGGGCAATGAAAATTCTAAAATAAAGTTGCCTGTATTGCATACTATAATATCTATGGGAGAATGATTTGTCATGAATTTGAGAACGAAATTTCTTAATTTCTAAAAAAAAAGAAATTCAGGTTATTAGAATAATGAGAAAACAACTTTTTAGTTTTTCGACTTCAACATTTTGTACAACCCCATAGGGCTGTTCGTTGTAATTTTTTGATGCCAGGTATTTTTCTATTGATTGTAATGTTTCACCTCAATAAGTCCACTATGACACTTACATCGATTTCAACGACGATGTAATAAAAATCGATATCTCTACAGCTCTCAGTAATGCCGGCATAGTCACATTTTCACCCTGTAAAATGCAACTCTTGAATGTGGGGAGACTTACAAAAGCAAGCTTCATGTAATTAAAATAGATTTTAAAGGTAGTGAAGCAAACGCACTATCACATTCGCTGGATACGTTTGCAATAAGTGCAAATTTCTTAAATTGCATTCATCGTACCTTTCATTTTCGTTGAATTTCATCTTCGGATTAAATCGATATGGCTCCTCCTTTCACTCATAAGGGTCCATTTAGTTGCTGAACCGGAAACACTTGAATTATGTTGTTAATTAACTTGAAAATCAACTTGCATTGATCTGTAACTATAGCAAGTAGTGTCACTTAGAGATCTGTTTGATTCACGCTGAGCTACAAATCTAATATCACACATTAGTAGCAAATGTACTTGTACAAGCAAACACTGTTCACTGCGCTCATAGTTTTCATTTCATAGTATCGCTTCTCTCTGAACGTGTTTAGTATCCGTGTCGAGAATGTGTAAATTTGCCACTTATTCTCGTTACTGATGATACAGCTGAACACTCTTACAGCACTCGTTGCAATGTTTTTTTTTGCTCCTTTTGCTTTGCTCATATGGCCCCGTACGCCATAAACTATTAATTGTTGGATTCTATCGGTTTTATAATTTTGTATTACTGATTACATAATTTTTCGATATAATATGTATAGAATGTAGTTGTTATTTGATGAAAACACACACCAACAAACTATAGCGACGTATAAGAGTAGTACAGCTACACCCAAAACTATTTATAAATCCACTTTAAGCATCATGCATTTCATAAACTCTCATATCACAGATGCATTGCAAGGCAAGACCTGTTTAATAGAAGCTTAAATTAGTTTTACTATTTTGACCATAAAGTAATGAACAACATAAAACACAGAGAACTGATTTTCGAGTGTATCGCGAAGAAAAACTGTAAACAAATAATATTGATGTATACTGGAGTCTTAATTTGCCATGCGCATTGCAACAGAATACTGTGTAGTAAAGAATGCTTCACGAGAGCATGGTGATTATCAGGCGAGCGGCAGCAATTCAGATCATGCTTGTGTTGAAATGTTTTCGGTCCGTACCTACTTCTAGTTGTAGTCACATACATCATCATCAAATTCCAGACTAAATAAATTTTGCAGCACCAAGAGTAGTTAGTTCGTTAGTTAGTTAGACGTACTTGTACAGCGTTCTTTGATAAAAGAATATGTATAGCCAAGTGTGACACTTGGATTTCAACAAATTCGCATGCAGATAAGATACTCCAACTATTTTTTAACACATTATTTGAAATGAATCATCTCTAACCCTTTGTTCATTATTTTTCATCAATGATGTATTGTTAAGAATCGAGGCTACTAGAAAAACTCTGCGTAACATCTTATGAAAAATTATGTTTAGAACTACTTGTCAAGTAGTTTTTACTTATAAACCTTTTATCGAAGCTCTAGAGGAAACAAATCTCAAAACATTGTCTTGTTTCGAATCTTGTATAGCAGTTCGAGTGGTAGTAAAAACTAATTCACTTAGTCATATTGCTTGAGAAGCAAGTTTACGCTTATAAGCCGCAAACACAAAAAAAGCGAGAATGATATATGCTAGATTTAATTTAATTAATGCATTCTATTTTTTCTATATTTCCTGCATGTTGCGTTGAATATCATTATTCTGCAGATTTGGCGACATTTGGTTCAAAAGCTTTTGTTAGGGCATCTCCAGGAGTGTATGGTCGTTACAAAATAGAACTGGATTTATAACAAAGGCAACTTCAGCAAGGCGTTCTAGTTGGATAATTTCGAACAGTTTCATGTTAAAATTTAAAACTGGAATACTACGTTGTTCTATCTTTGTTCAAATTTGAAACGCGTTCCATCCAAGTTATATATAAATTTTTTTGTCATTGTGGTAGTGTCTATGGAATCAAGTCAAACGTCAATCTTTGAATCAACGTCCGGTCGTGCATCTGTTTGAATCTTGTATACGTTCTACTTTTTCGTTAATAATTTCAAGTTGCAGCAACAAGTCTAAACTCGCTGATCATCATATTTCTATTTCTTTGTTACTATCATCATTTTCCTATTTCTTTGTTTTTCAATTTTTTTTAAGAATATTAAGGGGAATTCCAGAGAAGTTCTGAGAGGAATCCCAAATGAATTATGAGGGAAAATTCCAGAGGAATACTGGAGAAATTCCAGCGGAATTTTGAGAGGAATTCCAGAGGAATTCCAGAGGAATTCTGATGAGAATTTAAGAAGAATCCTGAGGAGAATACTAGAGAAATTCTAGTAAGAATTCCTGAGAAAGTCTGAGAAGAATTCCGCAGGACTTCTGAAGACAGTTTGAGTGGAATTTTGAGAATTTCAGTGTAATTCCAAGATTAATTTCACAGGAATTCTGATGAGGGTTGCAGAAGAACTCTGAGGAGAACTCCAGAGGAATTCTGAGAAGAACTCCGAGTGAATTAAAGGGAGAATTCCAGAAAAAATCCTATGAAGAATTGCAACTGAATTCTAAAAAAAAATCTAAGGGAATTCTGAGGAAAATTCCAGACGATTTCTGAGATTTCAAGAGAAATTCGAAGGGGATAGTAATTCTGAGGGGTGCTCAGTTGCCGTTCGCCAACCTGATCCCCTCCGTTATTCTGCGTGCGTGACCGATACAGGCAAACGGACTGTCAAGGTTTCGAGTTCGTCAATACACTCGAAAGGCGCACGGGGCAGGTTGAGGGTCCACCGAGGCTGCAGTTCAACCCTAGTGAAGCCGAGTGGAATGCTGAGATCCCTGGCCGAGAAGTAATAGCAGGAACAGTTGACGGACAGGAGACAGGTAAATGGGCCCCGAAGAAAAGTGAAAAGACAAGAGCTGAGGTAGGAGTAGAACTTAAGTGAGCGGTCGTGGCCAGAGAAGGGAAGATAAAGACAGATTAAAAGTGTGCACAACCATTAATAAAGTGGGAGTTTTGTTTGAAGCGAACGTGAAGTGTTTCCTTGGTTCGCGGTTCGTCTCGAGCGTGTGCCGGCCCTGAGACTTGAAGACGGGGGTCTTATCAGTGCTGGGAGTAACACCGCACTGGTACTTTACAACGTTCATTAAAAGCATTTGGCTTCTTAGATTCCACATAGCAAATCTTTTAACATATTGAACGCTGATTGAACGCTGCGAAACCAGTTAGCCATGGCTGATGAAAAGATGGATGTCAGCACTCTAGTGGCCTTGGTGATCAGTTTCTCCGTTTTGTCCACGAAATTATTCGAGTAGATCCTCCGTTTGAAGTTTCTCCAAAAAATGTTCAATCGGTCACAGCTTAGCGGCGTCGGCGGTCTTCGGTTCAACGTTTATCTTCAGCTTGCCTATCGCCTCCAGTGATCTTTTGGCAAAATAGGCCTCAGTCAGGTCCGACCAAAAGACCACATCCTCATGATGAAGGCGTCAACTTCCGGCAGGCACTTCGTCAAGTAAATCTCCCAGTTCACCGCAAGTCCTTAAGGAAACAACCGCGGGCATTCTCTTATCGCTGATCATGGAACTTGGTGTGGGAGATATATTTGACGTCAACACCTATACAATGTCTTGTTACTATGCACTTTATTGTGATTCAAGGCGGTTTGTTCGAATTATCAACATCACATCCAAAGAAGGGACACAGCGGGAGGAGACAGGCTTTCTTTTGCTTCCTTAAACGAACATGATCACTCTGCCCGAGGGCTGGATTAAGAATATATTTAATTTTCATTTTGCTTATTGCTAAGTGGCCTGATTGAATCAACGCGATGATTCAGCACATGTCCGAGGTTCGAGGTGCAGTTCGTTTATGCTGATGTACCATAAACAAATTGTGTCAAGCTAAACATCATAGGCACGTACGCCGACCTCACCTACGTCCTTGGTGGGGGACGTAAAGTTTCCAGTTCCCTATCTGTTCGCCGCAACAGTCCACTGTGAACACCGATCGTCGTGTGCGCCCACCTATGCCCGCTGGATCGTTTGACAGGCGAGGAACTTCAAACGTGATGATAAGGAGAAAGCGATAATCAACAGACAGTGATAAGAGAATTGTTTACGAGCTCTAAAATAGTCGGTGATAATTTGATTAATTGCGAGAAGTAGGAGTTATTTTTGATTATTATTAATTACAAAGGTGAATTTGATAATTTGTACACTTATACCTAGATTAAAACTTAAAAGCTAATTACAGGACAGGCTAAAATTTGTTCGAAATACATTGTTTTGTGTGAGATAAAACCATAGTACGGAGACTGAATTGTGAGTCGATGAATGAATTGATTAATGAGCCTATTCTAAAATATAACTACATTTTAGCTTGAGCTGATCAAAACCTAAATTCGGGTGTAACGATCTCGCTCAAAGAACTCCCCATCGAATCTCCCGCAACACTTTCTCAAGAATTCACCGGAACATGATGAGCTCGCTGTCTAATGTGCGGCAAACCCGGTCGCAAACGAGGTCCCAGCAGGCGAATGCTAACCTCAACCCGGGGGACGACGATAAGGCATCGAGTAAGTCTTCGGAAGATTCTTTCATCCCGTCCAGAGTGGATGAAGATGGAGGTGAGTTATGCGATTGTGCCGGATGCGAACGGCCGAATAACGCGGAGCGATATATGGTTCAGTGTGGGCAGTGTGAGCACTGGTACCATTTTACCTGTGCCAACGTCAACACGGCCACGGTACGCTCTGTGAGCTTCGTTGGTGCGGTGTGTATGCCTGGTGTGTCCGAGCCAGCACATAGCCAGATTAGCGGCATTTCAAGTACTTCGAGTTTTCGTAGATCCAGAATGGAACGCGACCTGCAGCGCCTGGAAGAAGAACGGAAATTGCTCGAGGACCTGAATCGCGAGCGGATTGCAAGAGAACGAGCTCTGAACGAGAAGGAACTTCAGGAGAAGCTGGAGCAGGGTAGACAGTTCATCGCGCGCAAGCATGAACTGCTAAATCGGAAAGACGACGAAGAAGATAAAAGTGTGCGGAGTATGCGGAGCAGCCAGAGGAGTGCGAAACGCACTGAAGATTGGATTCGACAGACGAAGGCAGCTGAAAGTTCCAGTAATCGTGCAACAGATACCTCCGTCAACGTCGGTAAATGCTGATCTGTCGGAGTATTCGGCCTCAAGAAATCCGCAGGTGGTACACCCTTCATCAACCCCGCAGGGAATTCCACCAGCTATTTCCCCACCCCCCGGTGATGATAGAGCAGGTGTGGGATTTGAGGCGAAGTCAATCCCACGGAATTTGGGAAGCATCACCATAGACTCTGAGGATTCTCTTGAAGGCGCTGTCGGAGGAGACACGGAAAAGGACGGTCAGAAAAAGGGACCGGCAGACTTGCCGCTCGTTGACCTTCAGCCCTACGCGGATCTGCTGAAGGTGGAAGAAATCAAGCTAAGTGCTTGCGCCGTGCCGAGTGTTAATCGCATTGGTGCTCACTACAAGCGTTGGAGTGTCGAGACAGGTGAGCTTCGAAAGCAGAAAGCCCTTCAGCTTCAACGGCAGACAGAAGCGGAACATCGAGCTGTCCAGGAGCTAGTGGCAAAACATCAGTTGGACGTCGATACGAGACGGAAACGTGAGATGGAGCTAGTGAACCGGATCAAAGGTATGCAGTGGCAGTATGAGAACGAGATGAAGCTGGTACGTGAACCAGAGGTTGGTTTGCGGATTCAGCTTAATCGACGAGACCGCGAACAAGCGGCACTGAAGGCTCAGGTGGAAACTTTGGAGAAACTGCTCATCAAGGAGAAGGAGAGGAGTCGTGCGACGGAAGAAAAGTTTCGGGATCAACTCATGTTGCGTAACAGGGAATGCGAAACGCTCCAACTGCAGCTAGCAGAGCTGGAGAGTGAAATCCAGTGTCTGCGTGGCACCGAGCAGCTGCTGAAATCCCAGCTTGAAGCAGCAGAGCAACGCGAAAACGAATCACATCGTCTGCGGAACGAAGCGGTAAAGGAGTATCGGGACCTACACGACGAAGTTCAGCAGTTCATCAGCGGTACTCAAGATGGACCGGGAGATAGTGATTGTTCTCTTTCATTGCCTCCTCCGCCTGCTTCTTGGTTTGAATTTACGAACGCGCCTAACGCCGAAAGTTCCAATCGCGTCGATTCAGATCATATTTCCCCCCCTCCGCCTCCTCCAATGTCGGTAAATTCTGGTCTGCCCAATCGTCAACAGGAGTTTGTGACGCAATCTAGTTCGTGTAGTGTTGGAATGATGAACGCACCTGTCCCCATTCCTCCGACTTCGAACTTGTTTCCTTCCATGCCAACCATCCACCCACAAATACCTTCGCAGACTCTGCTGCCGGCTGTTTATTAGCAGCTACCAGCATTCAACACAGGCTTGCGGGTATACCGATTCGGAAAACCTTCTACGATTGCAGCGAAGCCTGAAAGGAAATGCGAAGGAATCGGTCAGCAGCTTCTTGCTCCACCCGTCGACAGTGCCCCAAGTAATGTCCACTCTGCAGCAGTTGTATGGCCGTCCGGAACAGATCGTCAACAACATGATTGCCAAGGTTCGAGCAACCCCTCCACCAAAACCCGACCGGTTGGAGACGCTGGTTAGTTTTGGGCTGATAGTCCAAAATCTTTGCGGGTACTTGAGAGCAGTTGGGTTAGAGAGGCATCTAGCAAATCCGATCCTGCTTCAGGAGTTGGTGGACAAGCTTCCGGCAACGGTGAAATTCTGCTGGGCGCTTTACCAGGAGCAAGTTCCAATGGTGGATCTGAACGTATTCAGCGACTACATGGCGAAAGTGTCGTCGGCGGCTAGTGGCGTAACGCAGCTCGCAATCATCCCACAGAAAGCAGCTAAAGACTAGCGGAACCGACCAAAGGACAAGTCGTTTGTGAACGCGCACGTGGCTACCGAGCAGCCAAAATCGAATCGCCGAGAGGAGATGCAGAAAGCTGGAACCAACAGTGGACAGCTGAAAGAAAAAGGTACCAAATAGTGTTCCGTTTGCAACGTCGACAGTCACAAAATCTAAAACTGCTCGTCGTTCAAAGGGCTGGATCTAGATGGCAGATGGAAGGCAGTGAAGGCAAACAAACTGTGCGCTCGTTGTATCACGCCACACGCTCGGTGGCCATGCAAAGGAGAAGTTTGCGGAATCAACGACTGCCCTAAGCGACATCATCGTCTACCTCACTTCGAGCCTCCAACGAATTCCACAACTACTAGCGCGGTGGTTACAGTTCATCGTCAGCTGTCGTCGTCCACGCTTTTCCGAATCCTGCCAGTGACCTTATTTGGGGCAAAGGGACAATTCAACACCTTCGCATTCCTTGACGATGGATCGGAGACTTTGAACCTCGAGTGGACCGGAGGTATCAACAAGACGATCGCTGGAACAGAAGTCATCACGATGGAGATTTCCGAGGCAGGTGTTAACAAGCGATACAAGTTGTCCGAGGTATACACGGTCGACAATCTCGGCTTACCACAGCAGACCACAGACTACGAAGAGCTTGCTAATCGATACGCGCATCTCCAAAAGCTTCCAGTGAAGAGCTTCAGGTGTGCTGTACCAGGAATCCTAATCGGACAAAGCAACATCCATCTTCTCGCTACACTGAAAATTAAACGACCCGATTGCAACAAAGACCAGGATCGGATGGGCAGTGTGTGGCAGTCTACGGAAGCCACGAGCCAATACGGTACACAGACAACTACAAGTGCACACCGAACCGACCTTAGAAGACCTCCACGAGTACGTCAGCCGCTTTTTCGACATCGAGAGTTTGGGTGTAGCTCTTGTGCCTGCCGTGAAAGGTGTGGAAGAACAACGTGCGTACAGAATACTGGAAGCAACCACACGCCGATTGAACAGCGAGAAGTTTGAGACGGGCCTGCTCTGGAAAGGCGACTACGTGGAGTTTCCAGATAGTAAGCCGATGGCGGAACGACGCTTCAAGCTCCTGAAAAAGCGTTTAGCTCTAGACTCGAAGCTTTACGACAGCCTTCGTCAACAAATAGCGGACTAGTAGGCCAAGAGCTACATACACGAAGCCACAGCGGAGGAAATTGAAGGGTTCGACCTGCGTCGTACTTGGTATTTACCGATTGGAGTCGTCGTGAATGAAAAGAAGCCGGGAAAAGTTCGAGTGATCTGGGACGCAGCGGCGAAGTTTATGGCGTGTCATTGAACTCCATGTTGCTCAAGGGTCCGGATCTTCTGACTCCGCTACTTTCCGTGATGTTTCCGTACCGAGAGCGTCAAGTCGCAGTATCCGCAGACATCAAAGAGATGTTTCTGCCAATCTTGATCCGGCCTTAAGATCGCAGCGCCCTACTGTTTCCCTACAGGGATTTTCCTGAACTGCCGATGAGTACCATGGTGACCGATGTGGCAATATTTGGAGCAGCCTGCTCCCCAGCACACTCGCAGTTCATCAAGAACCTAAATGCCTCAGAACAAGAGGCAGAGTTTCCCAGAGGTGCAGCGGCAGTGAAGAAAAGGCACTACGTGGACGACTACGTGAACAGCCACGATACAGTAGAAGAAGCTATCGAGGTGGTGAAAGAAGTGATTGAGGTGCACAAGCGTGCGGGATTCCACATCCGGAATTGGATGTTGAGTGACAGAAGCGTGGTCAACCAGCTGGGTGAAGCGAAACAGAAGCCTGCAAAAGCCATGCTTTCGGAAAAGGACATTGGACTTGAACGGGTATTAGGAATGGCGTGGAGACAAGATGAGGATGTCTACACCTTTCCGTTGCAGTTTGGCGAGAAGGTGCGTATGCTGCTAGAAAACACCAAGATTCCGACGAAAAGGGAAATGCTTCGGCTCGTCATGAGTATCCACGACCTGTTAGGACTAGTGGCGTCATTCGTAATCCACGGAAAAATTCTCATCCAAGATGTGTGGCGGTCCAAAACAGGTTGGGACAGCTGTATTCCCGAGGAAATTGCCACGCGCTGGACGGATGGGATCGCAGTGCTCAAGAAGATGGATGAATTGCGTATACCACGGTGTTACTTCTCAGGATACGATCCAGCGAGCTTCAAAACTCTGGAGCTACACATTTTCGTGGATGCAAGTGAGCAAGCTTTCGCAGCAGTTGCATACTTCCGGATCGTAGACCAGGGACAGATAAGGGTCGCACTTGTCTCATCGAAAAGGAAGGTTGCCCCACTTCGGGGATTCTCAATACCACGGTTGGAGACGAGCTGATTACTTGGAGCTCGTCTACGCAGAACTGTTGAGGAAAACCACACGCTGAAGGTCCAGAAAACCTACTTCTGGAGCGATTCATCAACGGTTTGTTCGTGGATCAAATCCGACACGCGTCGATATCGTCAGTTTGTCGCTTTCAGAGTCGACGAAATATTGAGCCTTTCGAAAATTGATGAGTGGCAGTGGATTTCGACGAAGATCAACGTTGCTGATGAAGCCACCAAGGGGGGAAAAGGTCCGTCGTGCAAAGTAAACAGTCGCTGGTTTCAGGGTCCTGAGTTCCTCTACAGCAGCGGAGCAGATTGGTCGATGACTCCAGACAAAGATACGGACGAAAGTGACACAGAACTACGGGAGGCATACGTCTTCAGCCATCATATTCGGCAGCCGATTATAGACACCAGCAGGTTTTCGCGGTTTGAGCGAATGTTGCGTTCTGTAGCATATGTCCACCATTTCGTGGACAGCCTACGCTCCATAAAGGCCAATGGATCGGTGGATTCCGCCGGCCTGACGAGTGTGGAGCTTCAAAAAGCGAAAAGAACGTTGTGGTCGATCGCTAAGTCCGAGGCGTTCCCCGAGGAAGTTGCGACCCTGAAGCAGAACTTAAATCGAAGCACTGACCAACAGAAGCAGATAGAAGCATCCAGCAGTATCGTGAAGAAGTCACCGTTCGCCGACGAGTACGGAGTGGGGTAGGCAGTAGAGCAGCAGAAGCGGAGGTACTCACGTATGATGCAAAGTTTCTGATTATCCTTCCGAGAAACCATCGGATTACCGAACTACTGTTGGACTTCTACCATCGGAAGTTCGGCCATGCCAACGATGAGACCGTAGTCAACGAAGTGCGGCAGAAGTTCCATGTGCCACGTTTGCGAGTGGAAATTCGCCTAGCCAGGAAACGCTGCATGTGGTGTCGCGTCTACAAGTCTTTACCCGTTGCTCCTAAAATGGGACAGCTGCCTGCGGTACGATTGCAGCCGGGTATACGAGCGTTTACCTATGTTGTAGTAGATCTTTTCGGACCGTATCTGGTGAAAGTTGGACGCAGCGTGGCGAAACGATGGGTCTGTCTATTCACCTGCCTTACCGTCAGGGCCATTCATCTTGAGGTAGTTGCCAGTTTGTCTACGGATGCGTGCAAGAAGGCGATCAGAAGGTTCATAGCACGACGGGGATTTCCTCAAGAAATCTACTCTGACAATGGCACGAACTTCATTGGAGCGAGTCGAGAGCTTCAAGACGAGTTCAAGAGGATGTCTAGGGATTTGGGGAGAACCTTTACGAACGCCCAAACGCAATGGCGGTTCAACCCACCGGCAGCGCCGCATATGGGAGGCTGTTGGGAGAGAATGGTTCGCGCAGTGAAGGCAGCATTGGGGTGTGTTCCAGTAGTGCGGAAGCTGGACGACGAATCGTTTGCAACGGTGTTAGCTGAAGCAGAAAACATGGTCAACTCCAGACCGCTTACGTTCATCCCGCTAGAAACGGCGAACCACGAATCATTGACCCCAAACCACTTTTTGCTGTTAAGTTCGAATGGCGTACGAGAACCCGAGAAGTTTCCGACGGATCCAGGGATGGCGCTGAACAGTAGTTGGAACATGGTGAAGCATACGCTGGATAACTTCTGGCGCCGTTGGGTGGTGGAGTATCTACCAACCATCATACGTCGGACGAAATGGTTCAGGGATGTGAAGGCGATCGAGGTTGGAGATCTCGTTCTGATAGTGGACGAAAATGTGAGGTACCGGTGGATACGTGGACGAGTGATCCAAACGATTCCGGGAAAGGATGGCGTGCCGCGTAGAGCGGAAGTGCAGATATCGGGTGGGACGTTGAAGAAGCCTGTCGCGAAGTTGGCTGTGCTGGACGTGATGAGGTCTGGTGACGCCGGATCAGATGATAAGGCGACACGGAGGGGAGGATGTTCGCCGCAACAGCCCACTGTGAACACCGATCGTCGTGTGCGCCCACCTATGCCCGCTGGATCGTTTGACAGGCGAGAAACTTCAAACGTGATGATAAGGAGAAAGCGATAATCAACAGACAGTGATAAGAGAATTGTTTACGAGCTCTAAAATATTCGGTGATAATTTGATTAATTGCGAGAAGTAGGAGTTATTTTTGATTATTATTAATTACAAAGGTGAATTTGATACTTTGTGCACTTATACCTAGATTAAAACTTACAAGCTAATTACACGACAGGCTAAAATTTGTTCGAGATACATTGTTTTGTGTGAGATAAAACCATAGTACGGAGACTGAATTGTGAGTAGATGAATGAATTGATTAATGAGCCTATTCTAAAATATTACTAAATTTTAGCTTGAGCTGATCAAAACCTAAATTCGGGTGTAACGATCTCGCTGAAAAAACTCCCCATCGAATCTCCCGCAACACTATCAGTTGTTTCCGTTCAGCGTCAACCATTACGATTACTTTCAGCCGGTCCCCTTTGGGCTTGCTGCTCAGAAACGGCTTCAATTGACGCTTCCGCATAACATTATCTATCTTGCCTTTTTCAGAAGGTCCAACTTCTTCGCCTGGGGTGGAGCTGACAGAACGAACAAACCATCGAGCGTAGTTGTTTGACTGTTTTCGCCATGGCTGCTACAAATCAACTGATAACGCTATCATTTTTTCTGTACACAACACTCAAGTAACCATAAGCATTATATTATTGCATTCAACCCAAAATCAACACCATTAATGCGGGATCCATTTAATCGACATCATTAATGCGGGATCGCATTTATGTCAAGTAATGGAGCGTTAGACTAGCTTTAAGAATGTAGTGATGCATTACCAATGCAATAATGCTACTTTAGCAATGTCTTATGGCATGACAAAAGATATAGCATGTGGGGCCCTTTTCAGCATTAATCCTACTTCAATGATGCACTAGACGTAATGTATATGCCCTATATATGCATGCTATTATAGCCTCGTGGTTACTTGTGCAGGGTAGCTACGATTGGCGATGCATAGGATTCACTACCAGGTGGCAGTGTAATCGCATAAAAATCGCTACAATGAGTCCATTTTCTTAATGCATACGTTATTCGGTAATCCATGGTTTACTTTGGTGCTGTAATCTGGATCAACAATAGAAAAGGGCCTATCAACATATGTAAACAAACACTTCTGAGCCTATTTCCTCGCAAAGCGTAGGCCACCCACGCAAACCAATACCACCATCAGGTAGGTGAAAGTTTCCCCTACACGACGATTCTGTAGGTTTGCGTGTGTAGCCAACGGCTTGCGAGAAAAAGGGCTCAGAAGTGTTTGTTTACCAATATTGATAGGCCCTTTTCTATTGTTTATCCACTAATGTCCCTGAAAAGGACGATGGTTGTATTGGCATAAGTTGGATAATAGATTACCTCAAGGTAGTTCTGAGATGGTATAGGTTGGCAGTAGCAGATGGCTTCTTCAAATTCTTTAAATTGCTTGAAAGAACCCTAAAATTGGAAGGAATAGGATCGTTTAGTTGACGTTGGTATGATCTTTGCTGTTTTTTTTTTGGTTCTTGGTTACCGAGATTTTCAGCCTCGGACTGGTTCACTGGCAAGGTTGCCACTCAAACATCTCTGTGGTATTTTTTTTAGTAATTTGCCCGGGAGATTTGAACTGGTGACTCTAGTGAGAGGTATGGATGTTAACCACAACGCCGGGGCGACCCTTTTTTGTTGTTTTATTTTATTGCAAATAATTTGGAGCAAGGACAAAATTAATCGATAGGTTTGTGTAAATTTTCAAAATAAAATACGTAAACAATCGCTTGCTTACTAGCGCCGCGTAGTTAGCTTAGTCGAGGTGCGCACTGATGTGGCAAAGTTGCGGCATCTGCTAGCATGTCAAAATATCATTCCGACGTTCGCCACACGCAACCCGATACTGACACGATGTTTTGACGTGCAATGAGATGCCACATGGGGGCGCTTCGATTGGCACCTCACGTTATCGCCTCAAAAAAAAACTGATAGCTTAAGTAACGTGCTGACGGCCGCTAGTTGCTTACTGTTATTTGGCGATTTTTTGTTTTAAATATTCGGTTGTGGAATGTTACACGCTTAGATTCAAGCTTGAATGACTTTGATGTTCCTTAAAAGCGTATATTTGACTTGTAAAGGCTGTTCACCTAGAAGAAATATGCCTGATGCAACGATTTCATTGATATATGCTAAATCAAAAAGAAGAATTGCAGGGAGAATTGTGATAAAATAAATCGTCGTTTCGGCGACGTTTGCTATCTTTGTGGATTTTAGCGGTCAGATATTCCATTTCTGCAAGCAGGTAGGCAGATGTACCGGTACTGTCGTGGTTGCCTTTCTAGAGGAGCAGATGAATGTGACCAACAGTTTGGTTCCGGACCGGAATGGTTCGGACGCGACCCTGTTTTCCCTCTTTCACAATGGACCACCCGGTTGTCTCGCGGTACACAAAATAAAATGGTTTTACTACTCCAACAGTCTGCGTTGTGCTCTCATGCCGTGCGGTTCTATTTTCTATTTGCTGAAGGAAGTGCTATTGCTACCTAACGCTACAACAAATCTTAAACAGCACTTTTTAGTGCTAAATAATACCTACAATTTTTAGATTTCCTCTTATTCCTTTTCGATCCTTGTTAGGCCCTTCGGGTAACCCGGCTTGGGTATCGCATTGGAAAATTTCTCTTCGGTCCCTCGGATTCTTATAGTTATCTGCTTGGACGTCGATTTGGAGCAAATTACTCTGCCACTATGGCAAATAAGCGCAAACGAAAAGGCAATCTATTGATTCGCCTGCAAATCAAATTAATGTGAGTAATCAATTTGATATGCTCACAGATGATGAGAGTGATTCATCATCTAATCAAAATTTGAAAAAACTTTCTCGATTGAGAAAGGAAAAAGTTCCCCCTATTGTGGTGACAATTTCGGATTTCCATGCTTTTCGCAAGGAAATCTTAACATTTGTTGAATGTGTGAAATATTCCCTTCAAATTTCCAGACGAGGTGAATGCCGTTTGCATGCAGAAACCTTGGACGGATTCAAACGTCTTCTTGAGTATCTTACTCAGAAGAACCACAATTTCTTCACTTACGACACAAAGCTGAGCGTCTTTTCAAGGTTGTCTTGAAAGGACTGCCCAGTGGTGAATCTCTGGAAGAAATAAAAAACGAGTTGATAAAATTACTTAGGATTAGCCCAGTCCAAGTAATTAAAATGAAAATGAAATCCCGACCTGGCGATGCTCGCAAAGGGATTTCAAACGATTTCTACTTAGTTCACTTCAGGTCAAGTGAACTTAATAACCTTAAGGCTTTAGAAAAAGCAAGACTTTTGCTCCATGTCCGAGTGAAGTGGGAACATTTCAGGAAGACTGGAGCCAATTTCCAAAGCCTCACCCAATGCTTTAAGTGCCAGGGACGGGGTCACGGAACAAAGCATTGCCATATGATTGGTAAATGCATGAATTGTGGTGATTCCTCGCACACTAAGGACGACTGTCCTGTGAAGGAAGATCCTCAAAAATTCAAATGTTCAAATTGTGGTGAAAACCATAAATCAAAATAAATTTGGGAGTGCAAGACTCGCAAAGCAATTTTGCAGTCGCGCACTAAACGCCAGGTAGGAAACAATACACGTTCCCGACCAGCTACTACCTATTCTGCAGCTGTTAACAACCATCAGCAAAGAACTAATTCCTACCAAACCGTCGGTAGAAACAGCGGACAGGTTTTTCCATCCGTAAATGTTACTTCAAACGCTCAACGAGGAGCAAATACGATTTCGATACCAGCAGGCATCAACCAACGGCAATATGCAACCCCTACATCCTTACCTAACCGTGTTGTTAACAATGTTCAACATGTAAATGGACCTACCTACGCTGCCGTTGCAGTGGGTAGAAACCAAAACCAAAATTCCCACGGGACTTCTGATGAATTTGATTTAGGTAACATATCCGCTCCTAAATTAGAATTTTTACAGCAATCGTTAATCGATATGATAACCGATATGCTAAAAACTAATTCCATGTTTGAAGCTATCCAAACTGGTATTAAATTTGCCAACAAAATTGTCATAACATTGAAGTTCAGTAATGGATTTTAAGTCATTAAATATTTTGAATTGGAATGCTCGATCTATCAGAGATAACGAGGATGAGCTATTTAATTTTTTAAGAGTTCATAACGTGCATATTGCTGTTATAATTGAGACTTATCTCAAACCTGCCCATAAGGTCAAAAGAGATCCAAATTATTTTGTCTACCGAAATGATCGCCTTAATGGAGCTGGTGGTGGAGTTGCCATCATTGTCCATAGGCGTATCAAACATCACATTCTTTCTTCATTTGAAACCAAAGTTTTTGAAACTTTGGGGGTTTCAGCTGAAACAAAATTTGGCCAATTGACTTTTATAGCTGCCTATTTGCCTTTCCAATGCACTGGCCAGCAAAAGAACTGGCTCAAGGGTGACCTCCAGAAACTTACCCGTCATAGGTCCAAATTCTTCGTTATTGGTGATTTCAATGCAAAACACCGCTCATGGAATAATTCGCAAAGCAATGCCAATGGTAAAATACTTTTTGATCATTGTTCTGCAGGCTACTACACTATTCAATACCCAAACAGCCCAACTTGCTTTTCTTCAGCCAGAAATCCCTCAACTATTGATTTGGTCCTAACTGATTCATGTCAGCTTTGTAGTCAATGGATTACCCATGCTGACTTTGGTTCTGATCACCTTCCAGTTACATTTGAAATATCTCAAGAAATAATTTGTAATTCCATCAGTTCTACTTTCAACTACCATTGAGCTAATTGGGATCAATATCGAACATTTATGGAATACAACTATGATCCTAATGTTCCATTGCAAACAAGAAATTAAATTAATAATGCTCTTGAATCTCTGGATTTCTCAATAAATAGAGCAAGAGCTGCTTCAGTGCCAAAATGCGAGGTTAAATTCGATTCAGTTATAATTGATGACGATCTTCAGCTCTTCATTCGTCTAAAAAAATTACGTAGGCGTCAATATCAAAGATCACGTGATCCCGCTATGAAAGTCATATGACGAGATTTACAAAAACAAATTAAAAAACGCTTCTCTGCCCTGAGGAACAAACATTTTGAAAATAATGTGTCAAAATTAGATCCGAGCTCCAAACCTTTCTGGAATCTCTAAAATATTTAAAAAACCTCAAAAGCCTATACCAGCGCTTAAGGAAGGTGATAAAATTTTGCTCACAAATGCGGAAAAAGCTCAAAAACTTGTTAAGCAGTTTGAGAGCTCCCATAATTTCAGTTTGGGTCTTACAAGTCCTATTGAGGGTCAGGTTTCCAGGGAGTATCTGAATATTTTCTCACAAGAAAATATTTTTGATGATTCTTGGGGAACTGATTTTGGATGAAGTAAAAACTATAACTAAAAAATTTCAAAATGTGAAAGCACCAGGTGATGATGGAATTTTCTATATCCTAATCAAAAAACTCCCTGAGAGTACTTTTTCTTTCTTGGTAAAACTATTTAACAGATGTTTTCATCTGGCATACTTTCCAGATAAATGGAAAAATGCAATAGTCGTACCTATTTTGAAGCCAGACAAAAATCCGGCTGAAGCTTCTAGCTACTGACCAATCAGTTTGCTTTCTTCAATAAGTAAGCTTTTTGAAAAAATAATTTTGAATAGAATGATGCTTCACATCAATACAAACTCAATTTTTGCTGATGAACAGTTTGGATTCCGCCATGGGCATTCAACTACGCATCAACTTTTGAGAGTTACAAATTTAATTCGTTCAAACAAAGCTGAAGGCTGCTCCACTGGAGTTGCTCTTCTAGACATAGAAAAAGCATTCGCCAGTGTTTGGCATGAAGGTTTGATTGCGAAATTGAAAAAGTACAATTTTCCGCTTTATATCATGAAATTAGTTCAAAACTACTTTACTGATAGAACTTTGCAAGTAAATTATCAGAATTCTAAATCTAATCAATTGCCTGTTAGAGCTGGTGTTCCTCAAGGTAGCATTCTTGGGCCAATACTTTATAACATTTTCACTTCAGATCTCCCTGATTTACCTCAGGGCTGTCAAAAATCTTGCTTTGCTGATGACACAGGCATTTCCGCTAAAGGAAAAAGTCTTCGTGTCATATCCAGGAGGCTACAAAAACGCTTGGACATTTTTACAGATTATTTTCAAAAATGGAAAATTTCTCCTAATGCTTCCAAAACTCAACTTATAATATTCCCACACAAGCCTAGAGCTGCATTTTTGAAACCAAGTAATAGTCATATGGTCACTATGAACGGAGTTCCAATTTCTTGGTCAAATCAAGTAAAATATCTTGGACTGATTCTTGATCAAAAATTAACTTTTAAAGATCACATTGAGGGCATTCAAGCCAAATGTAATAAATATATAAAATGTTTAGATCCTCTTATAAACAGAAAATCCAAACTTTGTTTGAAGAACAAACTTCTAATATTCAAACAAATTTTTAGACCGGCCATGCTTTATGCTGTGCCAATATGGTCTAGTTGTTGTGCTACTAGGAAAAAGCACTTCAAAGGATTCAGAACAAAGTTCTGAAAATGATTTTGAAGCTGCCACCCTGGTTCAGTACTACTGAATTACATAGAATTTCAAACGTTGAGATTCTAGAAGAAATGTCCAACAAAATAATTCATAATTTTAGGCTAAAATCATTGCAATCTTCAATTGCAATGATCAATTCTCTCTATAGATAAGAACTAGCTTTAAGAAATCAATAATTATTCTTACACGTAAATAGGCAAAAAAGACCCTGTTAAAAATACTGAATAGACAAGGTAAACATAATATTAACACAATTAGATATAAATGATAGCATATAAGGTTGAAATGTTAATTATTTAGCAGGAGCACCTAGGTTAATATATGAATGTAAAATAATGTAAAATTTGGAATAAATAAAGAGTTAGAAAAAAGAGTAGGAGAAATGGTTTTACTATCAGCTAAGAGCTGATGTCTAACACTGACATTATTTTGGATCATACCCCGTGTTATATACTAGCATTAAGTAGCATAGTAGCATATAGTAGCGAATGCAGACTGAACAAAAAATCACAAAAGGGGACCTGTAACGGTTGTACTATTAGATACCAGCGTTAAACCGGATTTTTTTTCCGCTTCTGATACAGTCCACAATCCGCTGAACCCAACTCATCGATCGCGGCCTTCCTCAAATAAATAATCATTTTACTGTTACTTAATTACAGCTTATCTACGTACATCTTTACTATTTACTAGCTTAAGTACCAGGTGAAACATACTAATATTTATTTATATGCCACGCGATATCAATGTAACCTGCATTATCAAAGATACAGGCCACGGAAGACTGAACACATCACCTAAGACTTGCACCTTTTTTTTGTTAATGATCAGCGACCTAGTTAGCTGAATTTATTTGCAATTTTTAAGCAAACCAACTATTTACTCTACTGAATGCCTCAAGCATTCCAGATTGTGTAATGGTAATTCAGATTCAATTATGAAAATGTCAGTAAAACAAACTATACAAATAAAGACGGCAGCATAATTAATCATCAATTAAAAGAAAGATTTGAGCAATAAAAAAAAAAAAAGTGCCACTAAATAATTATGGCCTGTGCCAACAAATAATGTGTGATCAGCATTAAAAATTTAGGAATGAGCAATAATAGATGAGAAATGATCTTTGGATAATCTAATTGTGGCCGGTAAATCTGTCAAATAAAGCAACAGCTATTAGTATATGTGCAATTAAATATGGCTTTATTTCCGCCAAATGATATAATTTGAGCACTAAACTACTCGCATGTGTCTTGGAATTTTTATTTGATTTTCCCATAAAAATAGTAAAATGAGCAATAAATAATTGAATAACCACAATCAAAAAAACTCAAATGTCCTTGGTAGTAGATACAGTTACCCATCTTTAAATTCAAAAATAATGTGATGTCGTGAAAACTTTCCCATGAAATATTCAACAACACCATTTGCAAACTAAATGGGTTCCAGAGAGCAGAAAATAAATCCAGGCAAAAAATTGGGAACGAGTCATAAAAACTTGTGATGTGTTTTAGGACAAATAAAAAAAATCATATGGAAGAGGTAAAATGAGCAATGAATATTCAATAATGCGCAAAAGACAATGATATTTTTGCAAATGGACTTATGAACGTACACATTCCAAATAAGAGTTGTTGAGCTTCTACAATTGATATTTTTATCAAATGATATGTTGAGTTTACCAATAACCATAAGACTGTCACTTGAATGGAAAAAATATTGATACTTATAAACACGGTTGATAAATGTATCCATGCCAAGGAAAAGTACAACAATCAACCTGTGATAATTTTGAAATAGTCATCAAACCAATATCAATGTTCAGGCGCACAAATCAAAACAGCAATCGGAAATAAAAAATATGATCAATTTTATAATATAAAGCAGCACTTAGAAAAAGACTACTCATTTAAATGGCTTAAATTTGTCAAAGCAGATTGGGAACAACGCCAGTTTTCACGACATCACATTATTTTTGAATTTAAAGATGGGTAACTGTATCTACTACCAAGGACATTTGAGTTTTTTTGATTGTGGTTATTCAGTTATTTATTGCTCATTTTACTATTTTTATGGGAAAATCAAATAAAAATTCCAAGACACATGCGAGTAGTTTAGTGCTCAAATTATATCATTTGGCGGAAATAAAGCCATATTTATTTGCACATATACTAATAGCTGTTGCTTTATTTGACAGATTTACCGGTCACAATTAGATTATCCAAAGATCATTTCTCATCTATTATTGCTCATTCTTAAATTTTTAATGCTGATCACACATTATTTGTTGGCACAGGCCTTAATAATTTAGTGGTACTTCTATCCTTTTTTGGTGTTTTTTCTGAATTACTAAGTGCAGGTAAATATTTTAATCGTTTTTGATACACGGCAAAATGCTAATTCAGGTCCTCTGGAGGAGTGGCACTATGTGGGATCAGAACATTCCAGATGAGGAATACGGTAAATGGAAACGCTGGATTCAATTCATCCCTGGAATCGAACGACTGAGGATCCCTCGCTGTTACTTTGGTAGTTGCAACCCTAACAAATTCAGCTCGTTGCAATTGCATATATTCACCGATGCCAGTGAGTTCGCAATTTGCTGTGTAGCATTCTTCAGAGCAGTCGACGAAAATGGCGCTCGTTGCTCGTTGATAATGGCCAAGAGCATTACATTACAGCACCGGTCCATTCCTAGACTGGAATTGCAGACCGCGGTGATGGGAGCAAGAATGCAGAAGTTTGTGATGGAAAATCATAGCATTACGATCAAACATAGTTTTCTATGGACTGATTCCAGCACCGTCTTGTCATGGATACGCTCAGATAGCCGCAAATACAAGCAATACGTTGCTCATCGAGTTGGAGAAATACTCTCGCATACACAGTTGGATGATTGGCGATGGGTGCCCTCAAAAGAAAACGTTGCAGATTACTTGACGAAATGGGGAAAACATACCGAGCCAGACTCCTCTGGGATGTGGTTCAAGGGGCCATCATTCTTATATGGAAATCCAGGAAGAACTTCGATCATGCTACATACTGCACCACATAAAGATTCCACAGAATCTCATTAATGTGGAGAATATTTCAAAATGGAACATCCTAATACGAACAATAGTTATGTTGGGTCGGTTCATCAACAATTGTCGACTACGAGCAAAAGGTCAGCCGATAGAGACGATCAAAGCGACTGAACGCCAACTCAAGTGTTTAAAACGATTGATTCCAGCGGTCATAGTTCCTCTCCGACAAACCGAGTTCGCGCAGGCCGAAACATATCTGTGGCGCTTCGCGCAGGCGGAGTCTTTTCCGGATGAGGTAAGGATATTACTTAAGAATCGCGATGTGCCACCAGAAGCTTTGGTTAGTATTGAACGTTCCAGTCTTCTGTACAAGCTGTCCCCATTTGCTGATGAATTCGGGGTAGTAAGAGTAGATGGTAGAACGGCGAATGCAGGCTATGCGCACTTTGATTCGAGATTTCCCATAATCCTCCCAAAGGAACATCATAAATCATTATCATTGCAAATACGCACACGCGAATAAAGAAACAATTGTCAACGAAGTGCGTCAACGATTTTTTATTCCAAATTTACGATCCGTGGTCGACAAAGTGATGAAGTCGTGCCAGCGGTGCAAGATAAGAAAGTGCAAACCTCAGTTCCCGCGGATGGCACCGTTGCCAGAGCAGCGACTTACCCCGTACATAAGACCGTTCAGTTACGTGGGGGTCGATTATCTGGGGCCTTTGGAAGTTGCTGTTGGAAGACGCAAGGAAAAGCGGTATGTTGTCGTTTTTACTTGTCTAGTGGTTAGAGCTATTCATTTAGAATTGGCGTATGACTTATCCACTGAATCGAGCATTATGGGAATCCATCGTTTAGTTCGCTGGAGGGGATCACCAGTACAAATATTCTCTGACAACGGCACAAATTTTGTCGGGGCCAACCGAGATCTAATGCGACAGATTAGTCAAATTAATGACGAATGCGCGAATACGTTCACAGACGCTAAAACTAAATGTTCCTTTAATCCTCCCGCCGGCCCACATATGGGTGGCGTGTGGGAGCGTATGGTGCGCAGTGTGAAAGAAACTATGAGAGCCCTCGATGATGGTCGCAAACTCAATGACGAGATCTTACTGACAGTCCTGGCAGAGACGGAGAGGTTCATTAATTCTCGCCCGCTCACATACATGCCCCAAGAATCTGAGAACGAAGAAGCTCTCACTCCAAATCATTTCATTTTTGGAAATTCATCCGGTTCACACGAACCTCTAAGAAGCCCCGCGGATATTTCAATATTTGTCAGACACACTGTGGAAGCGTTGGATAAAGGAGTATTTCCCAACTGTTAATCATCGATCGAAATGGTTCAACGACGTGCGTACTGTGAAAGTAGGAGATTTGGTTTACGTTGCAAATTGTGATCGGAGGACGTGGATAAGGGGAAAGGTTGAAGAAGTTATCAGAGGTCACGATGGAAGAGTACGACAGGCCATAGTGCGGACAGTGAACGGAAATGGACGGCTTAAGCGTCCGGTAGTCAAGCTTGCAGTTATGGAGATTGGAAGAGGTGAATCCGGAAATGTTCCGGAGAGGCAACATCCGGATTCACGGGGCGGGGAATGTTCCGGCAACACTGGTCTAATGAGAGCTAACGAACTCACCGTTGCTGATCGATTGTCAATGTGACGGAAACAGAGTGTAGGTAGCAGAATAAAACGTGAAGATAGGCTTTTGTATTCTAGCTATTGTTCGGTAGCCGGTAGTTCCTACCATAGTGGTTTTGATGTAAATCTTTAAACCGTAATTAAAGCAGGACTTACAAGGTAAACTTAACCTGAATTACATATTAGTTCTTTTGTATTAATTATAAATCATATAGATGTACAGAAATATTCGAAGGAAATTGTTCCGCAGTAGGCCAGTACATTAAGAGAAGATTATTGTGAGTATAGGGGAACCATGCAAATTGAAATTAATAAACTCTATATTTTTAGCTTTAAGCCTCCGCAAGACAAAAAGGCTGTAAAGATTCTTCTACTGTCCGAACAAACGCAGTTGGCAGCAACAAGCACCCTGGAGGGTGCACTGACGAACAGTTGCTCCCGTCAACCTCGCTGCTGAAGCCTGCGAGTTGGCGGGAAAGCCGCTCGTGACAACGAGACAAGAATCATCCCACGTCAGCTGCAAATGGTCACCCGCAACGACGAGGAGCTGAACCAAGAAGACCAAGAAGAAAACCCAAGTTCAATCGCGAACCATGTTTCTCCCCCGTCAAGTAAATCCGTCCTTTCCAGGACGACCAAATCAGTTTGCCAATTAAAGAGTTTGGTTGAATTTTTCTCTTGTGCTGATTGAAAGTTTAATTACCACGGCTGAACATAGCATTCATTAAACGCCGCATCCCGGAGTAAATGACAAGCACGTTGAACAACTAACATACGAAATTCTAGAACGGACAATTCGAGCAGAACTGCAACACGTCCGACCGACCATTTAGTAGAGTTCATTTTAGTTCCTAGTTGTGCATAGCGGATTAGTTGCTGGTGATGGCAAGTACATAAGGCATATTTCTGTTAAGAAAATCATCCGCCTAGCGTGCAGTAATTAAAACTAATTATTGTGGCGCAATAACTGAATTTCGTCCCCTTTGGTGCAATTTGTATCACATTGCCTTCTTTGGTACCGCCTTCTTTCGTGCAAAAGCATCCGACGCCATTACATAACAACTCTTAGCAGTACATTTTGATTAAGTCTTACGGCAGTCGTGGAGCTGCGCAGTGGCTGTAGGCTTGCATTTGGCGGCAGCATGCACCCTGGAGGGTGCACTGGTGAGCAGTCGTTGGTGCAGTTGGTTGTTGTTGCCGATGCTGCCGTCAACCTCGCTGCGAGAAACATGGCTGCTGAAGCCTACGAGTTGGCGGCAAAAAGTCACTCGTGACAACCAGACAAGAATCAACTATCCCACGTCACCTGCAGATGGCCACCCGCAACGACGAGTAGCTGAACCAAGAATACCAAGAAGAAAGCCCAAGTTCAATCGCGAACCATGTTTCTCCCTCGTCAAGTAAATCCGTCCTTTTCAAGACGACCAAATCAGTTTTCCAATTAAAGAGTTTGTTTGGTTAAAATTTTCTCTTGTGCTGTTTCAAATTAATTTCAATTACCTCGCCCCGGCTGAAACTAGCATTCATTAAACGCCACGTCCCGGAGTTAATGACAAAGAACCTTGAACAACCAACGAACGAACTTCTAGAACGGATAATTCGAACCCCAGTGCGACAGTTCAGACTGACCATGTGGTTGAGTTCGTTGTAGTTCCTAGTTGTGTATAGCGGATTAGTTGCTTGCGGTGGCAAGCAAATTAGAAATGTTTCGGTTAAGAAAATCGTCCGTCTAGCGTGTAATAATTAAAACTAATTATTGTGGCACAATAACTAAAGTTCGTCCCCTTTGATGCAATTTGTATCACATTGCCTTCGTTGGTACCGCCTTCTTTCGTGCACTAGCATCCGACGCCATTTCCTAGCTCTTAGCAGAACATTTTGATTCAGTCTTACGACAGTCGTGGAGCTGTGCAGTATCTGCAGGATTTGCCTCATTCATCCGTCATTATCGAAGATGTTACAGCAGCGCTCGACTGCGCCCGTTAAGTCGTCTGGTGCACTGTTTCTTAGCGATATGAGTCGCCGTGGCAAATTTCCGGTCGGATTGCACTTCTCACTCGGTCGAATTCATCGTCTGCTCTGGAAGGGCAATACATCGAGCGCGTTGCCGCCGGTACCCCCAGCTACCTCGCTGCAGTGATGGAATACCTACACAGAAAAAAATCTTATAGTAAAAACTACCATTTTTCCCGACTATGACTATCTTTAAAACTACCATGAAATTTCAGTCAAATTTACTACGTTTATGGTAAAACCTTCATCATTTGTGGTATATTTGACAGACCTCATACTGATATAAACCGCATCATGGTCGATCCAATCGCAGGCATGGTAAAATCAAACGCATTTATAGTCAGGTGAAAATTGTTGATGTTTGCGCTTAATTTAACCCTCGAAATGGTAGTTTCAACTGCGGTTTTTTTTTTGCGTGTAGTGACTGAAGTCCTCGAATTGGCAGGTAACGCCGCCGCGACAACAAGTAGACCAGAATCATCCCACGTCATCTGCAGTAACGACGAAGAGTTGATGAAACTTCTTTCCGCTGTGACCATTTCACAAGGTGTTCTTTTCAGACCGTGAAGCTGACCCCATTGGGCTGTACCTTGTAGTTTTTCTTCAAAGCTTCATCGGTTTTGAATGTTTTTCCGCTTTTCTTCAACTTCTTCTCCATTATCGCCCAAAACTTTTCGATCGGACGAAGTTCTGGTGTATTTGGCGGGTTCGCCTCCTTCGGGACCACATTAACGCCCTTCGCTTCGTACCAATCCATTACAGGCTTGGCGTAATGGCACGAAGCGAGATCCGGCCAGCGTGGGACCATGGTGAGAGCGGAGGAAGGGCAGCAAGCGCTTCTGGAAGCATTCCTCTTGATAAATCTGCCCGTTTAAAGGGCGATACGGTCAAAATTTGGTCAATATCAACTTGACGTATTTCTTTCAATTTTGCATTTAAAAAACCTGAACACCCCTAATTTTGAAGGTGTGTGTGTGTAGAATGTTGCTCCTATTTTGATTTTGGAATTCACTCTTCAGTTGTCAAAATGCCGTCCAAGCAAGAAGAGCAGCGTATCAAAATTTTGCTCGCGCATCGCGTAAATCCGAGCTACTCGCACGCAAAGTTGGCAAAATCGCTAAAAGTTGCCAAATCAACCGTTACAAATGTAATTAAAGTGTTTGGGGAACGTTTGTCGACAGCCAGGAAGTCTGGATCGGGGGGAAATCGAAAACCGGAAGCCGCTGAGACGACAAAGAGAGTTGCCGGTAGTTTCAAGCGAAACCCTAACCTATCTCTCCGAGATGCCGCAAATAAGCTGGGTGTATCGTCTACAACCGTCCATCGAGCCAAAAAACGAGCCGGACTATCGACTTACAAGAAGGTAGTGACTCCAAATCGCGATGATAAACAAAATGCGACGGCCAAAGCGCGATCCCGGAGGCTGTACACGACGATGCTGACGAAGTTTGACTGCGTGGTAATGGACGACGAAACCTACGTCAAAGCCGACTACAAGCAGCTTCCGGGACAGGAGTTTTATACGGCAAAAGGAAGGGGAAAGGTAGCAGATATTTTCAAGCACACGAAACTGTCAAAGTTCGCAAAGAAATATCTGGTTTGGCAAGCCATCTGTACCTGTGGCTTGAAAAGCAGCATTTTCATAGCTTCCGGGACTGTCAACCAAGAAATTTACGTGAAAGAGTCTGCTGCCTTTCCTGAAGAAACACGGTTGTTCCGTACTGTTTTGGCCGGATTTGGCATCTTGCCATTACGGTAAAAAGGCCATGGAGTGGTACGCCGCCAACAACGTGCAGGTGGTTCCCAAGGACAAGAACCCTCCCAATACGCCAGAGCTCCGCCCAATTGAGAAATACTGGGCTATTGTCAAGCGGAACCTAAAGAAGACCAAAAAAAACTGCTAAGGACGAGCAGCAGTTCAAGGCAAGCTGGCTTTCTGCGGCGAAGAAGGTGGACAAGGTGGCTGTACAAAATCTGATGGCAGGGGTCAAGCGTAAGGCCCGGCAATTCGGATTTGGAAAAGCGGAAGCCTAACTGAATATTTTTCCTGAATTTTATACTAATTGAACTTGAAAAAGAAATTTAATTTGATTTTTTAAATAAACGATTTCACCGATTTACACGCGTTTTCCCTTGACCAAATTTTGACCGTATCACCCTTTATGGTGCTGGTTGTAACGAACGGCTTGCTGTACCGTCCGCACTCGCAGATCGCCTGCCACAACAGGTACTTCTTCGCGAATTTGTCCATCTTTCTCTTCCGGAACTTTTCCGGAACCTCCATGCGGGACGAACCGACAAAAAACTCGAGGCCGGGGATTTGTTTGGTGTCCACCTTGATATATGTCTCGTCGTCCATGACGAGACAGCCTGGCTTGCCCGGCAACCAACGGTACAGCTTCCGCGCACGCAATTTGGCCACCGTGTTTTGCTTGTCAGTCCGGTTTGGCACCTTCCTGACCTTAAAAACACGTAGCCCAGCCCGCTTCATGGTCTGCTGGACGAACCACTTCGACGAATCGACCTTTTTGGCCATGTCTCGGGTGGAAAGGTTCGGGTTATTCTTAAAGTACTGCCTTATCTTCCGTGCCTTCTCTGGGTATTCCGTTTTCGGTTTTCAGCCGCTTCCAGCGCGCCGCTCGATGGTCTTCGTCTCCTGGAACATCTTCACAACGCGGGACACGGTGGAATGGTGGATTCCAAGCCTTTTTCCGATCCATCTGTGCGACTGACCAGGATTATCGATCACCGCGCCCAAGATTTGCTGGCGTAGCTCTTCTTGTTTCGAATCCATCTTGAAAACTACTTGACAGATAGCGATAAATTTGCACACATAAACATAGCACTCTAAACTAGTATTACCCAAAATTTCATTACAAAAAAATCTTGTTTGCAGAACTCGTTCAGGAGCGTAGATGAAGAGTTCGGGCAGAATTCCTGGAGAGTCGGTTTCACTTAGTAGCACTTTTGCTGCGAAAACTGCTTGCATGACTGTACGCCTATGCTCCAATGTTTCAATTCCCAAGAGTGAGCAACTATCCTGGTACGCTGGAAGGTTGACAGGATCATTTCACGGCAGATGACGGAGAGCATAACGAACAAATCTTCTTTGGACTGCTTCAATCCTCGCAATCCAGATTCTTTGATACGGGCACCACACCAAGGCTCCAAATTCCAGAATAGATCGCACGAGAGAGCAGTAAAATGCTTTCAGACAAGTGGGATCACGAAATTCGTCGGAGATCTTAAACATGAAGCCGAGCTGTCTGATGGCTTTGGTAATCATATCCGTGTAGTGTTGTTTAAATGTCAAACCGGTGTCAAGCGTGATTCCAAGGTCACAAACAGTATAAACTTTCTGCAGAGGTTGATTGTTTATCATGTAATCAAATGCAATTGGGTTCAATTTTCGATGGAATGTGATAATGAAGCATTTGTTAACACTCAGAGTGAGGAAATTCCTAGAACACCACTCTTCAAAGCATCGCACAACCATATAAATGTTCACATCGTCTACATAGAACGACCTGCAGTTAGTTTGAAGTATCAGTCCAACCTCGTTGATGAATATTGAGAACAGCAGTGGTCCCAAGTTGGTGAGGTACGCCCGACATATTAGTAAAGTAGCTCGATTGAGTTGACCTAACGGACAGGATACTCTTCACACAGAGTATCCTGTCCGTTAGGTAATATTTAAACCAACGAACTAAGTTATTTGACACACCAAGTTTGTCTAACTTTGCCAAAAGTATAATATGGTCGACCCGGTCAAAAGCAGCCTTGAGATCCGTGTAAACAACGTCAACTTGAGATCCAGTTTCCATATTCCGGAGACACGAGAAAACGAAAGGTGCAAGGTTGCTTGAAATCGATCGCCTGGGGTGAAATCTATGTTGTTCAGGAGAGATGTAGTGTCTTCAACTAGCAAACAACAAGTCGTTGGCGATGATCTCGAAGACTTTTGAGCAGGCGGGCGATTTGATAGTTTCAGCTTCCGTATTGCGGATTCAACGATGTCCAATGTAATCGCAGGAATATTGAAGTCGAACGCCTCTCTGGGAGTATCTCTGAGTGCTTCGCTGACTTGCTCCAATGAAGTGCTCAGAAAGGAGATCATGTTTGTCTACTGGTGTGCTGGCGATTCTGTCGCCAAGATGAATTTCAACCGGTAGCCCATTAACATTCCTTTTTGTGTTCACAAATGACCAGAACAACTTTGGGCTGCGCCGAAGGTTAGATTGGATTCGTTTTGAATAATTCTTGTAAAGAAGAAGATTGTAGATTCGATTTCTACACTTTAGCACTTTACAACATTTCTTGTATTTCAGGATCAACCGAATGAAGATCATATATTACAGATACGAATGCTTGTAGTCTTTGTCTTTATTAAAGAGACTTTCAGCCGGAGGCTGGTTCGTCGGATGCTTGTAGTATTTTTCATTCACATAAATATATACACCATTTTATAAATATTTCATGGGAATGGGAGGGACCATCAGGGCACCCGATTGAAGCACTCTGGATGGGGAGAGTGGGAATGCCAACTCCTCATTGCTTACAGTTTGTGAATAGAGGGCGGGCTCTTCTCCCCGCCCATTGGGGCATCCTCATGTTAGATAGCTTGCTCTTTTGACCAATTGTTCAGTCTTGTTGTTGGAAGGAGATTCTTTATATCCCTGTGGATACGTATAAGTGATGTTGCATATCGATCCACCCAACCCCTTTTTGGCCCTTCATACAACGGCATGATTAGGATAATCAGTGGTTATTAAAGCTTGATCAAGTCTAACAGAGAGGAGAGCCCATTGCTGCCGGACTTAGTTTCCGTGCTACAATGGGTGGTAGTACATATCATACATCATACATCATACAGGACTACGTTTCTCTTTTCTATACCGGGTGTCATTTCAAAATTTTGAAAAATGAGAGCGTTACGCAAAAGTGAAAGGTTTTTGAATGATAATAACTCTCGTTTGACTTAACAAAATTACTTTATTTATACACCATTTGATCAGAAAAATTTACAAATATTTTGGATCAAAATTTCAATTAAGTGCTATTAGTGTAGATAGTTCAATTTTTTACCTAAACATGACCTACTTTAGCTCGCAAACAAATCTGCATATGAACAGGTTGAAAATATGGTTTTCCCCTTTCGGATTCTCAAAAACAGGTTACAAATGGTTCAAATAGTCTTCTTCTTTTTATTTCATTCATTTTCATTTTCATTCCATGTTCAATACAACAATAGCCACACCCCTCAGCTGCAAAATTATTTTACTTTGCTGCCTGTGTCTGTTTTATAACTGAAGCTCGCCCCCTCTTATGAAATTTGCTTCGTACTGCATTCTCGTGCCTCTCTTCTTTGTAGGCAATGCTATCAACACCAGTATAAAACACACGATGATTGCATTGGAATAGTCAAGTTCGAATGAGCGACCGGTTGTGTTTTTCGCTCTATCGTTACGAAGATTTTTTCTCGTTTTTTTTCAATCTCGTCCGTTTTCTCGCGATTGCACGTCTGGCTCGTTAATTATCGCCTGCGTTTGCTCATCTACAAACCAGAAGGAAGCGCTGCAACATTTTGCAAGTTTCGTCGCTCGACTTATTGCCTTGGCAATGGGTCGTAAAAATCGATAATCCGCGCGGGTGGCATCCACTTCCGAAGCCTTACCGGAGCCGGGCACCTCCCAGCGGAATACGATTAATATACTACTATCCGGATTGAATACAACTCATGATGGTGCATTTAAGATTATTTAAGGCATTCAGCCGAGAGTAGTAAAGTCGACAGAGATTTTTCATTAAACCCAACTGAATTTTTTTTCATTAAACTGAACTGAAAGAGCAATGGTTTGGTTTGTAGAAAACTTCCAAAGAAGGGACGGATCAAAGCAAAATATTAACCAACCATATGTGTTATGATATGTATAAATTAGATGATACCATTATTACTATACACCATCACAGTCCTACGTGACCCTCGCGGTTATATCCCTGATATAACCCACCTCTATTTTTTTTTTTTTTTTTTTTCTTTATTTAACGTCGGCCTATTTCCTCACATGGTGACAATCACCGACGCCAGGAAGACGACTGCACCACCTGGACCCTACCTAACGACTCATGAATATGAGCCGGGACCAACGGCTTTACTTCCCTTCCGAAGGAAGACGTGACCAGATTTTTTCGCCTCAGAAAAACCACCGACGTCGACTGGGATTGAACCCAGACCCACTGGGGTGCCAAGTAGCAGTCACGCTTACCACTACACCACCGACGCCGGCATTTCTGTCGATGTATCGTTGGTACGTGGTAAGTGGTGCTTTTCTTTTTGTCGATTTCTCGTTGATGGTGATGTTTTATGTCGGTTTTTCGTTGGTGGTGATGTTTTACGTCGGGTTCTCGTTGGTGATGATGTTTTTATGTCGGGTTCTCGTTGGTAGTCTTTTTTTTTTTTGGTAATTCTATCTGTCGATACGGAACACGGTTTTTTCATCGTCATTTTGTTTACTTTTTTTCTAAATATTCCTCGTGTTTAAAATCGGCGTTTATTTGTTAATCGTTTCGTCTATCGATTTGTATCGTCGAGCTGGTGTCGTTCTGTTATTTCGCAAAATCGAAGTGCATTTATTTTGATTGTTAAGTATAGTGTTTAGTGTGACGTTTGCAACATAAGATTCTGCCTATCACCTCCCCACGCATTTTTTTTCTTTCTCGTTCTGGTTCTGGTTGCCATTAACGGCACTGTAAATTGCACACAACTCCCTGCCATAACAAACGACTTCAACCGCCTTGCGTGTTGCATATCCGCTGGTGCTTGTTATCTCGGATAAAAGCTTCAGAATGGAATTAAGCTGCCTACAGTGCTTTGAACCGGTGAAAACCCTAAAATTTATTAAATGCCAGGGTTTTTGTGAAAAAGTTGCTCATCTTGATTGCGTCTCCTTATCCCGTGCAAACATGGATTTAATCAGCGAACAACCTAATCTCTTCTGGTTTTGCAACAGTTGCTCCGGGATTATGAACTCGAAACACGTTCGGGACACTTTTGGAGCGTTAACGGAGGCATTACAAAATCTGAGCGAAACACATCGTTCAGCTCTGGAGGGAGTTAGAACAGAGTTAGAAAAAAAAAATGGGAGCAAGTCGAAGTTCTGGCCACGAAAATTTCTGCTGTTCCTGCTACTGCCCCTACTACCCCCGCTGCACCCGGTTGGCCTAGTCTAGCTCGGAAAAGCAACAAACGATCGTTTGGCGCAGCAGGATTAATTTCACCCGATCAGCCTACTTTATCGCGCGGCACAAAAAAGCCATCTGCGAACATTCCATCGATTGCAACTGTTCCCCCAGAACCAGAAAAATGTTGGATATTTCTGTCTCGCATTGCAGTCAGTGCTACGGAGGATGTATACCTTGCGACGAACCGATCGAGGTTAGAAAGTTAGTGAAGAAAGACGCTGATCTAACGGCTATGCGATTCATTTCGTTTAAAATTGGGGTTGACGAAAAGTACCGTGAGGTGGCTCTTAGTGCCGACACATGGCCAGACGGGATCTTCTTTCGGGAATTCGTCAACTACCAAGACAAGAAATCCGGACAGGGGTTTCTAAAAACATCTCGTTTGAATTAAACCGCCGTCTTCATCCTACGTTGGATACCATAACTTTCACGAAACCGGAATGCACACTGCAAGGCATTACGGGAGCCCTCAACCGCTCCGACCCAGTCGTGCCTACGGAAGATGATATCGAGGTTCATCATCTATCTAGCCTCTGTTCCTGCCATCCCAGCCATCCCGGTCCTGTGGTCGGAGTTAGGGGGAGGGTCTCCCAACCTGAACTTCCAGGCAAGTATGTGTGTTATCCAAGGTATTCTGCTCCTGATGCTTTCCCGATTTCCAGTGCCGCTTCCTCGCATGCTGATGCTTGCAGTAATTCGCCGCTATTATGCCCAACCAGTCCGCTACATACCCATCGCCTAACATGTTTTGCTCATCATCAACACACATCGACCGCCACTTCAACCGGTCTGGGACGTACGTCACAAAGCAATTTGGAGGCCCTGGACCCTCCTAGCCCAGCTGTGCCCCCTACCGGTATCGGTGAGGCTGTATTTGCCCGTTCCAGCCGTCAGAGGCGGCCCGGCCGGGGCTGGTGTGGGGGGGGGGGGACTCCCCAGCTGCCATCCAGGGCAATTCTTCTTCTTTTATTGTTGTCCCCTCCCCTGTGGTTTTTTCTTTTTGTGTTTCGGTCCGGGCCGTTCCGGTTCCCCCTTTTTCGTAACCCTTTGTTTTTTGCGGGAGGGGGGGGGGTTAGAGGGTTCGCGGGGGGGGCCGGGTGGGCGGGGGGGGGGGCTTGTCGCGTTTTTCGCCCTTTCAGAAAAACGGGGTTAAAAAACAACAATATATCCACACTTTTCATTCCGCATCGAACGCTGAAGTGCTTCGGTCGAGTTTGTTTTGCACTCCGCACTACGTTTTTTTTTTTTTTCAACCCGCATCAAACCACGCGGTAGTTAATTGGAAAAATAGTGGATTATTTTCAACCACCGAAACCAAGCCGAGCGTTCCTTAAGGGAAGCAGACATTCCCGGCTGAGTCCGACGGATGTACTGTCCAGCTACCAGCCGGTACCCACCATCACCATCAGCATAATCGCAGCAGTGACGGTCATCGCCCTATCCACAGCCGGTCTGCAACCGGTGCTTTGTCGATAAGCAACAGCAGACGGAGCCACATCGGTAAAGACAATAGCCAACACAACAGCAGCGAAGGGCAAGTAGCACATTCTCGTTTTTGTTTCCACTCGTCTGTTAGTGGATTGTGTATTTTTCTCCCATATAGTAAAATCGTTGTCTGTTGCTCAAAAAAAAAAAAAAATCTGATATCATTTTTTATTAATTTTTTTTTTCATTCAATTTTTTTTTTAAATTAAATTTTATTTTGCATGGATGTTTCTAAGGGGGGCGACTTGCCTCCCAAAGATGTTTTTAGGGCGCGCTGTTATCAGCCGTCTTCTGCCTCTCCTTGGGTTGTCTACTTTCGGCAGAAAGTGAAAGCCCTAGACTTTTTGGGCATACAAAGAAATTTGACGCGTCGTTATCCGGGGACCGAATTTCATCAGGTCAACCGAAACAAACTGCGTGTCACTGCACTTACGTATAAAATTGCAAATGAAATTGCTAGTGACGAAGGTTATAATGTTGAGTACTACGTCTACATCCCATCTCGAGATGTGGAGATAGATGGTGTGGTTTCTGCAGCGAGCCTGACGTGTGAAGACGTTATGGAAGGTAAGGGGCGGCTTCCAAATTCAGCTTCGTCTACCATTGAAATCCTGGAATGCAAACAATTGCATGCAGGATCAATGGTAGATGGAAAAAAGACGTATTCACCGTCGGACTCGCTACAAGTGACCTTCGCCGGATCAATTCTCCCAAAATTTGTTGAAATTGATAAAGTTTTTTTTCCCAGTGCGCCTTTTTGTACCAAGGGTATTTAATTGTACCAAGTGCAAACAGCTGGGTCATACGGCTACTTTTTGCGACAACAAGCCCCGTTGTGGCAAATGCGGCCAAAGGCATCTAGAGGATGCTTGCCAACAGGAAGCAACAAAGTGTGCTTACTGTGGCAAAGAGCCTCTCCACGATTTGCAGAGCTGCCCCGTGTACAAGAAGCGCACTGGTAACGTGAGACGTTCCATACAAGAACGCTCCAAGCAGACGTATGCAGAAATGTTAAAGTCGCAAAACGAAGCGTCTGCATCGTCTGTATCAGCCGCTCAAAATGAAAATCCTTTTTTGATTTTGTCTTCCGATGAACTGGACTCTGACGAAGCCGATGAGAGTGGATTTCCGGAGGTACACGCCCCCGGTAAAAGGAAGCCCACTAGTTCCCCGGGTGTGCGTCGGAAACTAATTAAACCCACTGTCAAAAGCTTGCAAAAAAAAAAATGGAGGTAGCGGCGGTCCATTAAAAAAAACCGAATAAACCAGTAATAGCTGATGCATCCGTTCCTAGCTGTAGCTATACCAACCCGCCGCTACCTAATAACAGTAACCGTAAGAGGTTGCCAAAACAAAAAACTACGTCTTCTCGCAATTCTAAGAATATCCCGTCCAAGTGAGGTAAGATTAATTTTAGGGACATTGTGGATAACATTTTAAATGCTCTTGGCCTTTCGGATGCTTCACCGCTCCGAGGACGTATTGACCTGCTTATTCCTATAGTTGGAAACTTCTTCAAGCAATTGACTGTATCATGACCCCTCATTGGTGAATTCATATCTTTCGATGAATAATTCGTCGAGTGAGGATCAAGATATGATCACCGTAATACAATGGAACTGTCGCAGTCTAATACCTAAATTAGACTCGTTCAAGTATTTGATTCACAATTCTGATTGTGATATATTTGCTCTCTGTGAAACATGGCTTTCTTCGGAAGATGAATTATACTTCCACGATTTTAACATTATTCGCCTGGATCGAGATGATTCATATGGTGGCGTACTTTTGGGGATCAAAAAGTGCTACCCCTTCTATAAAATCTCACTCCCAATAATCTCAGGCATTGAAATCATCGCTTGCCAAATAAATGTAAAGAATAAAGATCTTTGCATAGCTTCCGTCTATGTCCCTCCGAGGGCCGTCAACTTTGGAGTTCAATTACATTACTTCCATCTCCAGTTCTTATTCTGGGCGATCTGAACTCCCACGGTACTGCTTGGGGCGAACAATACGATGACAATAGAGCGGGTATTTTCTATGACTTATGCGACGATTTCAACTTGACCATCTTGAACACTGGGTGTTACCTGTTCAATAGGCTACAATCACAATTGCTTCGCTTTGTTTTCTTTTTTTATTTTATTTTTTCTATTTTCTTAATTTTTATTTTGTAAATATATTTCCCTAATTCGGGTAAAAACTTAATATTCTAATTCCTTTTGTTTATTATTTATTTTGTAAATAATCCTTTGAATTTTATTACGTTAGTAAATTAGTTTAAATTTTTGTATATAAATATTCTAAATTACGCCTGAAATATACCATAACACTAGATTTAATAAAAAAAATTTTATTTTGAAAATTTGATTTTAAATAATAAATTTTTCCTCCCCCTTTTTAAAACCCCTTTTACCCCCCTTTTCAAAACTTTTTTTTTCCCATACGCCCGCCCAAACACAAAACAGAAAAAATGTTGTGTGGTGTGCTGGCAGGGGGTGCGACTCTATCTCAGATGCAGGATTTTTTTTGTTATGCTTTTGTGCGATGTGCGCACGCTTAGTAGATAGAAAGAAGATTTTAAAGATTGTTATGAAGATTTTAAAGATTTACTGCTAAAAGATGCAGCACGATGCAAGTAGATGGATTAAGATTTACAAGCTGAAACAAGATTTTTCAAAGATTGATTCGCTAGCGTGGGATTTTTCGATCATCTTGAATCTGGATTTAGATGTGTCGCACCCCCAGGCACTGATATCCCATGAGCTGTCAAGCCCATCAACCGAAATTCTGCTGAGTCACGGAATGCAATAAAAGGGAATGTTGGAGAAGGTTTCAGCCTCTTTTCGGTACCAAAGTTTAACTTGTTCAAATCGTCCGTTGTTTTTAACCGTGACTTTTTTTTTACGCTCCAGGAACGATGTTACTTCAGTGTGAACCGCGAGTGTTGGACGTCCTCAAAACCTCGCCGAAAGTAGATAAGACCGGTGAAAAAAAAAAACCGAAGACAGGCTGTGAGTGTCCGAGCCGCGAACCAGTGTGCGAAAACATCAAGTTCACCCTGTGTGGTAAAGCCCTGCTAGCGAAGCGAAATATCGCAGCCCCACCGCCGACGCATCGATAACAGCACCGACCGCATCCGCACCGACCACCGTTATCCCGAGGTCGCCACCGAAGAGTCGACATCTCATCGAAGATCATCACCCGGTAACCACCACCAAGTGACGTGTAGTGCCATTTATTACCCTAATCCTCCACTTTCCCATAAAATTCTGTCCTAATCCTATACTTTCCTCCAAATTCACCCAAAATTGAAAAATAAATCTATTAAAATTAACCAAATCTTGTGAATAGTGTTATTCTTTGCAAAGATTCCCTATTGTGCTTTTCTTTCCTTGTCTTCTTTTTCTCTCGGACGTATATTCTACAAAGCGAAGCAATTGTGTTGAAAATCGATCCACTCGGACAGACCCTGAGAGGGCTGAAGTGTAAATAGTTCTTGAATTAGGTTTTGTAGTTAAAGTGAATTTTTATTTGAAGTTTTTTTGTTTTAATTAAATTTTGATTTGAAATTATTAGTGTTTGTGTTAAATTAATTAATTAAAAGAGTTGGATTTTTTTCTATTGTCTAACATGGGGAAGCGACACGAATAGCAAAACCTCCTGCCAGGGAGAGTCGACTTGACATATCTTTGTGTTCTAATTCACTATCATTAGATTGTCTGTGGAAGGTAGTCAATGATCCCCATGGTAGTGATCACTTACCAATAATTATCTCAATCACAAATAGTTTTCACAAAACAGACCAGTCAATCCATGTTCCTTATGACCTCACGAGGCATATCGATTGGCAACATTTTGCATCGGCGGTAACCCTTGGTATTGACTCTACCGATCCTCTTCCACTATTAGAAGAGTATGGTTTCCTTTCCGAACTGATGTACAAAAGTGCATTAGAAGCTCAGAAACGACGTGTTCCAAGTGCATCCCTCAAAAGAAGACCCGCCACCCCTGGATGGGATGACGAATGCACTAAGTTGTATCTTGAGAAATCCGATGCGTTTAAAGATTATCGTAGACATAAAACATGTGAGCTTTTTGACAAGTACCTCAAGCTTGAAAAAAAGCTTAGAAACTTACTCAAAGCAAAGAAACGCAATTACTGGCGTTCGTTTGTAGAGGGACTATCTAGAGAAACCTCGATGACAACGCTTTGGAGAAGGACTCGTGACATGCGAAACCGCTCATCCTCCAATGAGAGTGAAGAATACTCCATGCAATGGATATTCGACTTCGCTTAAAAGGTTTGTCCAGACTCTGTCCCAACACAACCGAATTTACGGGCTACCACCCGAAATAACGGTTCTCTGGATGAACCATTCACAATGTTGGAATTTTCAATTGCACTTCTTTCATCGAATAACTCTGCTCCGGGAAGCGATATGATTAAATTCAAGCTTCTAAAAAATCTCCCCGATATCGCTAAAAGACGATTACTTAACCTGTATAACACTCTCATGGAATTAAATATAGTTCCACCCGCATGGAGACAGGTTAAAGTAATAGCAGTTCAAAAGCCTGGGAAACCAGCGTCTGATTACAATTCATACCGTCCGATCTGTATGCTATCATGTTTATGGAAATTAAAAAAAAAATGATCCTATCAAGACTTGACCGTCCATCTGGGCCAGAAATTTGGGGATCGAGTTTTCACCGCATAAAACCGAATTGGTAGTGTTTACTAGAAAGCGGTTCCCAGCCCAACTGCGTCTAAAGCTGTTGGGAAGAGACATTACCCAATCTTTGACCTTCAAATACCTTGGAGTCATGTTTGATTCAAAATGCACTTGGAGTACTCACATTGCGTATTTGAAACAGAAACGTCAACAAAGGATCAATTTTCTAAGATCAATTTCCGGGACATGGTGGGGTGCCCACCCGGAAGACCTCATTAAACTCTATAAAACAACTATTCTTTCAGTTCTCGAATATGGCTCTTTTTGTTTCCTCTCGGCAAGAAACAGCCACCTCATTAAATTGGAACGCATTCAATATCGTTGTTTACGTATTGCTCTTGGCTGTATGCATTCAACGCATAATATGAGCCTGGAGGTTCTGGCAGGAGTAAAACCCTTACAGAACCGCTTCTGGGAGCTCTCATCTAGAATACTGATCAAGTGTGGAATCAGTAACAACCTTGTGATTGAAAATTTCGAAGAAATGCTAGAATTGAGTACCCAGTCTAGATTTTTGGGAATCTTTATTAATTCTCCAAAAAAAACCCCTTGTATCATTGTTGTTAATATAATACGTTTTAGACCAAGCTCTTTTTTTTTTTTAAGTTAATTAATTTATTTTCTTCAAGGCTTATAACCGAAAAAGGGAAATAAATGTGGGTTTTTTGAACATTTTTTAGGTCATCCCAGATGTTTTGTTGTACAACCATAAGAAAAATATTATGTTGTGTGTGGTCCCACAAGGATGCCAGATATACAGACATGTCTGTATTTATACAGACATTTCACCATGCATACAGACATTATGCAGATTACAGACATTATACAGACATTTGGAAAATGTTACAGACATATACAGACATTCATTTTGGCGAATTTCTAGATTAAAAAAAAATTTGGCGATAGGGAAAGTCTCATACGTCCTTGTAAGCAAATCATTGACAGTCTGAAGTTGGACCATTTTGTTGGCGAAAAAACAAACCAGTGAGGGACGTAGAAGTACAAGTATGTGCCTGGTTGTTTTATAAGGTTGTTTTCACTGATTTGACCCTTGTCTAGGACGTATCACAGAAACAAACTAAAAATACGGCCATGATAACGAATTTCCCTGGCGAATCGCATCACCAAGAATTGGTGGCAATGATGCGGTCCAAACCATTTAGTCTTATAATCGATGAGTCAATTGGTCTTAGTAGTGAGGATTTTCTATTGGAATAGCAATGAACTGTCAATTCGAGATTCTTTTTATCACGTACTCGAGCTTGCTGAAGCGGATGCTACTACCAACAATCAATGTGCAACTAGCGATTTGAAATTGGTTCACTGTTGTAGAACCCCTAGTACACCTTGCATTCTGCACCTTGCCATGCACTCTTGCGCTTTTCAGTACCTTTTGGTACAAGTATCTTTGTTTTTGTTTTGATTCGCTATGTTATTTTGACAGAATATTTGAGAGTGTATTGGTGTGAGTTACGGTCTTAGGGGCGAATTATTAAGCTTGCGACTGAGCGTGGGACGGGTGTTCTAGCACTTCCTGAGCCAAAAAAAAAATTCCTTTTCTTCCTGACTATCCACCCGCTGCTACTACGGTATACAGTGCCATTGTTACTAAGTTTAATGAAGACTTTGATTTTGTACAAAAAGAAGTTCATAGGGTTCGGTGTAGATGGAGTGAGTGTTATGCACGGTGGAAACATTCTGTAAGTGTACTATTTAAAAACGACTGTCCGAATTTATTCATTCTGAAATGCCTTTGCCATTCATTTTTCAGCAAAAGTCCTTTAAAAAGAGCAAAGTTCAACGAACTGCAGCCCCTAATAGAGCTGAAATCTTTAAACATATGTTACATCATACAATTATTTCAATTAACTATCAATAAAACCAATGCTCACAATCGCACTGCCACATAAACCATGAAAGGCATTTTGTCGGCCAAAGAGTACGATACATCGCACAAAAGCAAAACGGAGTGGTTGAAATTTCATCTAATTTGAAATTTCTGTTGACAAGCGATATGTACAGCAAAATTTAAGTACAGTGACCGGCGAAAAAAAAGATCCATCGAGCCGTATACTAATCAGGCATAGATATCTTTACAACTTCGTATCAATAGCAACTTTCTTACCCGTACTGTACATATTTGGGTATCATTCATGAGGTTTAGCGTAAAAGTTTGAATATAAATATTCATTTCAGCCAACTGCATGTGAAAAACGAAATAAGCTTGTGTTTACGGTATGTCAATAAAAAAGATCCACTAGGAAAAAAAATACTTTCCGTGTACATCCACTTGACTTACCCCTTGTTGATCATGCTTTTGACATTCCTTTATTTACATCCATCACAGATAATTGCTACAGATGTGAGAAATAAGTGAGTTTAGCCTAAGTGGCGAGTTTTATTAGGAATCGATCATGGGAGGAAAGAATATAACAGTCCAAGTTCGAAATCTTATCGTGCGCGATTGCTCAAAAAACGAATCTCAGCGCAAAGTTGCCGAAAAGTATGGTGTAAGCCGTGGTGCAGCTTGGAAGTGTCGCAGATCGAACAGGACGTGGACGCAATCGCAAGTCTGATCACCGCGAAGATACTAAAATTATCCGAAAAATTAAAAAGGATCCGTTTGTTACCATCCGTGCGCTCAGAGAAAAGCTAAGCCTTTCGATATCCGAACGTACAGTTCGGCGACGCATTGCTGAGCACGGTTTGAAAAGTCATTTTGCTCGGAAACGGCCGTTCATAAGTAGGGTGAATAAGGAGAAGCGATTGCGGTTTACAAGAAACCATATAAATAAGCCACTGGAGTTCTGGAAACGGGTTGTTGGGTCAGACGAATCAAAGTTTGAGCTGTTCAACAGAAAACGACGACTGCAAGTTTGGCGGAAAAGCGATGAAGGGCTGAAGGATAAACATCTACAAGGGACCATGAAGCACGGCGGTGGAAATATCATGGTCTGGGGCTGTTTCTCATGGTTTGGAGTGGGGAATCTGGTTCTAATCAGTGGTATTATGACGGTAGATGGGTATATAGATATTCTGAACGAGAATATGGAAGAATCTTTGCTGAAAATGGGTCTGGAAGATAATTACATTTTTCAGCAAGACAACGACCCAAAGCATACGGCCAAGAAAACACAAGCTTTTTTCCGTGCCTGTCGGATTAAACCCTTGGAATGGCCTCCCCAGAGCCCAGATTTAAATTGAAAATCTCTGGGCAATTCTCGACAATAGAGTCGAAAAAACCCACGTAACAAACAAGCAAACATATTTTGCGGCACTGGAGCTGGCCTGGAATGAGTTGGATCCACAACACCTCAGAAACCTAGTCGAAAGCATCCCGAAACGATTGCAGTCCATCATTGAATCGAAGGGAGGTCATATTGACTATTGAAGAGTTGATTCCAACTCTTTCGATTATTTTTTTTTATTCATACATGAAGTGGATCTTTTTTTTATGTCATACGTATTTTACTAAACTCCAATAATTTTGTTTTTTATTTTATGCAAGGAATAAAAGTGATCGTTATTTTTGTACTGAAATGGTTCGTCTATGTTTATTTTTCAGAAACATGTATTGGAATACCCAACTTTTTCAAAAATACGTGTTTTTTTCTCAACAATAATACATTGATCAAAGGTGGATCTTTATTTTTGCCGGTCACTGTAGCTCAAGCCTTTGGAATTAATTAATTTGTAGTAGTGAAGTGAAGGAGTTTCCTTAAATTTATGAATAATGATAATAAGCGAGTTGCCTAGAATTTTTCAAAACATCAAATGGAAAAGATCAAATTATTTTGATTGGTTCATATTTAGGGATTGAAAAATTACAATGATTTAATCATATGTATGAAAGTGAAAAGAAAGTTGACATTTATAAATAAAATTTGAAATTGCAATCTCTTTTGCGTTAGATTTTTTGTTAATGCGATGTTTACAAAACATTATCTCACCTCTACTCGTTTGTCAGCATCGATAAATAGCGATTTTCAATTTTTTTTTTCCATCGAAGCACCTTAAAACCAAAACGAAAACCCTTATACAGACAAATACAGACATTTCAATGAGATTGATACAGACTTTTGAAAAAAGTATCTGGCATCCCTGTTCCAACAGCATGCTTATAACATAATGATATATTTTGTCAAAGCAAGCACGGTATGAACAAAGTAAAAACAAATAAAAATTTTTTTTTTTAATGGGAAAATGTCATTGCTATTGTTATTTCGCGGTTCAAGAGATTATTGGTTGCTAACTTTAAAATAGAAAAAAAAAAGTGTTCTACGCGGGGGTGGCGTATAAACAATATATTTGGGGCGGAAGGAGATAGGCAAATTTCCTTTTTAACGTCCCGTCTCATTTGGCGGCAATGGGTTGAATAAAAATAGAGAGGGTACCCCGAATAAATTATTGAATTTTAGTATGATTTCTTTATGGAATTCAAAAACAACAACGGGGTTTTCCCAGACGTATACACCCGTACAAGTATGTGTCTACAGCAGGGAAAAACAATAACAAATCTATTTGTTTTTTAATTGTTTGTTTTTTTTTTCGGAGTTTTTTGTTGTGAAATTGAACCGAGTAATGTCAGTATGAATCAACAAACAAATACAATTTTTTTTTCAGCTGGTATTTAGCAACTCCCTAACAGTCGCCCCCACAAAATTAGTGACAAAATTTATAATAAATAATAAAAAACCCTCACGCGGGCGTTTTGTAACACATCAATAAAAACATATACCCACACTTTGGATTCTACATCTATTTGTGGGGGGACTTCCAACTCTATCTTTTAGTTGGTTTTTTTTATTCCATTATATCAAATAAACATATTTTCAGCCGTCACTGTATTGGACTCACAATCTATTCTGAATAATTTCATTATTGAATGAGGATGTTAAAAACATGTTTAAAATTCATCTTGAATGCAACCTATCAACATATTTACAAACAACTAGCATACACCATTTCCTAACACAACCGAATTAAAAGTATGTGTGACGAATCAGACCAAATTGTGAGTAAAGATAATTCGTAGTGGTAAGATGACAAACAGTCACCGATGTTTTCCAGAAGTAAAATTTAAGTTGATCGAAGAAAAATAGAACAAAACTGTGTTCGCTGTTCTGGTACCACGTTTGAACCGAATATGTGTGGAAAAAACATCCTCAAAACTTTTTCAAGACCAGACATGTTTGGTATTTCATCCTTACGACTTTTTTACAACAAACTTCTTATATTCTTGTCAAGGAAGATGTTTCTGGTGTTACTTGGGTATATGTCATCCGATATTAGTCTTCCATGCTATAACCCTCCTAGTGTACGCTTTCCTTATCACAGTTCCTCCATTGATTATGATCTCTCTATGAAAAAGGCTATTCAAGGAGTTCCAGATCAACTTTGACCTATTTTAATTCCCCATATTTTTATTGAAAAGTACCAACATGTCAATTGCAATAGAAGAATTTTCACCGATGGGTCACGCATTGATGGATCCACTAGATTCGGTGTTTATAATGAATACTCATCTGCCTTCCAGAAACTTCAGGAACCTTGTTCCGTATATGTTGCTGAGCTGGCAGCAATCAATTTCGCATTGGGGATAATTTCCGACATGCCCATAGACCATTATTTCATCTTCTCGGATAGTCTCAGTTCTATTGAGGCCCTCCAGTCGATGAAAACAGTGAAGCACTCATCTTACTTTCTTTCAAAAATAAGGAAGCAGATGTGTGCGTTGGTCGAAAGATCATTTAGGATTACCTTTGTATGGGTCCCCTCACATTGCTCAATACCAGGCAATGAGAAGGCGGACTCTCTAGCAAAGGTGGGCGCACAAGAAGGCGAGATTTTTGAAAGAAGAATTTCACATGATGAATTTTTCCCATTATTACGTCAGAGTTCTCTTCAAAGTTGGCAAAACGATTGGACAAGTAATTCTCTTGGGCGGTGGTTACATTCCATTATTCCAAATGTTTTGTCGAGATCATGGTTCAAAGGTCTGGATGTAAGTCGCGGTTTCATTCGTGTGATGTCAAGACTTATGTCCAACCACTACTCGCTAGACGCACATCTCTACAGAATTAACTTCGTCGATAGCAACATATGTAGGTGCGGAACCGGTTATGACGACATCGCTCATGCAGTTTGTCATTGCCCGGATAATGATGCCTCCAGAGCACGACTATTGAATACCCTAGTGGCCCGAGGTAGACAACCCTTCCGCGAGGTAAGAGATGTTTTGGGAATGCGTGATCTCCCCTACATGCAGGCGATCTACGAATTCCTTTGTTTGTCTGACCTCAATGCGTAATGTCATCACCCCTTTCCCCTCCACGCTAGTAATTTCCCCGCCATTGTGTCCCAGATATACTTTCCTCCTATTCCGTGCTACTTGTACCTGCCCAGCAAGCTATTGGTCAACCAGCTGTGCCTAGCTCCTGAAATGGGCTGTAGGAACCGAGGACTTGATTGCAGCCGCAGCCACGAGCAGCAATTATTAACAATAAGTTACCTGCCTAGTCCCTTCCAAGCGATACTGTGACCCATTCACCTCGAGCCAGCCACGAGTAATTGGTGCTACACTTACTTACACCATAAAGCAAATCATTGTAAATAACAAAATTGAATATCGGCTCTGCAAAGTGTCACACACGTCTGAGCCTTACAAATAAACGAACTAAGAAAAAAAAAACTGTTCGATGATACGTACGATGTGTACCGACTAGATCGATCGCCACTCAACAGGAACAAGAAATCTGGTGGTGGAGTCCTTCTTGCCGTGCGCTCAACGTTCAAATCTCGCCTCCCGAAGCCTCCCGAAAACTCCACGGTTGAACATCTCTGGGTGGCAATAACCACCAAAACTGGAACATTGTTTATGTGCGTGGTGTATATCCCACCTGATCGTGTCAACGACAGCAACCTCATCGATAAGCACACTCTTTCTTTGGATTGAATCGTGTCACAAATGGGACCCAGTGACAACATCGTGGTTGTGGGAGATTTCAACCTCAGCACGATTTCATGGCATATCGATACCAACGGCTTCCACTATCCAGATACTTCATGTTCGTCATTCAGACCAGCATCTCTTTCATTGCTTGATACTTATTCTACCGCGAAACTTAGGCAAGTTAACGGCATTCCGAATAACAACAATCGTTTGCTGGATCTATGCTTCATTACTGAAGAACTGGGTCAAAGATGTTCCGTCATTCAAGCTCCGGCACCGCTTGTCAAAAGCTGCAGAAACCATTCCCCACTGCTACAGACGCTGGAGTTAAATCCTGAGTACAGCTTCCATGACAACTTCGAAAATGTTTATTATGACTTCAACCATGCTGACTACGAGGGAATGAACAACTTTCTCACCGACGTGGACTGGAACACGACTCTTGCAAACGGGGATGCAAATTTTGCTGCTTCGACTATGTGCTGTATTCTGCTTTACGCCGTCGATCAATTCGTGCCTAAGAAAATCAACCGTAAGCCTCGCAAACCTGCCTGGTCTAATTCTGACCTCAAACACTTGAAACGAGTTAAAAGGGCTGCTTTGAGGAAACACAGCAGATTTCGTACCGATTCCACGAGGGCAAACTACGCTCGCGCCAACGACGATTACAAACACCTCAATAACAGCTTGTACAACGCCCATAAGTTTCAATTGCAGAGTCGTCTCAAAACGAACCCGAAAAGCTTCTGGCGGTTTGTGAACAAACAACGGAAAGAAACCGGCTTACCCTCTACTATGACTGATGGCACTCTTGAAGCTGACACTATCGTGGATATCGCCAGCTTGTTCCGTACGCAGTTCAGCAGTGTCTTCTGCGACGAAATTCTGGACACCGAGAGCCTCGAATCGGCTACTATCAATGTTCCCCGCATGTCTGTATTTGGCTCTGCTTTCACTATTCATAGTGATATGGTGATTTCAGCCGGGAAGCAGATGAAAACTTCAACTGGATGCGGTCCTGACGGTATTCCTTCAATTGTCCTGAAGCGTTGCCTAAACACGCTTGCTGCGCCCCTGGCTACGGTGTTCAATTTGTCTGTAACTTCCGGCGAGTTTCCTGAATGCTGGAAAGAGTCATTTGTATTCCCAATATACAAGAAGGGATGCAAACGGTCCGTCGCCAACTATCGCGGGATTGCTGTACTAAGCTCTGTATCCAAGCTATTTGAACTAATTGTTCTCCAAAGGCTGGTCAACGACTATTCACATACTATTTCTCCAGACCAACATGGTTTTGTGCCGAAGCGCTCGACGGCGACCAATCTAACCGTATTTACATCGTTCATCACGCGCGAAATGGAACGCGGTCATCAAGTAGACGCTATATACACAGATCTCTCTGCGGCCTTCGATAAAATGAACCATCAGATTGCCATTTCTAAATACGGTAATATGGGGGGTCACGATCAATTGTTGAACTGGCTCCGTTCATACCTCACTGGTAGAACTATGTCCGTGAAGATTGCCGATTACGCCTCATCTAGCTTTCCGGTAACATCCGGCGTTCCTCAAGGTAGCCACCTTGGCCCATTCCTTTTCCTGCTATATATGAACGACGTGAACTTGGTCCTCAAATGCCTGAAATTATCCTACGCGGATGACCTGAAGCTGTACTACGTTATAAAATGTCCGGAAGACGCCCACTTGCTTGACTCCAAACTGTCGTTCAAGGTTCACATTTCGTATATTGTTTCCAAGGCCTCTTCGCAGCTAGGATTTATGTTCCGCTTCGCAAAAAACTTCAAGGACGTTTACTGTCTGAAGGCATTATACTGCTCTTTGGTGCGCCCTTTCTTGGAATACTGTGCCATCGTTTGGTCCACTTTCTACCAAAACGCAGTCCAGAGGATCGAAGCTGTTCAGCGAAGATTTATACGCTTTGCTTTGCGACATCTTCGCTGGCAAGACCCTTGCAGATTGCCAAGTTATGAAAGTCGGTGCAAGCTCATCAACTTGCATCGTCTGCAAGTTCTGTAGCGTGCATCTATTTTCCAAGCAGTTATCAATATCTTTAACATAAAAATTATAAAGTACGGGACTTAAACATGAGCCTTGGGGTAAGCCCATGTAGCTAGATTGAAGGTCATTTGTTTTTCTGACAGTAAATTATACTAAAAATTATTTAAAATTCCTGGCAAACCACTACTGTGCAGACTTTCTGCCAGTATATCTATGGCAACTGAATCAAATGCGCCCTTAATATCCAGAAATACTAAAGCCAATTGCTCCTTGTGTGCAAAGGCCAGTTTTATATCAGATGAAAGCAACGCTAAACAATCGTTTGTTCTTTTGCTCTTTCGGAAACCAAACTGCGTATTTGATAGCAGGTTTTTTTATTCAACCCAACGGTCAAGTCTTGATAGGATCATTTTATCTAACAATTTCCTTAAACATGATAGCATAGAGATCGGACGGTAAGAATTGTAATCAGACGCTGGTTTGCCAGGCTTTTGAATAGCTTTTACTTTAACCTGCCTCCATGTGGGTGGAACAATGTTTAATTCCATGAGAGTGTTATACAGGTTAAGTAATCGTCTTTAAGCGATATCGGGGAGATTTTTTAGAAGCTTGAATTTAATCATATCCCGTAAGTTCGGTTGTGTTTGGGATAGACCCAAGTAACCACGAGGCTACAATAGCATGCATATATAGGGCATATGCATTACGTCTAGTGCATCATTGAAGTTGGAATAATGCTGAAAAGGGCCCCACTAAGATCGAACTAATGCTATATCTTTTGTAATGCCATAAGACATTGCTAAAGTAGCATTATTGCATTGGTAATGCATCACTACATTCTTAAATCTAATCTAACGCTTCATTACTTGACAACTGTTGAATTAATGCGAATGTTCTTTATAGACACTCAAGTAATAGACCTGCCAACGTGCCGCCATGTTGTATCCAAAACGAACATTTCCCATACGATTTGACAGTTGTTTTGGATACGTCAACTGTGCCAGACAGACGTTGGCCGGTCTATTACTTGAGTGTCTATAATATTCTTTATTCTCATTGGAGGATGAGCGGTTTCGCATGTAACGAGCCTTTCTCCAAAGCGTTGTTGTCGTGGTTTTTTTTGTTTTTTTTTTCAAAACCGTTTTTTGTTTCTTTTTTTGGGGTTTTTTTTTTTTTTTTTAATTAGTTCGTTTATTTGTTAGGCTCAGGCGTGTGTAACACTTTACGGAGCCGGTATTCAATATTGTTATTTACAATGTATAATTTTTCAATTTTAGTAAAATGGGGTGCCAATTACTCGTGGCTAGCTCGAGCCTGATGGGTCACATTATCGTTTGGAAGGGGCTAGGCAGGTAACTTATTGAAGGTATTATTTGCTGCTCATGGTTGCGACATCTACCAAATCGACGGTCCCTGTAGTCCATTTCAGGAACTAAGCCGCAGATGGGTGACCACTGCTTGCTGGGCAGGTACAAATAGCACGGAAACAAAAGTATAGTATAACTGGGACACAATGGCAGGGAATTTTCTAGACTGGAGGAGAGGAGGTGATGACATTACACTCTTAGATCAGACAGACAAAGGAATTCGTAAATCACTTGCATGTAGGGGAGATCACGCATTCCCAAAACATCTCTTACCTCGCAGGAGGGTTGTTTACCTCGGGCCACTAGGGTATCCAATAGTCGTGCTCTGGAGGCATCATTACCCCGGGCAATGACAAACTGCGTGATCGATGTCATCATAACCGGTTCCGCACCTACATATGTTGCTATCGACGAGGTTAATTCTGTAGAGAAGTGCGTCTAGCGAGTAGTGGTTGGACATAAGTCTTGACATCACACGAATGAAACCGCGACTTATATCCAGACCTTTGAACCACGATCTCGACGAAACATTTGGAATAATGGAATGTAACCACCGCCCAAGAGAATTACTTGTCCAATCGTTTTGCCAACTTTGAAGAGAACTCTGACGTACTAATGGGAAAAATTCATCATGTGAAATACTTCTTTCAAAAATCTCGCCTTCTTTTGCGCCCACCTTTGCTAGAGAGTCCGCCTTCTCATTGCCTGGAATTGAGCAATGTGAGGGGACCCATACAAAGGTAATCCTAAATGATCTTTTGACCAACGCTTACATCTGCTCACTTATTTCTGAAAGAAAGTGAGATGAGTGCCTCACTGTTTTCATCGACTGGAGGGCCTCAATAGAACTGAGACTATCCGATGAAATGATGGTCTATGGGCATGTCGGAAATTATCCCCAATGCGAAATTGATTGCTGCCAGCTCAACAACATATACGGAACAAGGTTCCTGAAGTTTCTGGAAGGCAGATGAGTATTCATAGTAAACACCGAATCTAGTGGATCCATCAATGCGTGACCCATCGGTGAAAATTCTTCTATTGCAATTGACATGTTGGTATTTTTCAATAAAAATATGGGGAATTAAAATAGGTCAAAGTTGATCTGGAACTCCTTGAATAGCCTTTTTCATAGAGAGATCATAATCAATGGAGGAACTGTGATAAGTGAAGCGTACACTAGGAGAATTAGAGCAAGGAAGACTAATATCGGATGACATATAGTTAATATAGATTCGCAAGAATCTAGACTGGGTACTCAATTCGAGCATTTCTTCGAAGTTTTCAATCACAAGGTTCTGTAAGGGTTTTACTGCTGCCAGAACCTCATATTGTAGTATAAACTACCATTTTACCCGACTATGCCTATCTTTAAAACTACCATGACATTTCAGTCAAATTTACTACGTTTATGGTAAAACCTTCAACATTTGTGGTATATTGGACAGACCTCATATTGATATCAACCGCACCATGGTCGATCTAATCGCAGGCATGGTAATATCAATTAAAGTAAGCTGAAAATTGTTGGTGTTTGCGCTTAATTTAACCCTCGAAGTGGAACACGGGTAAAAAACCACACATATTAATTGGCGAAAATCCATGTAAAATTTCAAATAATATTCATTTGTTCACACATAAATAGAACCCTCCGAGAAACACATATGAAATTTATGTAGCAAATGAAAAGTATGTGTGGCCACACATGAATATCTATTTGTAACCACACATATGTAATATACTACTGCGGCTTTTTCTTGCGTGTGGTGTGTGCGCTTAATTTAACCCTCGAAATGATACCCAAGTAACCACAGGCATTATATTATTGCACTTATTCAACCCAAAATCAACATCATTAATGCGGGATCGCATTTATTCGACATCATTAAAACAGGATCGCATTAATTTAACAGTTGCCAAGTAATGAAGCGTTAGATTAGATTTAAGAATGTAGTGATGCATTACCAATGCAATTATGCTACTTTAGCAATGTCTTATGGCATTTCAAAAGAAATAGCATTAGTTCGATCTTAGTGGGGCCCTTTTCAGCATTATTCCAACTTCAATGATGCACTAGACGTAATGCATATGCCCTATATACACTGATAGGCAAAATAAAGTGCCCACCTCATCGTTTTTTTCAATTTCTCTCATTTACTTGGTTCAAATTAAAGTAAACACAATGTATTTTTTTTATTATCTTATTTTTTATATTATTTTTAAGTTTCACTAATGGAATACTGAAAAAAAGGAGTTTTACTTAAAGAAAAAAAAATCAATTTGTGTTGAAAAAAAAACAGTGACAAAATAAAGTGCCCACTTCAAAAATCGATATGTTTTCGATAAGTTTCCATTGGAAGACCCCTCGATTGTTTATGTTTTGATATTTTGACATGTTTTGAAGCAAACGGCTCAACCTGGTGCATTTGTATACGTGATCGCATTTAATTCAATTGAAAAAAATGGAGAACGCAGTGTTTTCGAAAGCAATTCCCTTGTGTATCCGAAAATTAGTCGTTCGTGATGTGCAAAACGGTGAATCGCACCGGGTTGTCGCTAAGAAGTACAGTATCAGTAAGGCAGCGGTTGGCAAAATTCTTCTGAAGCTTAAAACGTTTGGATCAGTGGTGGATCGCCCTGGCAGAGACAGGAAGCGGAAAACGGATGCGAGAACGGACACCAAGATCATGCGCGAAGTCAAGAAGAACCCGAAGGTAACTGTCCGCGAGATCCAGGAAACCCTTCAGTTATCAGTTTCCGGTCGAACTGTTCGTCGCCGTCTCGTAGCACAGGGGTTGAACAGCAAACTTGCCCGGAAGCGCCCATTTATCAGCAAGGCAAACAAAGCCAAACGGCTTAAGTTTGCTAAGGAGCATGCTGATAAGGCCCTAGAGTTCTGGAAAACGGTTCTCTGGACGGACGAATCAAAATTCGAGCTGTTTAACAGAAAGCGGCGGGTTCGTGTTTGGTGCAGATCGGGAGAGGAGCTTCAGAACCGCCACATCCAAGGCACGATGAAGCATGGAGGAGGAAATGTGATGGTCTGGGGGTGTTTTTCGTGGGGTGGAGTGGGAAGCATTGTGAAAATCGACGGGATAATGACGGCAGATTCTTACATCAACATCCTGCGAGAAAATCTGGAGGTTTCGCTGATCCAGAGGGGCCTTGAAGAGAAGTTCGTATTCCAGCAGGACAACGACCCGAAGCATACTGCCAAGAAGACCAAGTCTTTCTTCCGGTCTTGTCGGATTAAACCGCTGGAATGGCCTCCACAAAGTCCGGACCTCAATCACATCGAGAATTTGTGGGCGATTCTCGATGCCAGGGTTGACAAAACTGGTGTTACCAATAAAAATAACTATTTTGAAGCCCTGGAGCGCGCCTGGGAAGAGCTAGATCCACAGCACCTAAAGAACCTGGTCGAGAGCATGTCGAAGCGCCTGCAGGAGGTCCTGAAGGCCAAAGGAGGACACATCAATTATTGAAATGCTTTTATTTTACTTTAATTTATGTTTTCTGTAGCCTAAATGAAGTGGGCACTTTATTTTGTAACTGTTTTTTTTTTTCAACACAAATTGATTTATTTTTTCTCTAAGTAAAACTCATTTTTTTTTCAGTATTCCATAAGTGAAACTTAAAAAGAATATAAAAAATAAGATAATAAAAAAAATACAGTGTGTTTACTTTAATTTGAACCAAGTAAATGAGAGAAATTGAAAAAACGATGAGGTGGGCACTTTATTTTGCCTATCAGTGTATGCAAGCTATTATAGCCTCGTTGTTACTCAGGTTGTTACTTGCAAGGGTATAGTGGGTATAGTGATCCTCATAGTAAGAGATATGCGGAAGCAGCCATTTTTGAGCCAATCGTGCAGCGAGAGCTGTCAAATCTGAGCCAATCGTGCAAATTTTGCACTGCGGCAAGTGTTATCAGCCTCTGTGAATAACATAAACACCGTTGCCAAATCGTTGAATCAAATTTCCGCATATCTCTTGCTATGAGGATCACTACTTGGGTAGTGTCTCTTGCGGTTTTTTTTTTTGGGGGGGGCGAACCGGCCAGGGGTTTGGTGGTATTTTACCTTTTTGGGGGGGAGGGTCTTCGGGTATTGTTTTGGCCCCCTGCTGGGCCAACCCTAATAAAAATGGGGGTTTCTATGTGGGGAGCCTTTCCGTCTGCAAACCCTCCTTTGTGGTTGTACTTTGGTCCCGATTTAATTGTCGGTACAACGATGAAATTTTTCTCAGAGTACACAGAGAGGAATTTGATAGTCAATTTTACCATTATTGGGGGTAAGGATGACTATTGCAGTATAGTGATTTTGAACCGACTATGATCATGGTCAAAACTACCATTAAAAATAGTTGATGCAACATTTTCCATAATGTCGGAATAGTCCTTGTTACCATGATTATAGTCAAAAATGCCATGAACGTGGTGAATTCGACCATTTTCATGGTTATTGAAACCATTATATGCGATAGTCATCCTGACCATGATTTAATTGTCGGTACAACGATGAAATTTTTCTCAGAGTAGGAACCGAAAACCCATTAATGGGTAAAATTTCACCCATTTTTCAAACCTGCACGGTTACTGGCTAAAACCCATTAATGGGTGCAAAAATACGCATTTCTCAACACCACACGTTAATGTTAAACATGGGTATACTTTGATTTGCCAAAATGGGTAAAAAAAATACCCATCGGTGAGAACTTATTAGCAGGAAAAATATGGGTGAAAAATAGTTATGAAAATTATTTAACTCTCTTCAGTCGTTTGTGCGTTGCGATTCAGTTGAGTCTCGAATCAAATAAATCCGGTCCGAAATCTGCCAACAAAGGCAATTAAACATATAAGCTGAGCAAAAGTGGATAGTTGGTCCAGTTGGTATGTAAATGATTCCTAAATATATGAATAAATAAATTTAAAATAATCAATTTCCAAAACCGCCATTTTCAGATTGTTTGAAAAATGGAAGAGCTTCGAAAGAAACTGGACTTCGTGACGTGTGCTTACGTGGCAAGAAAAGAGTGGCAGATATTCTTTCGGTGTTTCCTCATTTGAAGGCCTATAATGGGGTTATGGTAAGCCAATCCATTTTCTATTATTCTATTACATGATTGTACCAAACAAAAAATTAAACGTTTTACAGATTCAAACAGCGTATGAACGAATAAACGTAAATTATAATAAGTCGTCTCACTTAAAGCAAATTTTTTCAAGAGGATTAATGTTGGATAACGATAATTTCAATGCTGTACATGATGGTGATTTTTTGTTTTCGGAATACGATTCAGTATTTGCATTATCAAATATTCTCTCTTCATTTCTCAGATAACCTCCTTGGTTGCTTACGTATTCTGATGACACTTGGGAGAAGAGGCAATCGCAAACCCATTGGAGTAGAAATGTTAGAGATTGAAGAGCAGATCGCAGCACCCTTTATTCGATGGATACGTTTTATAAAACAAGGAAATACCTCGTATCTTTAAATAAAATATGAATTTCTTTTCTTACAGGATCACGAAACCGCTCTGGCTGAACAGCTAGCAAAATATGTTGGACTTAACGTAACACACAAAGTGGAGCCGCATCAACTGGCCAATAACGAAAGCTTTTTCATATATCTCGAAGGTGAAATAATTTAGTGTGGAAAGACATCAATCCAAGCGATTGATGTTTTCATTAAAACATTTTGCGTATTTGGCATTCCGGTTCCAGCGACTATTAGAAAGTTAATAGAGTTTTTCGAAATACTGTTATATAAAGTTGGGGTCATAGCGGGGTAGTGGGGGTGAAGCTTTTTATTAGTGGGTTGTTGGCTTTTACTTATTGAATGGGGGGTGGTAATTATAGAGAGTGTTAGTGTCAGGGCCTGATTTGGGGGGGGGGGCGGGGGCTCCATGGCCCCGGCCCCCCACATTGTGGGGGCCCCCACAAAAAATCATCACTTATGATTTATATTTTCACTACGTCTAAACTATTTTTTTACCGTGTATGACTCGATGTGACTCTCTCTTCTCCCTCACTGACCGCTAAACCGAATATTCATGATAAACAATCAGTGTGTTCTCTCCCACCGCCGCGAACCGTTTGCTATTCTGCTTGTGCGTCTGTGAAACTGTTATCGTTTCGGCAACCATTTGTGAAAATTGGTGATTTGAAATCAAAAAAATGGGCGATCGTCACGTTGTGCATAGAAATTATAAAAGTGGATCGGAGAAAAGAAAAATTCAAGATGAGCGGAACAAAAAGGTCGAGGAAGTGCTTTCAAAAACCCCGAAAATCAGTTCATTTTTTGCGGCGGGTAGTACTAGTGCAGCAGCGGGTGAATCCGAAACTGAGTCAAATGTTTTTCGGGATCCGGTACCCTTGCCGGTGCCCTCAGAAGAGGCTTCGAGCTCCAAGTCTATTGGTTCAGATTCAATTGCCAGGAAAGTGGAAGAAAAAGTCAACCCAAATTTTGAGAAGGATGTGGGAAAGTGGTCAAAACTAAGTGCTAAGGAAATTGATTACTGAATTGCAAAAGGTCCTAGTGAACTGCATAATTGTGATGATGAGCAAATGTTCGAAAATTTCTCGGTAAGCCAAGATAGAGGGGATGTTACAGGCTTCCGAAAATGCACAAAATCCTTGTTTTACCGAAAGCTCAAAAAGAAAAAAGTGTCCCGAAATTGCTTTGTTTTTCGCCGGACAGCGGTAAGCTGTATTGCTTTTTTTGCAAGCTTATGAACGTTTCATTGTCGAATTTTTCTGGTGATGGATTCTGCAATTGGAAGCGCGCCCAAGAGAAATTAAGCTCACATGAAACATCGAAGGATCATTTGGAATCTTCAGTCGCCATTTCGTTGCGAGCGGGAAAACTTGGTCTTGATCAAAGTTTAAAAAGAGAGGTAATTTTTCGGCAGACAACTAATCGTCCCATAAAAAAATAGAAAGCTCCCATAAATTAATCAAAATTAACCAATAGTAAAAAAAGGGTAGTACCGAGTGCCACCGTATATTTGACCGTGTTTAATTTGAAAACATTTTAATTTGACCCCCGTTTATTTGCACTTTGTTCCAATAAAAAATGGTTCAAACGTCATTCAGCTCATGGAACAAAACGAAGCGAAATGGTAAATTGTGAAGCGGAACGCAGAATAAAAACAAAACAGCAAATAAGGTTGCCAGGATCATGGTTTTATTGTTACTGGAAGCTCAAATTGAAAATTTACTCTGGTAATTTTGATGAGATGTTATTCAAATCAGCGGGGGTCCACAGTAGCAATTAATAAATCAACATTTTCCATTAGTAAATCAATAAGATCATGAATCAATAAAAACTTCCATAAAAATAGATTTTCGTTCCATAAAAAAGTCAAAAAAGCAATAATTCTTTAAAAAAATCAAATTTCCATTAAAAAAAACAAAACCTTTACAAAAAATAGAAAATACATAGAAAAGAAAATATGAAAAAACAATAAAAATAATCAAAATTTACCATAAGTAAAACACCAAAAGTTCAAGGAAAGTATAAAAAGCAGAAAAACCAAGTAATTTTTCCTTAACATAAATGATTGTTTGCTTGAAATTGAATCGATGCAACGAAGGAGCTACGCTCCCTACTGCATCAAAATTTCAGGGGTGATTCAACTACACCACATAAGATCAGTGTTTTGGGTTATATATTTAAGGATTAAATATTATATATTCATATATTTAAAGAATTAAATGACGATTTATGATTCATTTCTTGTAATTTTAACTTAAATTATAGTTTTTTTGATAGTTTTTCATGAGAATAGTTGATTTTTTATGGAATTTTTCTAATAATATATGAAAACTTCGTATTTCTCTCGACTTGGAGGTTTTAATTTTATAATGAAATTTTTGAGTATTTTCTCGCTTTTTCGGAACTTTTATGGAACATAAATTGATTGTTTATGGAAACATTTGATTCACTAATTGTTTTATTGATTTGTTTATTGAAATTCTTGATTTTATTATTGCTATTATTCCTTTTTCTTTTGATAATTTTTGATTTTCTTACGGATAGTTTTAATTTTTTAATGAGTCGTTTATATTTTAGCCGTAAGATTTTTATTATTATAACAAATGGAGCATAAGATACCCATTATCCAAATATTATAATTCTCACAGGAACAACAGATGGCAAGCTACTGGCGAGATGTCTTGAAGCGAGTGGTGAAAGCCATTACGTTTTTGTCGGAACGTGGTTTAGCGTTTCGTGGAGAAGCCGAGCTGTTTGGTTCGTCCAAAAATGGGAATTTCATGGGAATTCTCGAGCTAGTTTCAGAATTTGACCCATTTTTAGCTCAGCATATCGAGAAGCACGGCAATAAGAGGAGTGGGCACGCCAATTATTTGTCTTCTACAATTTGCGACGAGATCATCGACCTTATGGCAGATAAGGTATTTGCGGTTATTACTAGCCGAAGAATAGCAAAATACTATTCAATTTCCGTCGATTCTTCTCCTGATGAATCTCATATTGACCAGCTGACAGTCACAGTGAAATATATGGAAGGAACTAGCCCCGTTGAACGATTTCTAACATTTATTCCGAATTGCGGTCATGCGGGTCAGCAGATGGTTGATGCACTTCTCGAGTTTTTGAAAAAACACGACATAGATTTCCAGGATTGCCGAGGACAGTCTTACGATAACGCGCCGAACATGTCGGGAAAATACAAGGGCATGCAAGCGTTGGTTTTGCAAAAAAACCCATATGCTTTTTTCGTTCCTTGTTGCGCTCATTCGTTGAATTTAGTTGGAAAGGCCGCAGCCAATACCTGTTCATCTGCTGTGGATTACTTCAACTTTGTTCAAAACCTGTTCAACTTTTTCACGGGCTCAACAAGTCGATTCCAGCTATTGACTGAACATCTCTTCAAGACCGAACGGAAGTATACGGTGAAAAACCTAAGTGACACTCGATGGTCATGTCGGGCTGATGCAACGAAAGCATTGCTTCACGGGTATTCTGAAATCAAATCCGCTCTTTTGACCATTGCTGAGAATGCAGAGGAGAAGGATCTAGTAAAAAATGAAGCACTGTGTCTCTCCAATAAGATGTCACTACTTGAAAATGCGATTTACACCCAGTTCTGGTGCGACATACTGGAAAGATTCGACGCCACTAGTCAGTTTCTCCAAAACCCGGCCACAGCTTTGAAACCAGCAGTCAACTCAATTATCAGTTTGATTGAATACGTTGAATCCAAACGAGCAAAATATGATGAATACGAGTCTTATGGCAAGAAGATGTCAGGCACGGAGAGCTACCGGAAGACGCGATTGCGAACAAAAAACGTTCGACTTAATGAGCTAGGTTGGGCCAAGCAAGCTGAAACTGTTTCAACACAATCTCCAAAGGAAAAATTCAAAGCTGATGCCTTTTCTCCTGTTATTGATCAGCTTAAAGTTTCATTGGCAGAGCGTGCTGAAGCATATAAACAGGTAAAGATAATTACTGGCTTATGTCTTTTATCAAATCTTTGACTTTTTTCTCTTGTCTCATTTATATTTTCCAAAGGTGACAAATTTATTCGAATTCCTGTCGGATTTGGATGCGTCCCCGTCAGCCTTAGAAGAGGGAGCAAAAAGGTTGGTTGAAACGTACCCTGCTGACCTTGGTCCGGAGTTAACCAACGAGCTCATCCAACTCGTTTCATTCGCAAAGCAAAGCCGCTACACTCATAACTAGCCAGTAGAGTCGTTCCTCTACAATTTCATTATGAAAAACGACTTGCGTGCCACTTTTCCTAACGCAGAAGTTGCATTGCGAATTTACCTAAGTATTATGGTATCAAACGCAAGTGGTGAGCGGTCATTTTCAAAAATGAAATACATCAAAAATAGGCTGAAGACATCGATGACTAACGAAAGGCTCGTGAATTTGACTCTGTTAAGCATTGAAAACAAGATCTTGAAAGAAATAAGTGTTGACGATATAATTGACTCATTTCAGCTAGCAAAGTCTCGCAGGAAGGCCTTTTAAACTTAAAGTTGTATTTTAACCATACATTTTGATTATCAACCAATAAAAATCATCATCAGAAAATTTTAAGACACAGTATTCTTTTTTTAAAAATTTACATCAAGAAAAGGGCCCCCACACTTCTTTGGCCCCCGGGCCCCCTCAAATGTAAGTCCGGCCCTGACTATAGTACCCATTAATGGATTTTAGCCAGTAACCGTGTGTATGCAGCTGTCAAAAAAAACGAAAAAACGAAAATGGATATAATATTACCCATTTCGATTATTTGTTAGTGAAAAATATTTGAGTATTTTTTTACCTATAAATGGGTATTGAAAATATTATAACTTTTCTTGTTTTCCCCTGCAATCCACCATCCATCATTACCTCTCATCGGTTTCCCAAAAGTGATTGTTTACGGATTGACCTCTTTCTTGCCCCGATTTGAACTCAATAATACCATAGACTAACTCTAAGACCAGTAGGTCCCGAACAAATACGATTTTTTCTTGGCTCAGTCAGTACTAGCACTTCGGTCCCAAGCTCGGTCCCAAGCTTAATAATACGCCTCTAATAATGAACTCACACCAACACACTCTCAAATATTCTGTCAAAATAACACAGCAAATCAAAACAAAGGCGCAAATATGTATAGTTAGGTGCTGACTTCAAGGTGTACTTCGGACCAAGGGGTTCTACAACAGTGAACCAATTTCAAATCGCTAGTTGCATATTGATTGTTGATAATACGCTGGACAATGCATGCTTCTAGGTTTTATAAATATGTTCGGTAGAAGTATAATTCTTAATATTGCAGGTCTGAAACGTCCAGTATTCGGCTACGATGCCTTTATCAAAGATTACGTTGATGAGCTCAAAACTCATGTCAAACGATTGCTTTAAAACGGGCCGTAAGAATCTGGTACAATTTGTTTATAAATTGAGTGGAAATAAAGAAATAAAGCTAAAGTTTCATAAAATTGTTGCTTGCGTTTTTTCTTTATTCGGTATAGGAACCAAAAACCCATTAATGGGTAAAATTTTACCCATTTAACAAAAAACAGAGTATTCATAAACTTCATTCATTTACCCATTATTGAATTTATCGCGCAAATGTCAGATAATGGGTATTTCTTACACATTTTCCACAAATTTTCATATATAAAGATGGGTAAAAAATACCAATTTTTTGACATTTCTAGGGTTTTTTTTTTTTCATTAGGGCGAATCTACAATTGAGAGATTCTCTCCGGGCTCGCTCTCTTTCATTCATATTCCGATCACCTTTACGTTTTTCATTCTACTATTTGTAGAGTATGCTAGCCAGCACTGTTGTGTTTCGATCTGTACTAAAGAATCCCTCGAAAGTTTTATAATGGCGCTGTAATAGGGTCCTCCCTTAGCTCAGTGGGTAAAGGCGCAGCTACAAAGCAACACCATTCTGGAGGTGGCTGGGTTCGATTCCTGGTCTGGTCTAGGAATTTTTCGTAAAGGAAAATTTCTCGATTCCCTGGGCATAGCGTATGATTGTATTTGCCACACAATCATACTAATGCAAAAATGGTACTTGGCATCGAAAGCTCTCAATTAATAACTGTGGAAGTGCATTTAGAACCCTAAGTTGCAAGCAAGCAATAAGCTAATTGTGAAAGCAATAAGCTTGAAATGCTAAATAAGAAGAAGAAGAAGTAATAAATTAAAAAGAGCGAGCCCGGAGAGAATCTCTCAATTGTAGATTCGCCCTACTGAAAAAAAAACCCCTTGATGTCATATAGAGTTTGCTGAAAGCTCGCTTACCACCACAAACATAGCCGACGGCGAGGGGCACGCAAGAACGTTTGAGTACGACACACATGCTTTGAAAGTAATAAAAACTTCTCAAAATTACGTCCAGTTTTATTTTAAATGCAAAAAGTACTCGATATAAATTTAAAATACATATTGGATACTGTTTAAATACCTTGAGTACAATTTGATACATTTAGATTACTTTTTAGTATCAATAAGCACCGATTGATTACTTTTAATACACCTTCAAATGCTTTGCTACAAAATGCATTAAAATACACAAACGGTGCTCAAAATAGTTTTGAAATCCTTTTTAGTACTTTAGGCACAGAGAACAGACATGGATGTCCATATACCTTTTCTTGAAAAACGTTATGTGCTTGGCTTTTAATTGACGATCATTGACATGACAGTTATCACACAACTGCAGCGCCGCCTACCAGGAGCATAACGACATACACTTGAAATGTCGGTTTAAAGATTTACACAAGTAGCAGACCGAAGATGAACGTCTGTTCTCTGTGCTTTAGGTACCGATAAGTACGGTTTGATTACATTTAAATACCTTGAGTACAGTTGAGTATATAATAATTACATTTCGGTATTTTAAATACCCTGAACTACTGAGTGATTACTATTGAATATGATTTGATTACAATTGAGGACATTTTTATAACAATAAAATTTCCTTCAGAACAATTGAGTAAATATTGATGTCATTTGAGTACTTAAATACTTCTAGGTACAGATTGATTATTTTAATGATTGTAGCACACTAATTATTAAAATCGTCATAATTTTTTTATAGGCAGATAAAGATCGGACAGAAATGTCTAATGTCCGACAGCTGTCAATCTGCCTATGACAAATATGTGGTCAATGTACCATAATTGCCCATAAATACATAACAGTCCCATTAACATATGGAATCAAACAGAGATGAGATGATATTTCAGTTCTTTGAGTATCGTACAAGTTTATGCATTTTTATTAAATTTTCACAAAAATCCTATTCATTCTGAATCGGCTTTAGCACATTAAACCCAATAATTGAATTGGAATTTTGGTGAATGTATTTTTAATAGAAATAATGGAATTTATTAAATAGATTACTTGTTTTACATATCTTTCTATCACACTAGTCGGCCTGACATAATAAATTACTGTATTTAAATTCAAGAGCAATAGTAGGAAAGGCCTCAACACTTTTTGCTATGACTTTGCTAAGTAGAGTTAGCGCAAATCAATAATATCCTTATCCACAGGAAAGTACTATTATGCCCCAAAATTATCATTTTTTTCACTTTTTTTTTCATTTAAAGCGGAAAACAAAAAAAAAGAGTTTAGTTGGTCAAAGTTATTATAATTAACTCGTTGACGCTAACTTTTATGATAACTAAAGGAGAATTTTATTGCAATGCATACCAAACGAAATGTCATATAAAGCAAATTATTATTTACATTTTTACATACATTACATATATACGATATTGATATCATCGGACGTGATTGATAACCCTAATAAATTTCGTATGGTTATTTTTCTTAACGACCTATTTGGGGTATCATCCAAACCATTAAGGAAATGGTTGGAGGATTTGTGGCATCGTTCGTTTAAGGTAATTTTTTATCAGGGAAATTACTTATAAATTACAAGTACTCTGTCTATTTAATAAGGAAACCAATAAATCAATCAATCAATTTCTGGTACTTGATATACTTTTCTATTTTTTTGAGTACTTACATGAATCATTAAATTCTCTTAGGAATTTTTAAGTACTGTAAATACTCTCCTTATTCTATCAAATACTTTTGGTATACATTTAACACGTCTGAGTACTTTATATTCCTTTTAAACACTATTCAGTACTATGAATAATCTAGAAATACTTTTGAGTTCTATGATTCCTCATAAATTATTCTTGAGTGTTAGACATACTTTTCAAGTACTTGTAAATTTCTGTTCACTACCAAGAAGTTCAAGAATATTTTGAGTACAATGCGCTCCACACAGTGCTCTGCGTGCCCCTCGGCCGACGGCCGGTTTGTGATCATTCCAAAACTAAAAAAGCAAAACAACAACAAATGAAATTAAAAAAACTGATGTCCCTTACCATCGAAACTATAATAATAACAAACAGAAACCGAGTAAACAGAGCCCGACGTAGCTTTTGTGATCATTCTAAAAAGTGACAGACCGACCAGAAAAAAATATGGCATCCATGATTTTTGCACTTTTTGCACTGGGTGCAGCAACCTCTACACGCTCAGAACACCCTCTCTTTCATTTGTATTGCTGTCCTTTTCCTTCTCACGGAAAAGTTACTCAATTTTCGTAAATAGTGGATCAACTCAAAAATTGAGTAGATCCACTTTTTACGAAAATTGAGTAACTTTTCCTTGAGAAAAAAAGGGACTGCAATACAAATGAAAGAGAGGGTGTTCTGAGCGTGTATACCCATAAATAGGAAAATTGGAGTTTACGCACTAAATGGGTTGACTTCCTTTTTGTGGAAATGGGTGAAATTTTACCCATTAATGGGTTTTTGATTCTTACCGTGAAGGTGTGTGAGTTTTATACCTAAAATGTGTAATCTCAAATCTCCGTACTACAAATGTGCTGCTAACGCTAATGGTAGATTCAGATGTTGATTTTCTCTTTGAGTTTTCAGATCCTAATATTATTGAAGAAGCAATGGGTAAGCTCAGTTGACTTAACTAAAATCAATTTATTTCACTCGTTGAAAACATTCATAAGTTGTTACCACACCAACAGCAAGATTGGATGTAATTGTAGATGGGTTACAAGACAATCCATGCTGTCAGCATGGTCCAACGGTGTTGTTTTGTAAAACCGATCCAAATAATGCTACGACTGAGAAGTACTACGCTTGCACTGCAAGCCGGGATGGACAGTGCCCATTTAAAGTAAGAGCGAGCGATATTGGAAATTTTCCGAACGGAACTGTATACAAAGATACTGCGAACGAGAATTTTACGGAAAATTACGATGAGGTAAGCCTAGATATGCATTGAGTGGATTTGGTAGAAATTTGCGGAAAAACCATTGTTTACGTTTGCGACATTGGCCCTTATGAAAACTCCATGTCGAATGGCTTTTTCCGCGAATTTCTCGTCATTGAAAACTCACCTAATCAATCCACCACGGTCATTTCGAAGAGGAAGAGTTCACCTATCCGATAGATTTGAAGGCTTATATGGGTAGCCTTTGTGCCACGATGAATTTACGAAAGAAGCCATTGTTTACGTTTGTCAGTTAGGCCCTAATGATAAATATTTGTCGATTAGGGTATTATTAATATTTATATAAAATATTTATTGTAGTAGAGTAACTATAATTATAATATTTATACAAGTATTTGTATACATAATGAAAAAAAATTAATGGTGACAGTATGTAACGATTTAACTTAAGAACGGATTGATGGATTCTCGTGGATGTTTTTATTTTTTGTTTTTTTTTTGGCGGGTGTGTTTGATAGAAAAAAAAAAAAAGTTAAAGTAAAATTTTGTGGTGGGGGTTTTTTGTGGGGGGGGGTATATATACTGTGTTTATTTTATATTTTTTTTTTTTTTTTAGGGGCATAATATTTTTTTGAAAGGGGGGTTTTGGTGGGGAAGAAAAAAAAAAATTTTTTATATAAATAGGGTTGCTACACTCAAAAAACAATGCACCTTATATTTAAGTGCAATCACCTATAGATTTAGGCAAAGTGCAAAGTTATTGCTCTGTATTGGTGCGGCACTTATTTTTTATTAAATGTGGTCAATTAACCATATGTGCAATAAATATATAGTCTTTAAGTGCAAGAGCTGAATAGATATTAATTATAGTGTGCATGGATTGCATTAACTTGTCCTAGCAAAAATCAAATGAGTTTTTTAATACGTTTTATGTGAAACGGTGTATGGATTTTATTTTTTCATAAAAAAATTTGTATTGGATTTCTTGTACTTTTCATGTAATAAAACGAAATGTGTGAATAGGTTTTATTTGTACCATCATAAAAACTTCATCACTTTTTGAAGCTATCGCGTTCAGCAGCTCTTCTGCGGGAATGGCAAAAATGCTCGACAGATCTGAATTTTCACAATAAACACCGTTAACATGGCAAAGAAGAACATCTATAGTTATTTATTACCTTCAAAGCATTCAGTGACTTCCGCTGGCAAACCAAGTACCTAAACCAACACACGGTAAACTTCACTTTGCTTCTTCATTTTGCAGTTATTTTTTTCTTCTAAAACGATAAAGCAGCTGATTGTTTTTCGCGCACGGTTTTTTATTTCGTTTTAAGTGCGAAGATGGATAGAATAGGGCAAAGTGAAAACACACTTGAATGCTATTTCTCGCTCCATTGAAAATTATGTGCGGACCAAAACAGTCGCATTTTAAACGAACCTGTGTATTAAGTGACGGGTGTTAAAAATTATATGTGGCAAATGAAAATCATACTGGCTACATGATTTCAATTCGAAGCAAAAATTGACCGATTTAAGTGCCAATTTTCATAATAAAAATTATTGATTTATTTTCAGTGTATAATTTCACATTGAATTTAGTACAAACAAAATATTACTTTGATTCGACTACTACTGATGGTTAAACCATATTAAAATATCAGGTAATGGTTTTGAGGATTGAAGTCAACCAATTCATACGTGGGGGTTGACCATTACATTGGTTGTTTCTTTTGGACAGTTCCGAAATTTATTCAAGTTCAGTTATTCAGTTTCGCTGCTATTAGAGTTAACAAAAGTTGTTGGAATTTGATCGCGGATGTTGCTAAATAACAAAAATCGTAACAAATAATAACGATGAATAATAAGGACAACACAAACATAACATATTTGGTAACAGTTTTGTTACGATGCAACAAAATTATATCAGCTATTGTCACAATTCATCAGTTACTTTTCGCAGATTGCTCATCCCTGGTCATTTTATCTTAATTAGTTATAAATGAGTTATATTCTTTATTTGCTAATGTGTAGTTATGTTAGGGCAGCATTCTCAAGTCAATTATTGGTTTTCTTTAGAATAATGGGGGTGCTCAATTTTGAGTAGCTATGCCACAATTTGTAGTTTTTTGCTCATTACTTTATGAGCTAATATAGGTTACGGGACGGGTTTTAAGCATTTTAGTCAGCCCCTGAGACATTTGATGATGCTGTATGTAATCTATAATTAGAACTGCCAATATTTAGACATTTATCCCACTGCTTACGTCTGGTCTATCGGAACATACCTTCAGCAACGAGCATTAGGCTCAGAAAATTTCATAGCCATAGAATAAAGTTCCCAATTGCAGGGACTTCTTAAAAGCATGCGGATTGCTTTCCGATTAAAAAAATGTTTTCTTCAGCTCCTCAATCTGTACATAAACTAACAATATTGTATGAGTGCGATTCTGTGCATGTGTGCGAAGGCGAAATGAAATAGGCCAGTTGACGATTTGCTGCAAACGTCAATTTCCTCAACCCGCTCCTTCGTTTTACCTATCCGCTCTCGAAAACAATCAACCGAAACATGTCGATTGCTACGACCACAAACTCGTCTCCTAGACAGACTTTTAGTTTGTCATTGATCTTTAGATTGGCAATGTGTATTTCTTATTTCATTTACTCTCACGCAAATGTTAGCCAAAGCGACTGTGACGACAAACGGGATGCTTCATTTAAAAACAAACAAATGCAAGAGACAGCAGGCTTCACGTTACATTACCGGTGCGCTATGTCCATGGTTAACAAAGAAGAGAGGAAACATGGGCTCTCTCAAAAGCAACTCAAAAGCTGCAGCTCAACAGCGAAGCATTATTCATCGTTGGGTACTCCACAGCTTGGACAGCTCCAAAACATATTTTTTATTGCAAATGATAGTGCCAGATGATGAACAATATAATCATAAGCATAGATCAACGTCCAATGACTGGAAGAAACATGAAATAAATAGCGATTTCAGATTGTCTAAATATGTAATAAATTAAACTCAATGTTCAACATCACATTCTGGCAACAAACCTAGTTGTGGGAGAGAGCTGATGAAGACATGCTCTCCGGTACACGCGATGCAAATGCAAAATACACAAAGGCAAAATTTGAGCGAACTTCTTCAACAGGTCAGAAACTGATGGTTTCTAGATGATGTATTTTAAATCTTCAAAATGACAGTAATAAATTGGTAATCAATCATGATTCATACATCGAATCATTGGCCCAATAGATAAAGTTTATGATCGTATCATTAAAAAGGAAATAATTGGAAAATGTAGGAGTTATAGACCTATTTCCTAACAACTGATTAAAATAGTGACCCCTGATTAAGCCGTTCCCTACCTTATGTCGCAATAAGTGATTTTGTGAAAAATTGGTGTAAATGATAGAAGTAAGCAAAAGCCTGCTGCCATAATCATCCAGGAGAGCTTAACACAGTGTGTGTTATATGCTAATGTTCACAAATCTTGCAAAAGAATATAGTACTTCCATGTTGAAAATCGTGTTTAACTATTCTTGTTTGAAATTTGATCATTGGCAACCTTGAGTAGCAATTTCATTGTTGGTTAATGTAATGCAAAGATAGTACATTCAAGTTTGGTTTTGCTAAAAAAAAATTAAAGAGATACAACTTTTTCAAACCGAATCATTAATAGAAATGTTCTGTTTTACGTAGAGTTTTACGTGTAAGTTGTACATACATTGAAAAAAAATCCATGGTTGTACCGACAATTAAATCATGGTCAAGATGACTATTGCATATAATGGTTACAATAACCATGGTGAGAAGGACAATTCCGGCATTATAGTAAATGTTGTATCGACTTTTTCTATGGTTGTTTTGACCATGATCATAGTCGGTTCAAAATCACTATTCTGCCATAGTCAGCCTAACCCCCAATAATGGTAAAATTGACCATTAAATTTTTCGCAGAGTAGGTTGTTTCTGTTTTAATAAGTATTCCTACTCGTCCATAGCCATTTATTCTATGTTGCTGGAGAAAATTTAAACCTTTAAATTTAATGTCTTCATTTGGTTTTATTCAAATTTTCTGAAGTAGAGCAGTATCTATACTGTTTAAAAAAGGAAGTTTGGTCTGGTATTAGTAATATTGTTTGCATGATTTTTAAGTTTCTGTATACTTATCCATGATGTGCCAGGTAGAGTTTCCGTCATGATTTAGTTATGAATTTAATTCGATATTAATTTGATTTCATATTAATAATTATATCAGTATCAAATGGACCTTTGCTATTTTTGGGTTTCTCTGCGTGTTTGATTATTGTTTGTTGGATGATTGAAATTTTGTTGAAGATTACTGTCAAGTCGAATTGTTTAATTAATTGATAGATAGATTGAACTATTTTCGGTTTGTGTGTTACGTCGGGGTATGTATTTGTCTTATCGGCTATTGTGATGTTAGCTTTTATCTTATTGTTAGTACCATTCATAGAGTTATTCGCTAGCAAAGGAGGAAAATATGTCAGAGAATTTATCCAAATCCCATTCGGTCTAGGGAATTTGTTGGCAGCTTCTGTGAAGGTTAGTTTTTCATGAACCATAACGTAGCTTATTTTGTGGAATCCTTTCGGGGCCATTTTTACCTTGTGTGCTTGTGTATAATGAATACATTGTGTAGTGGTTGGACAATCTTGACCTTCATGTTCTAATCCACAGTTTTCACATCTACACTGAAAAAAATCTTGTAGTAAAAACTACCATTTTACCCGTCTATGCCTATTTTCAAAACTACCATGAAATTTTAGTCAAATTTACTACGAAATTTTAGTGGTACAACCTTCAACATATGTGGTATATTTGACAGACCTCATATTGACATAATCGCAGGCATTGGCAAATCAAACGCATTTATAGTCAGGTGAAAATTGTTGGTGTTCGCGCTTAATTTAACCCTCGAAATGGTAGTTTCTTCGGTGGTTTTTTTTCGTTTAGGGTTCATGCTTTTACATGCCATTTGCTGGTGGCCGTATCATCAACACTTGCTGCACATTTTAATAGAAAAGATGTTATCTCTCACTTTTGCATTAACACCATAAATAGAAATAAATTCGGGTAGTTCCTGACCGTTTATTTTTTTTTTTTTATATTTTTTGAAATTTTGTTTTTCTTTTTTTTTTTTGTTTTTGGGTGGATTTTTTTGTTTTGTTTTTTTTCCCCCCCCCGGGGTCAAATTTTTCACCTTGTCGACGGTGAGAGGGCTTATCTCATGCTATAAACATGCATGTGAGACCAAGAATTTGACCAGTAGTGAAAGTATCACATATTCTGCACATTTATTTCACTGCCACGTCGTAGAGCGTTTATATAAAGGCACTAACATCAGGTGTGATATTGGCGCAATTCACTCTTAGACTTCTTACTTTCAATCAAAGGGAAACGACTAAAAGTACACTTTTCATTTTCGTGGCAACTTATGTTGTTGTTTATCCATTTGTTTTATGGAATGAATAACCAAAATACCTGGTTTGCTCATGGTATAATACAGTACCCGTTCGTTTTTGGCACGGTTCCATTTTGGCACGGTTCGATTTTGGCACGGTTCGGTTTTGGCACATGTGCCAAAATCGAACGGTTTTTTGTTAATAATGAAAATGACAATTTTGAACATCAAATAGCCGCAATATTATTATAAAAGCATTATAATAGGGTTTTATTAGTGCAATAGGGTCAGTGTGCCAGTTTTTGACATTAGTGGTCGATTTGTTGGTATTTATTCCACATTTTTTTAAATCAATTCAATATAGAAGACTGCATTAGATGTGATGAAACAAAATTGCTACACCAAGACCAAAACTGGCATACTTACCCTATCATTGGGACTGAAATAGAAGCTTTCATCCAGTAGATAACCAATGTCATGAACTAAAATAAAACATGTTTTGAATTCATTTATTTCATTCAGTTATAAGTAACATCAATAGGATTTTATTCAATTTTATCAAAAAGTTATTGCTCTTCAAGAACCATTTGCTGGGCATGACTACGAATCTTTCGCAAATGCAATATATCGGCCATTTCAAGATGCGCATCTTCCGCCCATTGAATCACACGAGCCAGGTCCTGACTAACCCGTTGATTACGAGTCAACCGTGTTTCCTCGGAGAAATCAAAGTCTGCAGTAGTCAAATCATCTTCATAATCATGTTCACCGATGTCCTGAGTTTCATCCATTTCTGGTTCGTCGTTGTCATGGGTGTTGGGTTTGGATTTATCCGAACAAACCAAAACTATTATGTCAGCATCAGAATATTCTTCCACGCATGAGTCCTCGGGAAATTCCTCAACTCGTACGACTTCGTTGTTCTTCTGAGAACTGAAAAAAACGGACAGTGGAACATCGTCTTCGTGCATCAAAACGGAACCAATCAGCCACCCTATGTTTTGCCATGATCGTTGTATAGCCAGCTGCGAAACATCCATCCATGCTTCATGAAGCCAATAAGCCACATCCTTGAGGTTAATCCGCTTGATTATTGGTCCAACATCAGCATTTTCACTTGCGATTTCCATGTGCAACTTCTCCTTATAATTCATTTTCACTATTTGGATGACTTGTTGATCCATTGGTTGCAGAAGCGGAGTAACGTTTGGAGGTAGAAACGTTACCTCGATCATTCCATCATCTGATACTAGCTGATCATGAAAATGATGTGCCGTACAATTGTCAAGAACTAGTAACGCTTTCGGTTCAATGCCAATTTTTTCGGAAAATTCACGAACCCTTGGAACAAAGGTTTGGTGGAACCAATGTTGAAATAAATCTCTCGTCATCCAAGCATTTTTGGATGACGCGTACTCAACAGGTATCTGTACATTCTTAAAAGCTCGAGGAGCTTTTGACCTTCCAATCATCAACATTGGTAATTTGTGACTTCCCGAGGAATTTGCACATGGCATAAATGTAACACGTTCTTTTGCCCGTTTAAATCCTGGTGCAGATATCTCAGCGTAGTGCACGAGAGTATGGCCATGTAGGGCTTTGTAAAACAAAGCCGATTCGTCAGCGTTATATAACTGATCAGCTGTTAATTTCTTGCTGGTAACAAGGTGGAAAAAGCTTTGCTTAAATGGCTCGACACTGTGAACATCACTGGATAACTTTTCTCCCGAAATTTTCAAGCGCCGAATCCCGTAGCGCTTTTTGAAATTGCGTACCCATGTCTCACTGAATTTGAAATTCGGTTCAACTCTAAGTTCTTTAGCGTAGATCTTGGCTTTAGACACAATCAAGTTATTTGTGACAATTTGATGTTTATCGCGCATTTGTATGAACCAATAGAACAAGGCCTGCTCTAGTTGACGATGCTTACCGGACGCTGCATATTTAACTTTGCAGTTCCTTACTCCCCTCTCAGAGGCTGCTTGTAGCAGCCGTACCCTCTGCACCTCAATTTTTCGGATGGTAGCGCGATTAACGCCATATTTCTTGGCAATTGATGTTTTCGATATTGTGTTGTCCTCTAGCTGCTTCAAGACATCTATCTTCTGTTTGAGAGTCAAGCTTCTACGTTTTACTTTCTCAACATTTTGCATCATCTATTGAACGATTATAAATATGATTAGATAATTGTAGACCACATAATGACACAAACTTACGAATATTCTTAGTAATCAGCATTAATAGCAACCAGTAAAGTTTTAAAAATTACGTAGCTGTCAACAAACTTGTACGAGTTTTGTAGAAGGATTGTCAAACAGATTCATTTATGTAGTGCAATGACACATTGAAGCATAAAATAATCTATGAGTGTGAGTGTCAACGAACTGCATTTACCAACACAAACTCACATTGTTTCAATCACGGTAGTTCCATTTCAATTCCATTTCCATTCCGTTTCGGTTCCATTCCAAACTAAATAGCTCGGGGCTGTAAAATGAACGCCATTAGCATTAGACAACCTGACTGACTGACCCTTATAACACACTTTAAAATGGAAGCTCATTACATACTAATTCAAATTTTTAGGGTTATTATTAGAAGATATTGCAGTGCTGTAGATAGCTAACATAGGCTCACCATTAAATTGCGGGTTGTCTAGAAATATCATTAGCTGTATGAATAATAAATATTATGCGTACTCTTGTTGCAATACTTCTTGGGGTTGACTTCAGTACTACTAGTTGTCAACATAGACTACATCAATGGCCTGAATGTCGTCCCTAAGAATTATTGTTTGTCAATTTACAAGTCTTTTTGAAATCTAGTTACTACTGCATACGGCCTGGTGATGACTGCAGGACTTGGGGCTATTAACTTAGACGGCACTTTGCCCCGGAACAAAGCTCGTGACATCTAGGATAGGGTATTAATTTGAGCTTCCATTTTACGACAGCATAACAAAACAACATCGTGGGAAAATTGAAACTGAAATTTTGAAAAATACTACGGTCCAATACTAATTACTTCAACTAGTGCTCAAGCGGCCAACATAGGCTATTGCTTCTACGGTATTGGTCGTAGTAGAGGTGACGTTGGGAAAGGGTCTAGTCTTGACAACCAAGCTGTCACGCAGCTCCAGCTAGATACCCTCAAAAAAAAAAAAAAAAATCTAAACTTGCTTGTTTTTTGCATATCATTTCTGGATCGATTTTCGAAGTCTTTTTAACTTTTTTCGAATCGTCGATTTCTTCGAGTTTTCGAATTAGGCCCTAACGCTCTGATTGATTCATTAAAAATAAGTTACCTGGAGAAGGATTGTTTGTGAACGAACAAATCCTCAAATCCGTGGAAATAAGTTTCATCACCATTTGAGAAAAAAAGAGTAAGCTAAGCTAACCTAACCTAAACTACAAGATACTTCTCTTGGATTGTCTAGTTTAACAGAAGAAAAAGGTGAATGGAAAATAAAAATAAAAATTCGAATCGCGATAACTTGACTATTTACACCATACAGAATTTCGCTACTCTAAACTAAGAACCATAAAATTTACAAACTTTCAAAACCACGTGTTCGCGAGCAAGCAAAAACGAAACAACGAATACACTTTCCGATGTGACAGCCTTGAGATTTGTGGCGATAATGAAATTAATTCTTAACAACACTTCTATTAAATTCATTATTCACGGTTGATTATGCATCGTACGAAGTATTTAATCGAATCCCCGTATACGCGTTAAAAATTGGACCGCTTTTTTCTTTCGTTTCCAAAGCAAACATCGCATTTCCAAATCAAATAAGCAATCCACTTCCACATTATGATGTAAGGCCTGTACTCGAAAAAAATGCACCAGGCAAAAGTGTTCGCCAAAACTTTATTTTAAGTCGGAACTTTCAGGGAATGAACTAATACATATGAATTATGTTTCGGTATAATTACTTTCAAATACATCTAAACTAATCATGTTGTTTGTTGTTGCACGAAGCACGTAATTAATTATAATGTTTGAAAATTGGAAATATCATTCTTCTCAATATGCAACTCTAGGAGTGGACAGCAATTTTCTGCTAGAACCAAAGATGTGAAGAGAAAGTATTGATAGGTCCGTAAGAGCACGACAGGTTGTGAAATTGAATAGAAGTAGTTGAAATTGAGCGTAGGGCATGTTTGGAAGATATCAAATCAAATCTAACGATTAACGGTTTGGTCCGGTAGTAGCGCTTGCACAGCAAAATTAGATAGTCTCTCAAGCTAAGCACTGCAAGAATTCGTACCGGTATCCGTAACCTTTTCACACTTCCGATGGAGCATTATTCACTTGCTAGCAACTACCTTTTTTTCAACAAATTGTTTTCATTCACTGGCGTGCACGTGAAATTCCTATCACATTCAAAAACGTCCCGAAAAGATCTTAACGTCGAAGAATAATCATGAAACATAAAAATCACAACCAAAAACGCACAAAGGAAAAAACGTGACAGCTCACGAAACCCCACCCGTTCGTGGGCAGAGCTTGCTGCGATCTCTGGCCTGCCAGAGCAAGTATTTTTTGGCGAATTTGTCCACTTTCTTCTTCCTTATGTCTTCCGGTACATCAAACCGTGATTTGGCATCGTAGAACTTCAGCCCCGGTATCTGCTTTGCGTCTGCCATGATGTAGGTTTCGTCATCCATAACCACACACATCGGTTTCGTTAACCACTCTCGATACAGCTTCCTTGCGCGGGATTTGGCCGCCGTGTTTTGTTGATCACGCCGGTTCGGTGCCTTGCGGACCTTGAATACACGAAGCCCTGCTCGTTTCATGGTTTGCTGAACAAACCAGGCGGAACACTTTGCCTTCCGAGCCGCGTTGCGAATCAAAAGGTCCAGATTACACTTGAAATAATCCAACACCTTCCGGGCCTTCACAGGGTCTGCTGTCGTCGATTTTCTTCCACTTCCAGCCCGCCGCTTGGTCGTCTGGGACTCCTTAAACGATTTTACCACCCGAAACACAGTTGTATGGGTGATTCCATGACGGCGCGCCGCTCGGTCGTCTGCGACTCCTTAAACGATTTTACCATCCGAGACACAGCCGTCATACAGCGCGCAAAATTCTCCGGCGATTTTCTTCTTGTTTCGATGACATCTCAATAACCAAAGAACCGATTGTTATGAAATTTTGCACATGTAAACAATTTACTCCAAACTAGTTATACCCAGATTTTCATCAGTTTTTACCCACGGATAAAAATGGTGCATTTTTTTCGAGGCCAGGCCTTATGATATGTACTACCACCCATTGTAGCACGGAAACTAAGTCCGACAGCGATGGACTCTCCTCTCTGTTAGACTTGATCAAGCTTTAATAACCACTGATTATCCTAATCATGCCATTGTATTAAGGGCCAAAAACAGGTCGGGTGCATCGATAGGCAACATTACTTATTCGTCTCCACAGGGATATAAAGAATCTCCTTCCAGCAACAAGATTGAACAATTGGTCATAAGATCGAGCTATCTAACATAAGGATGTCCCAATGGGCGGGGAGAAGAGCCCGCCCATTGTAAGCCATGGAGAGTTGACATTCCCACTCTCCCCATCCAGAGTGCTCCAATCCCTGCCATGCGCATGAAATATTTATAAAATAGTGTATATATTTATGTAAATGAAAAATACTATAAGCATTCGTATCTATTACATATGATCTTCATTCGGTTGATCCTGAAATACAAGAAATGTTGTAAAGTGTTAAAGTGTAGAGTTCTGTGGTTCCGCGCTTAAGCACGTTTGCGTTCGTTTTCATCGATAGCAGCAATTCGCCAAAATCTTGATATGAGGTATCCTGAAAAAAGTTTCTAGAACATCAATTTTTGGTGTGTTTCTCAAAATTTTATAATTTGCGGGAATAAACGTATTCTGATTATATAATCTGATTTTTGAATTTTCAGCTCCTGATGATGATCTTCGTAAAAGCACCCGTTCTCGAGATATTTGCGATTTAATTTTATCATACTCGAATAATTTTCGAAAATACGACCTTTTCATAAGTTTTTCTAGATTCTCAAACAACAAGAGTTGGTTTTTCGAAATGAATAATAAATTTTACGCTACTCTCTCTTTGACCGCAAGATGATTGAATGAACGGTTCAAATAAAACAGATTAAAAAGTAAATAATCTATAATTATAAACTATAGAGGATGCATAGCGCTACTGTTCGTCTTGTTCTCACACGCGAACATGCCGGGTACAAAACTGTCAAATCGAATACTTTTCACGTTGAAAGTTATGTCCCTGGCCTACTAAAACCAGGAAAAGATATTTTGCCAACGACGTCAGCGCTATGGGTCCACTACAGTTTATAATCTGTTTTGTTCAAATGTTGGACCAACTTACCGCCTGCCTGAATTTTAGGTAGCTTCAAAGGCTTTCAGTAGCTTGAAAAACTCGTCCGTTGGGTAGCCCGCTGCTGGGTATTGCCGATAGTTTACCTAGAAATCTAATACTACTTGTACTTGGTATATAAATTCGTTCCACTTCTCGGAAAGCATCAGTAACAAATTTGTTTTGAGTGTTAAATAATAATTTCAAAAAGGAATTCAATAAGGTGAAGTGTTGCAAACCCTTTCCTAAAACACGGTGCTCGGTAAAGCTTCGTAAATTAAACGAAAACATTGTTCAAGGGCTAATATTAATGAACTGTCGAATTCCGTTGGATACGTCTTTATCAATCTGTGATTCGTGTCGATTACATTTAAACAAAGTGAAACACGCAGAAACTGAGTATGATATCGATGAGCAACCACACAACTCCGTTCCTGAGCTTCAACCATCTACATCAAGGTACGCTATGGAGGAAATACCTTCGGCTACAAACATCACATCATCTTCTCAAGAAAGCTTGCAACCGGAATTTTCCAGAGCGCATAATATCGAGTTGTTTAACAAAGGTATAGCTGGAATCAACGTTTCATCGGTATCATCATCAAAACTGAAGCAGGTTCACTATCCTCGGAGAAAATATTTGAATATTACTGACGGTTAAAACAAATAACAAATAATAACAAATGCAAAAGAATTATATGATTGGGCCAATCAGAAAAATTATGATTGCTTAACGAAAATGTCATTTTGTTATGTATCTTATGAAGACTATGAACAGGGAGTTACAAAATGGAGCAATATCTTTCAGCAAACTAAAATTATTACTGGTACACAAAAATATAACTCTTTTGTTCCGCGTTCAGATCATCAGATAGAGGCAAATAGTTTTCAAATGATGTATCAACAAGCCTTCATAGTATATATTAACATGTAAAATGAAAGAGAACTTCTCTAAACTAATCTAAATGTAGAAACAATATATCAGCGCCAACATTTGATTAGGGCTAATCTGCTTTTGTAAACAAACACTTTGTCTGAGAATTTATCGGAAGTTGAATACAATTCCTCCAAATTGAATATATCAGCGGATAGAGATAAAGCTCCTCTTCCTTAAAGAGTGCTTAATTTCCTTAAAGAGTGCGTAATTTGTTCAAGAGAAAATGACTACGAAAGCCATTGTTTACAAACGCAGATACGCCCTAATCTAATGTTGGTGCTAATATGTACTTTAGTATGCGCATAATAAATTGGAGATACAAGTAAACTAAAATATAAGAACAGTTTTTTCAATCATTTTGCCATATTTCTTATGCTGTTTATAGAATTGCGTTGCTGGATAAGAATGAGTTGTGGGAAACTAAACGCATATTTCGAAAAAGGCATTTTTGTGATGCTGGAGAACCGCGAACAATTTATAAAAGGCCGTATTTTCTGCTGGAAATATACTGCAACATCGAAACACGTTTATTTTGGCAAATAGTTGAGATTTCAATAATGCTTTAAAAGTTGACCTTAGAGACACTTTTTTCACTTCAGATCTCTCCACCCTGAAGTTTTCTCCAAAATTGAACGTTAGAGCTTCAAGTTTTTACACACAATGTATAAAGTATACAATAAGAAGCAAAATAGGCATACAGGGTGCGGCAGAACATTCTATTTGTTTTATTGCAAATTCGTCAAAATGTTCACGAAAGAAGTGATCACCAGTTTGTTGCTCGCCCAGAAGAAGCCGAAAGAGATTGCCAAGGTCGTAGGGTGTAATTTGGCAACAGTTTACCGCATAAAAAAGTCCCTGTAGGATGATCCTAAGCAGCGGAAGCCGGGAAGCGGACGTCCGCGCTTTGCACGCACGCTGAACGTGATCAAATCAGTCCGTGCACAAATTGAACGCACCGTTCCATAAGAAAACTTGCAAAGGAAGCCAATATTTCAGAGAAATCCATGCGGAGAATCATCAAAGAAGACCTGCATGCATCTTCCAGAGCCAGAGTGAAACGCCACTTGATTACGGACCGGTTCAAGGAACTACGAGTGACTCGTTCCAAGAGATTGCTTTCCTTGTTGAAGAAGGAAAAAATGATAATCCTGTTCTCCGACGAAAAGCTTTTCAGCATCGATGCTGTGGCCAACAGCCGCACGGACCATTTCATTTCACAGTAGAAAATGGAGAACGTTCCGGAAAAAGCGAAATTCAAATTTCAAACCAAAAATCCGGCTGGTGTCATGATGTTTGGCTTGGTGCCGCCTGTTTTCATTGATGCTGGAGTTAAAATCAATACCGAAGTGTATATCGGTATTTTAAAGGACCAAGTGCTTACCTGGGTGAAGGCCAACTTCTCCGAGGACCAAAACGTTGTCCTACAGCAGGATGGAACGCCGTGTCACACGTCCAATCGAACCCAACAATGGTTGAACGATAACATGAAGTTTTGGCCGAAGGATTTGTGGCCCCCTAGCAGTACAGATCTTAATCCGTTGGATTATTCGATTTGGGCATATGTTGAAGCACGAGCCTGCACGCACATGGCAGTCAATGGAAAGGCATGCTCTGACTTCCGGCGTCGGCTCGAGGATGTTATTAATAAAAATGGAGGACACATTGCATAAATTTGTTTAAAAGGACTTTATAAAGATAACTGCACTCGAAAATGTTGATATTAGTTGAATTAGTTGAAAATGGGATTTGAATGAAATAGAACAAATTTTCGCATTATTTTCTGCCGTACCCTGTATGTTAAACGATTTATTTTTTAAATACTGTTTGAACAATTTTACCCCATATCTTATGAACCGTTCATCCAATCGTCTTGCTGTCAAAGAGAGAGTTGTAGGAAACATAACAAACATTTCGAAAAATGTTTTGTGGTTACTGGAGAAACGGGAATAATTTATGAAAAGGTCGTATTTTTGAATATTATTCGAATATGATAAAGTTAAATCGGAAACATCTCGAGAACGAATGCATCTACGAAGATTATCATTGAAAACTAAAAATTTGAAAGTACTTCAAAAATCAGATTATATCATCAGGATACGTTTATTCCCATAAATTATAAAATTTTGAGAAATACGCTAAAAGTTGATGCTCTAGAAACTTTTTTTCTGATATTTCTCCTTCCTGAAGTCTTCGCTTAAATTTGCGTAATAACTTCAAATTCATAGTCAAAAAATAAAAAAAATCAGAAAATCGCTATTTTAAAATATTTAAATTTTAATGTTAATTTCAATATTTTTCCGAAATATTTTTTTTTCAGTGCATATTTTTTACAATTTTCATACATATTGCCATAACTTGTTCTTAGACAGTTTTTTTTTGTACAACCAAAGGTTTTCGAGCTACGAATTATTAATTGAAGTGCTATTCAAAATGCTTACGCCCTTTTAAAAACTGACTCTTGAGTCCAACAATTTTTTGCATCAGTGGAAAAAACATACTTTTGTGTGTAAAACGTGTGTACAAATTTTCAATTAAATCGGAGACACTCGATGTTGGTCGGTAGGTCATTTCGGCTGGAAACGCTCTGGTAATGATGATGATACAGATTAATGGTCATGCCCAGACAGCGGAGCCTAGCAGAGATGGCATTTCGCACTAATGTTACGCCAGCGCGTGAGATTTGTACATTCACAGAGGATACAACCATAACTCACCGCAGATAATGCAAAGTGCTCTTTTATTCGGTGGTAAATAGACAGAGTGAAAGTGTGCGCTGAATCACTCTCTCTTTAAAACGACCGCTCTCACGTGTTCTCTTCTGCCTTCGGCGCGGTGGCGCCGGCGGGGGGGGGCGGGGGCGCGGGGGGGGGGGACGCGCCAGTGCTCTCTCTGTGATTCGCTGGTGCGGTTGATATTGAAAACTTCGTCGGATTTGTAAAAAATGTCCGGAAAAAGGAAGCGGGAAGAAACATTCTTCTTTCTTTCCTTGTTATGTAACGACAAAGCGAATTTGCAATCACTGCTGTATATTAGCAGAAGAGCCCACGCCAGTGAGCTCACTAGCGCGCACGCGTCAGGGAATTTATCTGCATTCACTTCTGTGAATTTGGGAGCTCTTCTTCTCACTCTAGAGCGATCGAGTGTTGTGTGAATAAAAACCATTTTTTTACACTCACATGCGCTACCCGCAAGCAAACACGGGGGTGAATATACACAAGATAGAAAAGCTCTCGTTGAGGTAGAAAGAGTGTGTGGAAAAAATGAAATCGCTCTTTAGCACACTGAGGATGTGGATATCACTGGAGCCTAGTACAATTGAAGTACGATTGAAGTAGCCAAGTCCCTGTTTCTACTTCAATCCTGGGGGCGCGACACATCTAAATCCTGATTCAAGATGATCGAAAAATCTCACGCTAGCGAATCAATCTTTGAAAAATCTTGTTTCAACTTGTGAATCTTAATCCATCTACTTGCATCGTGCTGCATCTTTTGAAATGCAAATATTTTGATGAAGATTTTAAAGATTTACTGCAGTAAATCTTTAAAATCTTCATCAAAATATTTAAAATCTTCTTTCTATCTACTAAGCGTGCGCACATCGCACAAAAGCATAACAAAAAAAAATATCCTGCATCTGAGATAGAGTCGCACCCCCTGCTTCAATCGTACTTCCCGTCCTACGCAGAGACAAATTTGATAGTCAAGTTTACCATTATTGGGGGTTAGGATGACTATTGCAGTATAGTGATTTTGAACCGACTATGATCATGGTAAAAACGACCATTACAAATAGTTGATCCAACATTTGCCATAGTGTTGGAATAGTCCTTGTTATCATGATCATAGTCAAGAATGCCATGAACGTGGTGAATTCGACCATTTTCATGGTTATTGTAACCATCATATGCGATAGTCTTGGCGAACCAGCCCAGGAGGATAAAAAAAAAAATATGCGATGGTCATCCTGACCATGAAATAATTGTCGGTATAACTATAGAATTTTTTTCAGAGTAGTACAATCGTACTTCAATTGCACTTCAGATGTTACAACCGATGGACTTGAAATGTCAAAATAGCTAGCGGTTCATTTCAAATTTTGGCAGTTGGATGAACTACACTTGAAGTCCATCTTTGAACTAGGATTGTACTAGGACTGTTTACTTCAAATGGACCTCGCGTTATTCGTTCAAACATTATGTTTTCATTAGTATATTTATTTAGTATATTGTTTTATTATATTCATTTATTCAAATATTTTTTTTATAACATATCAATAGTAATGTAAAATTTTTTGGCTTATAATTTATAATTAATTCATATAAATCTATTCTTTCGAACATGTTGGCCACGTCCTCCAGCACAGTGCAACAGGATCGTATGTGGGTTAGAAAACTTGTACTGTCGACTAATGGAATACTCGTGTTGACATTGATAGAACTGGCTGGTTAGTGGAAATGGTAACCATTTCTTTGGCGGAGAAAATATCCGGAAGCTGTGGACGGTAGATGTTGTTCTCTAAAGGTGTGATTGGCGAGGGGGCACAGATCATAATATCCACTGTCGAGTTTTTGTTTGTGCTGGGTACAATGAAGCGAGTATTGGAATTACTCTTGTTGAAATTCCGTAGACTTGAGGAAACTTAAATGCTGGCCGTTCCGGATTCTTTCCCAGCACTGTTCTTTTATGTTCCGTACCAGCACCGCGAGGTTTTACACATAAAACTGTTCGCGTTTGTACAACGGATGATCTGGAGGCAGCTGACCGATGGCCTGAATGCTGGAACCAAATACACGGCGTTTTTTTTTTTCACTCCGTACGGATCGCGAAGCGGAATTCCGTGACCGACAAGTTCAGATTCTGTGCCCGTTTTGGTAGACGTCATTGAGTGCGGTTGCGTCAAATGCAGAACCGGTTGAATAGAAAAACAATACATTCAAATTTAAAAAGAAGACAACATCTGACAACTGAGCAAATGCCAGTTGGTCGATTTTCAAGTCGTGAAGTCGAAGAAATCCTATCCATCCTATCTGGGTGGTAATCAATAAACAATGTCATATAAGATAATACACTGATAAAAAAGTAATGATAATATATATGTGTCCCACACATGAATTTTTGCAATTAGATCAATAAATGGTATGTATTTTTAACCACACATACTTTCTATGTATACACATAATCACTATGGCCACATATACTTTTCATTTGCCACATAAATTTCATATGTGTTTCTCAAGGGTTCTGTTTATGTGTGAACAAATGAATATTATGTGGAATTTTACATGGATTTTTGCCATTAAATATGTTTGGATTTTTATTCGTGTATATATACACAGAAAAAAATCTTGTAGTAAAAACTACCATTTTACCCGACTATGCCTATCTTTAAAACTACCATGAAATTTCAGTCAAATTTACTACGTTTATGGTAAAACCTTCAGCATTTGTGGTATATTTGACAGACCTCATGTAGACATCAACCGCACCATGGTCGATCTAATCGCAGGCATGGTAAAATCAAACGCATTTATAGTGAGGTGAAAATGTTTGATGTTTGCGCTTAATTTAATCCTCGAAATGGTAGTTTCTACTGCGGTTTTTTTTTTTATTTATTTATTTATTGGCGTCAATCAGTAGTAGACCATATGTTTAATTACATTTTATTCTTAACATCTATGTTCGTTTCACTTTTACATTTTATTATTGACTTGCTAGCCTTTGCGTGTAGTGAAGGGATTTTATAATATGAACTGAAAATTACATGTGTGCCGACTGCTGTTTTGTTGCAATTGTAGACAAACTAGCGCATCCATTATGAATCAGAAAATTTAGACAATGTATGACAGCCATGAGAAAAAAAAATTAATTATAAATTTTAAATTATTTTACCAAACCTGATGACCTGGTAGACCTGAAATACATCATGCAAAAGACAGTAAATCCCAAATTTCGATAACCTCAAACCAATTCATGATGATGATGATGATGATGATGATATAATACTACCATCTATTATAGCAAGGTAACTTCCCATAGCAGTGGAATAATCTGAAAAACGATTTGATCAGGATTCTATTATTGTTTGTGATCATCAAGCTCCTGTATGAAGGGCCAAAAACGTTTGGGCGGACCCGTAAGCAGATACACTTACGCGAAACCCGCGAATATAGGGAAAAGAATCTCCTTCCAAAAGCTAGGTCACACAGACAGCACTAGAATCGAGCCCTCGTTTGACAGAATAAACCCAATAGATGGGGTCGAAGAGCCCACCCTCGTTCCGCGTTAACAATAGGGAGGAGGCAGTCCCATGCTCCCTATCCAAATCGTTTTACTTGGGTGCCCTGATGGTCCCTCCCTTTCCCCCGTTATGAGTTATTTAAGATACCATTATAGAGAAAGTTATTTAGGATACCATTATAGAGAAGAATGCTAATTTATTCAAATTTTAAACTTAAATGGTACATCCAATGGATTGTTACTAAAAAATAGATAAAAATTAGTTATGTACTAATATCCTTCTAGTCCTGGAAAAGCTGAAAACAGAATAGATCATTTCAAATATCTGAGATAAAATTTCAATAAAAGATATTATTTTATAAGACATAATACCACTAAACACAATATTAAAATATAATCCTACATTGCTTATAAGCACATGCCAGTCTTTTATGAATATAGTAGTTGAAGTTTAGAAGTGCAATTTTAAATTAAATGTTATGCTGAAATGCTCAAAAAACAAATTGAGCCTTTGATGCCTGTCATGTTGCTCCAGGCTCTTACATGGTTTTGGAATGCAAAGATGATTCTAAAGCGTTATTATACATAGCATTTCAAGCTTATTGCTTTCACAAATCACTTATTGCCTGCTCTCAACTCAGTGTTCCAAATGCACTTCCACAGTTATTAATTGAGAGCTTTCGATGCCGATGATTCTAATGCGTGCTGAAATTATTAATAAATTGAAAATGGAAAATATGCAATATGACTTTAGGTACATGATGTTCACTTCGCTATTGTCAGATTGACAGATTGCCCAGGCTACACCAACCAGCGTCTCCATGTTTCAGCTGGCAGTCTTTTGTGATCATATGACTCGTGGAGGCGTGAGGTAGGAACGAGAGGTCGGTCGCACCCTCCTTCGAAGTTATCAACTCACCATTTGAAGCCCCGATAACCTCAAACCAATTCATATGCAATAATATACTATCATATCATAACAACAACAACAAAAAAGATAAAAACCGTATTTTGCCTCTTTTTCCCGTAATATCCTTCCATGTTATTAGGATGGATCTAAGTCAACGATGATCCCTAAGCGCGCCGTAAGTACCTACCTAATGTGAATAGTAAAATTCTCAATGTGACCTCCAAGCACACGATCCTCTGTAGCAGGTGGAAAAACTAATTGATGTAATATTTTCACAATGGAACTGACTCTTAGCTTCGGGTCTTGACCAAGAATCCCTACTGAGCCCTTGCGGCTCGACAAGCCGGTCAGTTCAGCGCAAGGGAGCAATCCACTTCCACATTAATAGATAAACTGATAACCTAGATAGTTAACACTATTCTGTCTAATATTGTCTTCATTTTAATACTTACAGATTCGTAACAAAAGAGTTTCTGAAAAAGTATACTGTAAACAGTGCCAACAGATGCTGCTGAAATCCAGATTGAAAGGTCACGAAAACCATGAATTGTTTGAAAATCTCTCAGAACGTGTTCTACAACAACCCACGAGATTTTTGGCACCGCTAAGTAAGGATGGTAACGAAGCACAATATTTTTTCAGTGATTCTACGTTGACCTGCTTCGAAAGTATTTTCAAAGAGCTTAAAATAACAAAAGTTATTTGTATAGGAGCTCCAAGGCTTCATGAACACTTGCTATCGAAGACTGATATACGCTCTTTATTGTTGGACATTGATAATCGGTTCCATTGGTTTTATGACGAATCATTGTATTTGCATTACAATATGTTCAACAATTTTTTTTTCAACCGAACTAGAGCTGAAAGCATTTTCAGCAGTTTTTTAGTAACGAATGAGTAAGTATTAAATATGAAATATGGCCTCTTAAACGTATTGCATTACATGTTTTGTTTCCAGTTCAAAAGATCAAATTTGTATTTTCACTGATCCACCATTTGGCTGTCGCACGGAATTACTAGGAAATACTATTCGTAAGATTAATCAGCTGTACAATGACACCAACGAATTTATTCAACAGATTTTACCAACGTTTTGGATTTTTCCATATTTTATGGAAACATACATTACGAACGAAATGCCATCCATGGAAATGTCGGACTATCAAGTTAATTACACAAATCACCTTACTTATCACAACGGCGAGAAAAGTTTGAAACATGGATCACCTGTCCGTATGTTCACCAATGTTCCATTAGATATATTTCATCTACCTTATAAAGAAGGCTATAAATGGTGCTCGGAATGCCATAAATCTGTACATAAAACTAATCGACATTGCTTTGTGTGTGGAAAGTGTGCTTCGAAGAACGGCGCAACTTACCGACATTGTATCAAATGTAACTGGTGTGTGAAACCAAGCTACAAGCACTGTAATACATGTGGACGATGTGCACAGGAACATGGACATGTGTGTATTTCATATAAAAAACAACTAACATGTCGTATTTGCCTTAAGAAGGGGCATACGGAAAAGTCATGCAATATTTGGAAGTATTTTAAAGCCCACAAAATGGCAAAAACGGGATGTTTGGTGTGCGGCAGCAAACATCACACTGTTAAAGGCTGCGAAAAAAGGAAACGGATACTTCAGGAGAGATATTTTCTCGGAAATTATTATAATACAGAAAACTGCGATGTATAAATATTGTGTAAAACCAGCGGGTGGATAGTCATGAAGAAAACGAATATTTTTTTTTTGGCTCAGGAAGTACTAGCACACCGGTCCCAAGCTTAATGATTCGCCCCTTAGGCCTGGGACAGACATACAACGTACAGCGTTGTACTCCTTTAGTCTAGTACGTGTTTTTCTGTACTGGATTAAAGTATTTGACAGTTCGTACAACGGTCATCGTTGTATGTCTGCCATAAGTAGTAGACCGTAATGCCTGGGACAGACATACAACGTACAGCGTTGTACTCCTTTAGTCTAGTACGTGTTTTTCTGTACTGGATTAAGTATTTGACAGTTCGTACAACGGTCAGCGTTGTATGTCTGTCATAAGTATAACTCACACCAATACACTCTCAAATATTCTGTCAAAAAAACATAGCGAATCAAAACAAAAACAAAGATACTTGTACCAAAAGGTACTGAAAAGCGCAAGAGTGCATGGCAAGGTGTACGTCGGAACTAGGGATTCTACAACAGTGAACCAATTTCAAATCGCTAGTTGCACATTGATTGTTGGTAAAACCTCGATACCCATCTATTGGTTCTTTAGCATATTGTAGCCAACAGTTCATAATAAAACAATTGTTCAATTTGATTTTGTTTAAATTTCGTTTTTGACGCAGACTTCGTCTTACGGCAAGAGTAGGGTGTCAATTGAAAATCTAAAAATAAGCGATCATCATGAAATATCGTTACAAATCATACGCTTATAACTTAATAAATGCTCGATAGATTTTCAAGATGTTTACATAAATCGCGTGATTAAGTCGCTTGTGTATTGTGGTGCATTACAAGATGATATTGAATGTGTTTCAACTTTGTGCGAAATGAACGGAATACAGATGAATGCGGCGAAATGTAAAGTAATGACGTTCACTCGATGTCAGATTACTGTATCTCTTGACTACGGGCTGAACAATTTGCCATTAGAAAGAGTCACGTCGATCAAGAACCTTGGCGTCATACTCGATAGTAAACTACGCTTTAACGAAAACATCTTAGTGACAACTGCGAAATCCAATGCGATGCTAGGTTTCTTACGCCGGAACACAGCCCATTTTAATGACGTACATGCACTGAAGGCCCTGTTCTGCGCTTAAGTTCGCATTGTACTTGAATATGGAATGCAGGATTGGGCTTCGTATCATGCCGTCCATATCGCTAGTATTTAGAGAGTCCAGAACCGCTTCACTAGGTACGCTCTACGAGGCCTGTCGTGGAACGACCCGAATAAAAAATATCATACAACTACAATACAAGAATATAAAACAACATTAAAATCTATTTCCGACCATGAATCTTATTGTTCATGAATCAGATAAGTGAAAAATGCTTATTGTCATCTCAGTAGATCTACTATTCACTCTATATGCTAGAATTTTCAACAATTGTCAAACAATACAATTAATAGCCGCATAATCACAAACCATTCCTGGATCACTTTCCTTATTGTTGACGACCGTTTCCGTTATTATTACGACATTTATCTTTATAGTTGACAACTATAAACTAACAATTTCCTATATGGTTTTAACAATATGTCACATGGTAAAAGGAATATAATAGCAATATGCTGAATAGGCGGTTAAGTTAGGTTACCATAAAAAATGGCAATTTTCACGAACAAAATGTTTGCTATACTCTATGCCAAAAAGTTGGTATATAATCCAGACCGAGTGCAGACAATAAGAAACCTTTCAATGACAATATGGCATACATTAACAATATGTGTTAATGTAGAGGTTGTATGGTGGAAGCGAGTTTAAATTATTTGATAACAATAACATAGAATGTGATAATATATCTTACATTCGAAACATAGTTTCGGCTATATAGCAAATTGTTTTTCATTATGCGGGTATTTATTAACTCACACTTGTCACTCTTTTCTATTGTCGATGCCTCAATTTACATTAGATTCTATTGTGAAAACAATAACTCCTATTGCCATCTTATCGTTGTGAACAATACTATCAATTGTACATACTATAGAATCTATTATTTGGTTACAATACATTAAATTGTAAATCTACGAGAAATGTTTTTTGGGGATCCAGTGAACCTACCACCAAAAAAAAATCGGGGCGCTCTTTTTTTTATACCCGGGGGGGTTTGGGGGGGGGGGGGGGGAAGGTGTTTTTTTTTTTGGGGGTTTTTAAAAAAAAATTAGTGGTTTTAAAAAACAACCCTCTTTAAAAAAAAATGGGTTTTTAAAAAAAAAATTTCTAGCGATTTGAAATTGGTTCACTGTTGTAGAACCCCTAGTTCCGAAGTACACCTTGCAGTCTGCACATTGCCATGCACTCTTGCGCTTTTCAGTACCTTTTGGTACAAGTATCTTTGTTTTTGTTTTGATTCGCTATGTTATTTTGACAGAATATTTGAGAGTGTATTGGTGTGAGTTACGGTCTTATACTTATGACAGACATACAACGCTGACCGTTGTACGAACTGTCAAATACTTTAATCCAGTACCAAAAAACACGTACTAGACTAAAGGAGTACAACCATAGACTAACTCTAAGACCAGTAGGTCCCGAACAAATACGATTTTTTTCTTGGCTCAGTCAGTACTAGCACATCGGTCCCAAGCTCGGTCCCAAGCTTAATAATGCGCCCCTAATAATGAACTCACACGAACACACTCTCAAATATTCTGTCAAAATAACACAGCAAATCAAAACAAAGGCGCAAATATGTATAGTTAGGTGCTGGCTTCAAGGTGTACTTCGGACCAAGGGGTTCTACAACAGTAAACCAATTTCAAATCGCAAGTTGCATATTGATTGTTGGTACAACGCTGTACCATAGACTAACTCTAAGACCAGTAGGTCCCGAACAAATACGATTTTTTTCTTGGCTCAGTCAGTACTAGCACATCGGTCCCAAGCTCGGTCCCAAGCTTAATAATACGCCCCTAATAATGAACTCGCACGAACACACTCTCAAATATTCTGTCAAAATAACACAGCAAATCAAAACAAAGGCGCAAATATGTATAGTTAGGTGCTGGCTTCAAGGTGTACTTCGGACCAAGGGGTTCTACAACAGTGAACCAATTTCAAATCGCTAGTTGCATATTGATTGTTGGCTGTACGTTGTATGTCTGTCCCAGGCATTAGGGGCGAATCATTAAGCTTGGGACCGGTGGGCTAGTACTTCCTGAGCCAAAAAAAAAATCGTTTTCTTCATGACTATCCACCCGCTGGTTATACGGACTTACTCGTCAGCTCCGAAATCGGCAACTGCTGTGGATCCCCAGCCATCGAACAAATTACGGCCTTAATAACCCACTGGATTTTTGTTGTAGACGTTTCAATGAAGTGTTTGACTGTTTCGAATTTAATGTTAGCAAACCATTATTTTAATTTTTAGGATTAAGAGTGTTGCTTAACCAGTCTGTGCGACTTTTGTGCCGAAGATGTTGTCAAATAAATAAATAAATCGGTTGAAAATTTTCCCGCGTATCAATTCAACTATCAAATATTATCCGTTAAGGATTTTAAACTATTGAAAATAGTGAAAATAAAAGGTGTTGTCTTATAATTTTGTTTGCAGGCTGTTTGCACCTCATATTGATATTAACCGCACCATGGTCGATCTAATCTCATTAATTGAGTAGATCCACTTTTTAACGAAAATTGAGTAACATTTTCGTGAGAGAAAAAGAGATAGTAACAATTGTAATCAAAAATTGAGTAAAATGAAACGGGAGGTAGGTATAGATCAATGACGTTTTTACAAGGTCCAGACCACCAGGCTTAACGGTATTAATGAGATGTGGAAATGTATAGTGGTATTTGTGTTTCCTCACAATGTTTATCTTTTTACACGGCACAGCTGTTTATGGTGATGTCAAACTATCAGTTCACAGTATGGAATGTTATGGTAGTTTGACGTCGGCGCTCGCTGAACAAAGCAATGTTTACTATAATTTTGCTTCCAACACAAGTAAACTGCCTGATGGGTCGGACCTTACATGAACGTCATTAGGGATAGATAGCGATAACAACGATGGTGTACGATCGGTCGTTATATTCACCACTGTCCCTTGTTATCGTTATAAATATTGGTGCAACCGTTCAGTTGATAATAAACCTTTCGTGTGTCACTACATTTATATATTGCCTTGAATATAAACAAATTAGTTTCTAGTGCAAGTGCAAGTTCGACGATTTGACTAAGTAAGTCCGAATAGTTTCTCCCACCCAAGTCTGGCAAATGTCATTGTCAATGAAAAATGACCTATGAATTTTACCGGAATACGTCTGAAAATCTCATCGGGCGAGAAAACGATGATGATAAATCTCATCGATTTTTTCGTCATGACAGCACGTGACAGTGTTTTGGTCATCGCTATTAAGGCCTGTACTCGAAACAAATGCACCATTTCTATCCGTGTGTAACTTTTTTGTCCGTGGGTAAAAATTGATGAAAATCTGGCTATAACTAGTTTGGAGTTAATTTCATAACAATCGGTTCAGTGGTTATTGAGATGTCATCGAAACGAGAAGAAAATCGCCGGAGAATTTTGCGCGCCGTCATACAACTGTGTCTCGGGTGGTAAAATCGTTTAAGGAGTCGCAGACGACCGAGCGGCGGGCTGGAAGTGGAAGAAAGTCGACGACAGCAGACCCTGTTAAGGTCCGGAAGGTGTTGGATTATTTCAAGTGTAATCCAGACCTTTCGATTCGCGACGCGGCTCGGAAGGCAAAGTGTTCCGCCTGGTTCGTTCAGCAAACCATGAAACGAGCTGGGCTTCGTGTATTCAAGGTCCGCAAGGCACCGAACCGGTGTGATCAAAAAAAAAAAAACGCGGCGGCCAAAGCCCGCGCAAGGAAGCTGTATCGAGAGCGGTTAACGTGGATACAGGGGCTGGAGTTCTACGTTGCCAAATCACGGTTTGATGTTCCGGAAGACATATGGAAGAAGAAAGTGAACAAATCCGCAAAAAATACTTGCTCTGGTAGGCCATATGCCAATGCGGTAAACTAAGTAAACCGTACATCACAACGAGTGCCATCAACAGCGAAATTTTCCGCACCGAGTGCCTCCAGAAGCGTCTGTTGCCCTTTCTGCGGTCCCACAGAGGCGAGACATTATTTTGGCCGGACCTGGCATCATGCCATTACGCGCGATCGACGTTGAATTGGTACAGAGACAATAACGTTGTTTTTGTACCAAAAACCGCCAACCCCAAAAAATTCACCAGAGATTCGTCCGGTGGAATGATTTTGGGCCATAATGAATTTTGGGCCATAATTCGAAAATCTTCCAAGATGTTTATGAACGAGCTGGAGTTGAAGAAAGAATGGATGAAAGTGACCAAAAAGGTCGGCTCCACCATTGCACAAAATGTAATGAGGGGTCTTAAGGGAAAGGTGCGGGCTTTCAGCGATAGAAAGTAAATTGAATAAATTAATTATGCCGAAACATAATACATATGTATGAGTTTATTCATTTATTTAGTTTCAAGAAAATCCGACTTGAAATAAATGTTTGGCGAACACTTTTGTCTGGTGCATTTTATTGATGTTACTGTTAGTTTCATCACAAAACTTCAAATAAAATGTCCACTCTGTCGATTACATTCCATTACTTGGCTAATTTCATGTAAACTAGTTAGAAATTTGTGAAACAAAATCGTATGAGATAAAATTCCTGACTGCATGATGGTGTGAGTATGACAAGAGAGCTCATGATAGTTCGTTTTTTCTCGTGATAGTGAGATGGCCTGTTTTTTCATTGTGTTTTTTTATTCAGTTCTGCTCCCACCCCGTTGTTGGACATTTTTGGTCCTTCGAACCGGATACCAATACCGGTGGGTTGTGGGTGAACAACTGCGGACGAAGATAGTGCTTGTGAGTCATCGCATACGTGAAATAGTAGAAGACAAATGCGCGCCATCGCATAGATAGTGTCGATTGTTTAGAATTCGCCTTCGCTGTATGGATCGTTTTCGAGTGTTTCTCCATCGTCGCAGAGGAATCCCATTGCCAAGCAAATTCGTCAACTATTGCCGGTTGGCTGCGCCTTAAAGGACGGATAACAGTTTGCTGACCCATTCATAAAGCGATACGGAACTAGGACAACCAAAGAGGATTCGATCAAGTGAGTATAATTGCATGTGCAAGTAGATCTGTGGTGACGTCACGCACGCGGCGCACCTGTTGGGAGATTGTTGAAGAATATGCGATTGAAAATAAAGTTTGATTATAATCGAATGTTTGCATGCGAATCAATTTTCTGAGCTGATCCTTGAGTTGGGTTCCACCGTTGACGATTTGTCATGTTTCTGCTGGATTTCTTGTTGGCTTGTTGTTCACTTGATGATCTGGAATTTGGATCCATCGAGATGACTGCTGCTAATTACTCTATTGCCTGGGAGTCGCTTCAAAAACGATTCTAGAATAAGAAACTCTTTGAGCCACATCGACGCACTTTTTGCCGTGGAACCAATGAAGCGGGGAGGGTACGATACGGTGAATCGTTTGATAAGTGAATATGATCGTAACTTACAGCAGTTGGAGAAAATAGGCGAGAACACGGTTGGTTGGAGCACCTTATTAGTTCATATGGTGTGCTCTAGACTTGATTCTACCACCTTGTGCGCCTGGGAGTCGCATCATAGTTCTAAGGACGTCCCTAACTACGAGGAACCGATGGAACCGATTTTTTAAGAAACCAGTGCTCTATTCTTCAGTCAATAGCTCCCGTTAAGCAGGCCCAACCCATTGATCCCAAAAAGTCGAAATTTTCTGTAAGCCATTCATCGGTGCAGGCCTCCAATCGATGTTCGTTTTGTGGAGAAAGTCAGAATGCAGCATTCCGGTGTTAAAAATTTCTAAAGATGAAGACATCCGAGCGCTATGACAGGGTGAAACGTTCAGGGTTGTGCTTGAATTGTCTGTCACCATCACATCTGGTTAGGTCCTGCACAAATGGAACCTGTAGATACTGTCAACAGAAGCATCACACACTGCTACATCATGGAACAACGAACGGTGGAGCGGGTTCATCATCGACAAGTATCGGTTCGTCTGTCCCACACGTGCAGAATCGACCGAACAAAGTGAACACTCAGCAATCACAGCCACAAACCCAAAATCAGAACACACCTATTCAGGACACTAGATCCTAAACCAGCTCATATCCAATAGCAAACAATTCGCATACACAATCACCACCCACCACAGATCCTACACTTCCCATGCACAAAAACGCTCTTCCGACAAGTATACAGACATCATCTCGTCAAGTTTTGCTCTCCACTGCCATAGTGAGCGTCATAGATCGCTATGGTAACTCTAGAATTGCTCGAGCACTGCTCGATTCTTGCTCTGAATATGGTTTCATTACCACAAACCTGTATCGGATACTGAAATTGAAAGAGGTGGCCAGCCATTTGTCCGTAGCTGGAATAGTAGGCATGTAGTCCGGTCAACGAAAATTGTCGAAGCTCTTATACGTCCCCGAGAAGCTGGCATTTCGTCATTTTCCGAGAATATGCAACTTCACGTGTTGCCAAAACTCACTGCCAGCTAGCCAGTGCAGCGGATCACCTTAGAGCAGTTGCTCATCCCTAGTGACGTCGTTTTAGCGGATCCGGAGTTCTATGTACCCAGCTGCATTGATTTGATAATCGGTGCTGAACATTACTATAATCTCTTAGACGATAGAAGGATAAAAACGAACAACGGTCCTACACTCCAAAAAACTGTCTTCGGATGGGTAGTCTCAGGTCGTGTACCCGGAGTTTGTTACCAACGCCTTGGGAACAATGGCCCGACCCAAGGCAGAGTGCTCGAGGAGGTTGATTAAGGTTAGGGCTAGATATGTATAGCTGTATATATTTGTTAATAGGTTAGATTTGGCCATAGGTTAGATTTTTAAATAATTGTAATTGTCTTCTAGCTCAGTCTATACTCACTCAGGGCCGGCTTTCTGCTTGCTTAGGGCGACCTCACTTGTATTAACCAACAACTCCAGGAAAATAGTGAACAAAGGAAAACCACCCGAGAAGGTCATCAGCACAAAAGAATGGCACAAACACAACAATAGCTCAGTTTTCATCTTATATTTCTACAAAGTTACATTGAATAGGAGGGGGGGGGGGGGGTCGTTGCGGCCGTTCTGCTGCGGATGCACATGTGGAGAGGGAGAGAGGTCGGAAAGGCTGCGGGGTTATCTTGAATTACTTCCAGCAAGTCGGGACGTCGTCCATGTTGAATCCGGTTTCGCTGCGACGTTCCACGTGCTCTCACACGGCCCAGTGACTCATCGGATTTTGGGTTGAGAAAGCGGGGGCGAACCCACCGGACCTCGCCCAACCCTCACCCCCAGAACGTCCGTCACTTAAGCACGTGGCGTGTGGCGCGGCAATGACGGATGGCTCACCGGCCACCAGTACGGGACTCGCCGCTCCGGGGATCCTCAAAATGGTTATTCTGGCCAGAGAAATTTCTTGAATGCCTTGGGACGCTTTCCACTGGCTAAACTGGTTGCTCTGTACTACGACACTTCTCTACGATGCGCTACCGTGGACAGTCGGACTCGGGATTCTTCGCCCTAGATTGAGGCACTTTCGGGACACGACGCCCTTGCTTCCGTTCCCGTATCACTTAACTGTCCACTCCAAGCCAGTGACTTTCTCACTCCTCCGATCTCGGTCTCGATCGAATTCCTCGAGGGTAAAAAAGGAACTTCTCCACACTTCTGTTGTCACGTACGTCCGATCGGTCTTTTGGTCTATCACGTTCTGTCCCGTTATTCTTCTCGTCGTTGTCGTCGTCTTCTAGATTCTTCGACCCTTCCACTCTCTATTCTCTCTCTTCATCTCTCCATTTCTCCCTTTCGGTATATCCGACGAATGACAGCCGTAGTGACAGTAGTTGTCATAGGCTGCGAGATGAAAGACGTTTCCAAGGGACTATCTAATAGAAATTTTATTTTTCTAATGTAATAATGCTAAACAAATCAAAAGTGCCAAACCAAATTTTACAATTATTTACAAATCTAACCTATGGCCAAATCTAGCCTATTAACAAATATATACAGCTATACATATCTAGCCCTAACCTTAATCAACCTCCTCGAGCACCCTGCCTTGGGTCGGGCCATTGTTCCCAAGGTGTTGGTAACAATCATTCCTCCTCCCAAGAGAAAAATTGCTGAGCACGAAATCCGTGCGTGGTAATTTTTCTTGGATTCATCTTTCTTGGATCGCAGCCTCCGTGAAATAGTGCCCTTCAAATCAACATATCTCTGGATCGAATGAAATTTTTTTTTTTTTAATCAGTTCGTTTATTTATTAGGCTCAGGCGTGTGTAACACTTTGCGGAGCCGATATTCAATATTGTAGTTAACAATTTTTCTTTTTCGATTTTAGTAAAGTGGGGTGCCAATTACTCGTGGCTAGCTCGAGGTTAATGGGTCACATTATTGTTTGGAAGGGGCTAGGCAGGTAACTTATTTCAGGTATTTGTTGCTGCTCATGGTTGCGACATCTACCAGATCCTCGGTCCCTGTAGTCCCTCACAGGAACTAAGCTGCAGATGGGTGATCACAGCTTGCTGGGCAGGTACAAGTAGCACGGAAACAAAAGGATAATATAACTGGGACACAATGGCAGGGAATTTACTAGAGTGAAATGGAGGGGGTGATGACATTACACTCTTAGATCAGACAAACAAAGAAATTCGTAAATCGCTTGCATGTAGGAAAGATCACGCATTCCCAAAACATCTCTTACTTCGCGGAAGGGTTGTTTACCTCGGGCCACAAGGGTATCCAATAGTCGTGCTCTGGAGGCATCATTATCCGGGCAATGCCAAACTGCGTGAGCGACGTCATCATAACCGGTTCCGCACCTACATACATTGCTATCGACGAGGTTAATTCTGTAGAGATGTGCGTCTAGCGAGTAGTGGTTGGACATAAGTCGTGACATCACACGAATGAAACCGCGACTTACATCCAGACCTTTGAACCACGATCTCGACGAAACATTAGGAATAATGGAATGTAACCACCGCCCAAGAGAATTACTTGTCCAATCGTTTTGCCAACTTTGAAGAGAACTCTGACGTACTAATGGGAAAAATTCATCATGTGAAATTCTTCTTTCAAAAATCTCGCCTTCTTGTGCGCCCACCTTTGCTAGGAGTCCGCCTTCTCATTGCCTGGAATTGAGCAATGTGAGGGGACCCATGCAAAGGTAATTCTAAATGATCTTTCGACCAACGCACACATCTGCTCCCTTATTTTTGAAAGAAAGTAAAATGAGTGCTTAACTGTTTTCATCGACTGGAGGGCCTCAATAGAACTGAGACTATCCTAGAAGATGAAATAATGGTCTATGGGCATGTCGAAAATTATCCCCAATGCGAAATTGATTGCTGCCAGCTCAGCAACATATACGGAACAAGATTTCTGAAGTTTCCGGAAGGCAGATGAGTATTCATTGTAAACACCGAAACCAGTGGATCCATCAATGCGCGACCCATCAGTGAAAATTCTTCTTTTGCAATTGACATGTTGGTACTTTTCGATGAAAATATGGGGAATTAAAATAGGTCGAAGTTGATCTGGAACTCCTTGAATAGCCTGTTTCATGGAGAGATCATAATGAATGGAGGAACTGTGATAAGGAAAGCGTACACTAGGAGGGTTATAGCATGGAAGACTAATATCGGATGACATATAGTTAATATAGATTCGTAAGAATCTTGATATAGCCTAATATGTCCATGGCGGAACGAGAAGTAGTTGGCTTGTGTTGTCTTTTCTCAAAGGAGGCCGCCACTAGACAAGAGGATTATATATTTACCCGGGTTTAAGGTGCACCGCCGGCCATACGCCTAACGATTTTCCGTCGAGATCGGCACGACGATGATCCTATTTTCCGGATGACTCGCCGGTAGGTATTGAGGCCCATATTTGGCGTTGTAGTCTTCTAAAGCACTAGATTGTTTCATATTACGCCTGAACACCATTTGACCTATTTGTAAGGTCTTTCCAAATATTTTATGACGAAGATTGTATCGCTTGTGCCCTTCTTAGTGAGCTTTATCGAGTATAGTGTGGATTAGGTTTTTAATATCTCCATACATTTCAGTTTGGCGCTGTCGACGTTCTGTGGGAGATAATTGTGAAGCCTCACCGGCCCGATGATCAGATCCTTTCAAGACCATCTCGTGACCGTGGGTCGCAAAAAAAGGAGTAAGATCCGTCGCAGAGTGCTCCGATGTATTTAGAACCGCTTCTGTCTCGTTCAACCTAGTGTCCCAGAGTCTTTGGTAGGTTTTCACATAGGTTCGGATTGCAGCATTGCCGTCCTATTTACCCGCTCAAGCGGATTGGCCTGCGAGTGGTATTTAGAACTAAGCCAATGTCGTATATCGAACCCAAAGATTGGACTAGGAAAAAATGCGACACTTTGTTTTGGGTGTAACTTTTTATCGCGTGGGTACAAATTAATGAAATTTTGGGCAATACTAGTGTTATGTTTATGCGTGCAAAATTTTATCGCGATCTGTCAAGTAGTTTTCAAAATGCATTCGAAACAAGAAGAGCTACGCCAGCAAATCTTGGGCGCGGTGATCGATAATCCTGGTCAGTCGCCCAGATGGATCGGCAAAAGGCTTGGAATCCACCATTCCAACGTGTCCCGCGTTGTGAAGATGTTCCAGGAGACGAAAACCATCGAGCGGCGCGCTGGAAGCGGCCGAAAACTGAAAACGGAATACCCAGAGAAGGCGCAGAATATAACCCGCATAAACAATAATCATAAGAAGTGCCTAACCACCAATTCGGGGTATCATCCCAACTGTAAGTGGTATGGTCAAACCATCTATAATATCATTCCTGTATGGTACATGTTTATTAGAGAAGGCAGTACTTTAAGAATAACCCAAACCTTTCCACCCGAGACGTGGCCAAAAAGGTCAATTCGTCGAAGTGGTTCGTCCAGCAGACCATGAAGTGGGCTGGGCTACGTGTTTTTAAGGTCAGGAAGGCGCCAAACCGGACTGACAAGCAAAACACGGTGGCCAAATTGCGTGCGCGGAAGCTGTACCGTGAGTGGCTGGTCAAGCCAGGCTGTCTCGTCACGACGAGACATATATCAAGGCGGACACCAAACAAATCCCCGGCCTCGAGTTTTTTGTCGGTTCGTCCCGCATGGAGGTTCCGGAAAAGTTCCGGAAGAGAAAGATGGACAAATTCGCGAAGAAGTACCTGTTGTGGCAGGCGATCTGCGTGTGCGGACGGTACAGCAAGCCGTTTGTTACAACCGGCACCATAAACGTGCAGATTTATCGAGAGGAATGCTTGCAGAAGCGCTTGTTGCCCTTCCTCTGCTCTCACCGTGGTCCCACGCTGTTCTGGCCGGATCTCGCTTCGTGCCATTACGCCAAGCCTGTAATGGATTGGTACGAAGCGAAGGGCGTTAATGTGGTCCCGAAGGAGGCGAACCCGCCAAATACACCAGAACTTCGTCCGATCGAAAAGTTTTGGGCGATAATCAAGAAGAAGTTGAAGAAAAGCGGAAAAACATTCAAAACCGATGAAGCTTTGAAGAAAAACTGGGAGAAATTGTGTAAGGAAGATGGACAAAGCCTCGCCCCAGATCTCATGAGCAGTGTTAAGAGAAATGTACGAGCATTCAGCTTGGGGGAGAATATTCAATAAATAAATTATGCCAAAACATAGCTAATAGATAGTTATTTAATCCCTGAAAATTTGAGAAGTATCCGATTTAAAATGAATTTTTGGTGATCATTTTTGTGTGTCTCATTTTTTCCGAGTCCAGTCTTTAGTACAAAGTGACCGAAACTCGTGGGACAGAAAGCATGAAGCGTTGTCTGTAATGATGGCCTCCGGTACCGAATTTCTATAGAACCATTGGTCCCTCAGGACCTTGCAGAGGTTTTTACTATCGATTTTCTGAAAGGGGTTTAGCATTATCCATTTGCTGAAAAGATCGACGACAGATAAAATATGTTGATGTTGATTACGACTTCTGCTATTATCTGCCAAGGATGGGACGTGATTCGCTGTGCACCTAACGGAGGCGCCAATGCTATATTCGGAGCTTTTGTTTCTTTACAGGTGGTGCATCTTCCTACATATTCCCGTACTTCAAGAACCATCCTAGGCCAGAAATACCGTAGGCGGATGCGGCTAAGAGTTCGATCGATGCCTTGATGTATGCTGTCATCGTGGCATTCGTGGATGATGTCCCTACGGTGGTCAGGATTTTCCAGTCGAACCGGTCATCGTGCGGTTCACTAGTGTTTGCTACGTACTTATACAGTACACGCTCGTGAATTTGAAAGTCTACATATTCGTCTGGTTTCTCAGACACTTTTTCCAGCAAATCCTCATACCACGACTGCGCTGATTGAATAAGATTTGCATTTGACTTCGTAGACCTGACAGAAGTAGACGGGATCGCCGCAGCCATCGCATTTTCGGCTCTTTTAGCATCCTTGCCGAGATTAGCAGCGACAGCAGCAACACTGCGGGAGATAGCGTCGGCCACGATGTTCTCCTTGCCCCGTCGATGACGAACCGTCATATCAAATTGTTGCAACTGCAGACACCATCGACTACATCGAGACGCGGTCTTCCACTTCAGACAGGTCAATAGTACTCAGGTATTTAGCCCTGGGGAGTTAACCGAGGATTCGTCCTGGATGTGGCAAGGGATATGCATCACGAATGGTTCTCTCGTTTATTTTACGGGCGTCTAGGCAGAGGCGAACCTTCCCCGATGGTTTTATAACCGGGACAACATTCGAAGACCAATCAGAGTGAGCTCTTTCGATTATGCCAATCGATAGCATTTGCTCTAACTCCGCTCCGACTTTTTGTTGTATTTTTGGAGAAAGGGTGTAAGGGTATTGCCGAGCCGGAAGTTTTCCCTTCCATTCATCGGCTATTTCAATGCGGTGTTTGATTAGTGGCGTCATCGTCAACCTATCTGAGCAAGCCCCTTGAAAGAGCTCCTTTACTTCTTCAAGTTGAGCAAGTTCAAAATCGCTGAAAGTGACTTGGTCCTGCTGGATCCTAGAAGTTTCATCTTCTAACGCTGCAAAGGTCCTGAAAGGTCGGCCAGATTCGAAATTTCTGCCAAAAGTCCATGCCAAGGATACAGTCCACAGACAAAGTTCTAACGACTAAGGTTGGAACTATTTTAATACGCCCAGCAAAATTGAAAGGAACAGATAATTGACCTAAAATTTCTAGTATAGACCCATTTGCGGAAGGGATCACCGTAGGTTGGGTTAGAGGCTTTAGTTTTGATTTCTTTAACTTGTGAAAAACATTTTCGCTGATAAGGGTAAGTTGACTACCCGAATCTAGCAGCTTTTTAGTTGGTAAGCCGTAGATTTTGATTTAAGCATAAGGTCTATTGTCATGGTTACCGACAAGGGAGATATTGAGAACCTGGGAGTCTTCGATCGTATAGAAGTCTGCTTGAACAGGTTCCCAAAACTCGGCAGGGGTGTAATCTAGCGGCATCGAATTTACGCGAATGGGCTCGACGGTCGGCGATTTTGAGCCGTTTTTTCGACAGTAGGGGCAATTGTGGTTTTCAAATCCTTTGAATCCACACACCAAACATAATGAACCTCTATAATTCCTACATTGGTCTAAAGAATGATTGGTTTGCTGACAATAAAGGCATTCAGAACCACGAGGGGGTCGATGTGCTTCAATGAGCGTGTCCAATGTTCTAGTCGGTTTAGAAGGACCCTCTTTCGGATCGGGTTGCTTCGGCAGGCCTGATGGTGGCGGACGGTCGGGCTTTTTATCCCCAATATTGTCCTTCTTCTTCGTATTGTCTTCCTTAGATTTGTTACCAGCAAAACCCTGCTGGTTAGGTCTGGAAGCAGGACGATTGTTGTAATTCCTAACATCTCCCCTTCCAGGTTTAGATTCAGAAACCACATTGCTAGACTTCTCACTTCTCACCTTAGCATATAATGAAAAGTTTGAGGCATCAATTACATGCCCAGCTTCTACACACTTAGAAATTATGATTTTTACACGAGACGTAATTCATGTTTGTAAAAAGTCGGGAAACGTAAAGAGAGATTTCGTGTAAATTTATGTCTCCTGAAACTGACAAATACGCAAATGGACGAAAGATGTGTTTGATTGAATTTATTTTCTCATCTCTTTGAACTCATTCTTATGTGCTAGAGGACGCTTGCATGTGTCGGTCTCAGGGAACAGAAATTTACATGACATTTTGGTAGTGTGTAGGAGTTCTGGAAGACTAAAGATCGGTTTCCAAAGAAGTGTTTTCTTATAGTCGGCTCTCATATTTCTTTTGAGAATATCCAGCTGCTCAGCATCGCTCATGGGTGCGATCATGGACCTAAACAACTTCTCCATATCGTAAAGGGTGTATTCGATAAAAATGGCACACAGAAAATCTTCTGTAACTTTTGAATCGTATGAGTAAAAAACCTAGAAATTTGAGTAGATCTTATCCATTGTGTATTATTTACATCTGCCAAGTTTCATAGTTATACATTCAGTAGTTCCAGTCATGTCGTCGAAACAAGAAATTGTCCGTGAGAAAATTTTGTGCACTCACAATCAAAATCCAGGGGCGTCCCACCGGTGGATTGCTAAAAGGCTTGGAATTGCAAATACAACTGTGTCTCGTGTAATAAGAACCTTCAAGGAGCGTCTGAGTGTCCAAAGGAAGGAAAGGAGTGGTCGTAAAAGTGGTCCTATGGACAGTAAAATGGCCAGGAAAGTCGTACAACAATTCAAGAACCGTCCAAACATGTCAATTCGAGATGTCGCTAAAAAGTCTAAGGTGTCAGTCGGTTTTGTGCAGAAAACCATGAAGCGTGCTGGGTTACATGTTTACAAAGTGCAAAAAGCCCCAAACCGGAATGAAAAACAAAACATCACTGCGAAAACCCGCGCCCGGAAACTTTACACGAAGCTGCCCACCAAATCCGGTTGCATCGTGATGCATGACGAAACATACGTCAAGGCCGACTTCCGTCAACTTCCTGGGCAAGAATATTTCGTTGCCAAGTCGAAATTCGATGTTCCGGAGGATGTTCAAAAGAAGAAACTATCGAAATTTGCAAAGAAGTTTCTAATCTGGCAGGCGATTTGCGGATGTGGTGAAATAAGTGCTCCCTTCATCACTTCCGGAACAATAAACGGTGCGATTTACACGGAAGGGTGCCTTAAGAAGCGTCTCTTGCCATTCATTAAGAAGCACAGAGGATCAACTCTGTTTTGGCCTGATCTAGCATCCTGCCACTACGCTCGAAACGTATTGGAGTGGTACCGAGCCAACGGAGTCAATTTTGTGCCAAAGGATATGAAGCCACCAAATTCACCGGAACTTCGTCCAATTGAAAAATTCTGGGCAAATATGAAAACGGAACTTCGCAAACATCCCAAAACTATAAAAACAGAGCTAGAATTGAAGAAAATTTGGGTATAAACAACAAAAACACCGGGAAAATCGGTTGTACAAAATTTGATGGGTGGAGTGAAAAGGAAGGTGCGGGCATTCGGGATGGGAGACGAAATTGAATAAAACAAATGTTGTAAATCAAAACTCATTAGTAGTTCTTCATTCCCTGAAAATTTCAAGAAAATCCGATAATCAGTTTAATTTTGATGAGTATATATGTGTGTGCCATTTTTATCGAATACACCCTTTAATAATATTCCTGGAAAGTCTCGTTCCTCTGCTGGCGCGAAGGTTTTTCGAAGTTCACTCAGTAAGTGTGATCTGCTTGTAAGTCTACCAGACGAACGCATCGTCATGTACCAGTTAAGTGCTGGTCCAGTGAATAAATGAAATGCCGAATCAAATAGCTCAGCTTCGGGGGTTCGCTCCGATAGCGCTAACTGGGACACTAATACCAGAAATTCATTTAATTTTAGACCCTGATCCGTACCAGCATACTTCTCCAGTTTCCACTTAGAGACCGGCAATGATTTGTGGTTGTAGCCACCACGTGGGCCTTCAAAATGGTAAGGGTGCCAAGAAGGCGATGCGGCCTGAGTATATAATTATAACAGTCGCGACACGAGTAGCATAAAAAAAAATTATTTATTTCACTAATTAATTACATTTAACGTACGATTAAAGTCACTGATCTGGTCTGAATTAAAACTGAAAAACTAATGAATGCTAGTTCCTACGGATTGGGCTATTTAATAACTAAACTTGCTAAGCTTGCAATAATGTTCTCTCGTCCGATGGGGTGTTGCAACGTGTCGCGTCGTATCCAGTGCTCCAGTTGAAGAATGCTGATGCGTCGAATATTCCATGTGGTCGGTGATAGTCGTTGTCTGTTACTATGTGGATATGGGATATTGATTATGCTGATTGAACGGTTTACTGCAAGGTGTCCACCGTAATTCCTCCGGGGGGTAAAGAAAGGTCGTCCTCGATCTTTGCCTTAACTTTTTTTTGATGAATTTTGCTGTTCCAGAATAATTGTGTTGGACAGTTTCTGAGGGCTTCGAATTTTAATGATTATTTTCTTCCTGCGGAGACAGATAAAGATCATGATTGATATTGTAATTACCGTTGTTGTGGATATTCCTCCTAGTAAGCTGAATATCCATATTTGGTGTGAATACTGCTTAAGTATAACGTTGTCCAACTGTTTCCTGTTGATTAGAGTATGGTTGGTTACGGTAGAGAAATTATGTTGTTGTTCGATATTCCAGTTCGTTCTGAGGTTATGAAAGGCTCCTTGAAGATCTTTCGTTTGACTGATTACTTCTGTTGCAATGAAGGTTTCGTTAGCTATTTCAATACTGCAATTATAAAATGTTATTAATGCGTTTCCAGTAAACGTTCTATTGTCTGGTCCACAATTTGATGTCATGTTGATTTCTATAGCGTTGTTGATTAATAATTTGTTGTTTGATATCAGATTAATTTGAGTATCTGTTGTTTGTTGGGCATTACAGTGACTTTCGATGCCCATAATTATCGCATAGGTGCAGTTATCCCAAAGCGGTTGTAAGTCGGAATATCTCTGAACGAACTTCTCTGGATTTGTTGTTGTGAATACTTGTTTGTTTGCTCTGACGATGTATTTTGGGTTATTAGTTATTACTCTGTTGTTAACGATCAAGGGTATAATTTCTATTATTTCTGATGATCTTTTATCTATTTCCGGAATTTCCAAAATGTACAAAAGCTGATCGTTTTTGACTACGATCTTCGGTAAAGCGTAATTTAGCGCTTCTTCGGGGAATTCCAAATCAAATCCTTGATTTTGTAATAATGAGTCCAGGAAAAATACTTCTTTAAGTGTGAGTAGTTTGTTACTTGCGAGTGAGATCCTTGCCCTTATGATTGCGTCCTGAATTTCCTCGAGAATGTCGTTGATGGTATCTATGTAGAGTATTAAGGTTAAAGCGTCGATTTCCTCCAAAACGATCTTGTTAGTTGCCGATTGTCCTTCTATTATTTTGTTGATGGTGGTAGTCGTCTCTGTGATCATGTTGTTGATTATGTTGTTCAGATGGAATTGTCTGTTGTTATTGTTGATCAATTCGTTCATTGTCGTGGTGGTGAGTCTCAGGTCGTCTGGGGGGGGGGTTCCTTCTTACCCCTTTCAAGGGGGGGGGGGGGCGTCCCCTCGCTTTTCTCTCTTTTTTTTGTTTTTTTGTTTTATTTATTATTTTTTAATTTTTTTTTTTTTTTTTTTTTTAGTTGGGTGGTTGGGTGGGGGAGAGATGTTTTTTTTTTTATTTTTTTTTAAATAAAAAAATTTTTTTTTCATTGCCCAGTGAACAAGCGAACGGAACAGTTCGTTCGGTCAGCTTTCCGTTGCTTTGGAAGCTTTTCACAAGTTGTTTCAAGCCTTCAGCGCTATTTTTTTTTCTGAGTCGCGAGTGAAATCGAGTCTTAGTTTTCTGAAGTAGAAAACGTTGAGTGTTAAACAGTGCAACAACGTCATTAATTGCAATTAGCGATATTGCCACGACCTAAACGCCATATTGCTCCGCATCTATACGGCACGCACACCAGCAGTCCATCGTGTGTAGCGTGCAGTCGATCATCTGCTAACCACCACCGATCAGCAACATCATCATCGTCATCATTATCATCATCGTTCAGCTCAACGTCTAGCCGGCACACGCGGCCACGAATCGTCGTTCGACAGCAGCACATTCGTCGCCCGGCTGCAGCAGATCAGTGATATATATAAGATAAGCTTTTGTTCTCTTTCTTCTGAATATATTGTTTTGTATTGTGTGGAGAGTGAGTGAGAGTGAGTGAGAGTGTGTGAGAGCGTGTGAGAGAGTGTGCTTAGGTTTAGTTTGTTGTGTGCTTAGGTTTAGTTTGTTTATCTGTGATTGATTGTAGATAATTGCGTTAGTGGTTGAGCATCATAAGCTCCCACGGGTGCGACATGGATGCTTTGTCGGAAGATGATTCATCCATGCCGCCAAATGATGGGGTAGCTCTTAAAGTTACCCGATCGCGTGCTTATCCAGATAGTTCAGCTGGTCCTTGGGTTGTCTATTTTCGGCCCAAAACGAAACCTCTCAATATTTACCAGATTTCAAACGATCTGACGAAACGATTCTCGGCCGTGACCGAGATAATTAAGGTGAGACCCAATAAATTAAAAGTTGTTGTGTCCAACCTTAAACAAGCTAACGAAATTGCTGTCTCTCAGTTTTTTACACTGGAGTATTTAGTGTACATCCCAGCTCGAGGTATTGAGATTGAAGGGGTGGTCACCGAAGCGAGCTTGACCCCTGAGATCCTGTTGAAGCAGGGGGTTGGTCGCTTTAAGAACCCTCTGCTTCCTTCAGTCAAGATACTGGATGTGCAAAAACTAGGCACAGTATCGATCAGTGAGGGTAAAAAGAAATTTACCAACTCGGACTCGTTTCGTGTGACCTTCTCTGGTTCAGCCCTCCCTCAATACGTCGAGTTGGGAAAACTTCGACTACCTGTGCGGTTGTTTGTACCTCGGGTCATGATCTGCCAAAAATGCAAGCAGATGGGACATACGACCTCCCATTGCGGCAATAAGGCACGCTGCTCCAACTGCGGGGAGAAACATGAGGATGGCGCCTGTGCAGACAGCACACCAAAATGCGCTTTCTGTAAGGGAACTCCTCCTCATGCTCTCTCTTCGTGCCCGGCGTACAAACAACACGGGGAAAAAATAGAACGCTCGCTAAAACAGCGTTCCAGGCAATCTTTTGCCGAAATGGTGAAAAAGGCCTCCCCATCACCCAATGCCAATACAAATCCCTTTGCTCCTCTGTCAGATGACGAGTCTGACTTTGATTCGGCTGAAGAGGGAACATCGTTCACTTTTCCGGAAGGTGCTTCAAGGAAGCGAAGACGCGTCCGCCCACGGAAAGTTGCTGAAAAGAAGCCCGAGACCAGCATGCCCATTTCAAAAAAAGGTGGGAAAAAGGAAAATCCAATTCCTCCTGGTTTTCGTAGTACTAACTACACCCAGGACTTTCCATCTCTCCCGGGGACATCCAAAACCCCTGATGCCCCAATTTTAAGAACAGAAGCCCCTTCCTCGACTGGGCTGTTCTCATTTGATAACATTGTCGAAGGTATCTTCAAGTACCTCGAAATTTCTGACCCTCTCAAAAGCATTGTTTTGGCAATGCTTCCAACAGTGAAGACTTTTTTGAAGCAATTGACAATTAAGTGGCCCCTCCTTGCAGCTATCATCTCCTTCGATGGATAATTTTCCAAATGAGGTCGGGGATTTGATCACTGTTCTACAGTGGAATTGTCGAAGTTTGATTCCTAAATTGGAATCATTCAAATTTTTAACTCACAATACCGGTTGTGATGCTTTCGCTCTTTGTGAAACATGGCTCTCTTCCGAAATCGATCTTCCGTTTCATGATTTCAATATTATTCGTCTTGATCGTGAGGATTCACGTGGAGGAGGAGTACTTCTGGGGATCAAAAAGTGCTACTCCTTCTATAGAGTGAATTTTCCTCCTATTCCAGGTATTGAAGTTGTCGCATGTCAGGCTGTTATTAAAAATAAAAGCCTTTGCATTGCTTCCGTTTATATTCCTCCTAGAGCCTCAATAAACCGAAAACAACTTTCAGATATTTGTTCGGTTCTTCCTGCTCCGCGGTTGATCATGGGAGATTTTAACTCTCACGGTACAGGCTGGGGAGAACTGTACGACGACAACCGGTCTTCCTTATTATATGACCTCTGTGACAACTTCAATATGACAGTTCTTAACAATGGAGAAGTAACACGTTTGGCTGGAACATCCTCAGTTGGCAGTAGATTAGACCTCACACTTTGTTCGAATTCATTATCGTTGGATTGCACATGGAATGTGATTCAAGATCCCCACGGTAGTGATCACTTGCCCATAAAAATTTCGGTTGCCACCGGGTTCAATCCGTCGAAATCTGTAAACGTCACGTATGATCTTACCCGTCACATCGATTGGACAAAGTTCAGGACAGCAGTAGATGAAGCCGTAACGACGGTAGAAAGGCTTTCACCGCTAGAAGAATATAACTTCCTCTCCAACCTGATCTTAGACAGCGCGCTTCAAGCTCAAACTCGACCAGTTCCAGGGACGTCATTTCGCAGGAAACCTCCTTCTCCATGGTGGGATCAGCAATGCACCGAGGTTTACCGTAAAAAGTCCGACGCGTTTAAAGTTTTCCGTAGACGTGGAACACCTGAGCACTTCGAAGTATACACGGCTCTTGAACGTGAACTTAAGAGCCTCATCAAGGCCAAGAAACGCGGATACTGGCGAAGATTCGTGGACGGGCTATCGCGCGAGACGTCGATGAGTACTCTTTGGAACACGGCGCGAAGATTGCGTAACCGAACTACGAACAACGAGAGCGAAGAGTACTCGGATCAATGGATCCTCAAGTTCGCGCGAAAAGTTTGTCCAGATTCTGTGCCGGCACGGATCATTCCTCGCGAAACCGAGAATCCGATAGATGAGATCAGCCAACCTTTTTCAATGGTAGAACTCTCTCTCGCGCTCCTTTCGTGTGGCAATACGGCTCCAGGAGCTGATAGAATCAAGTTCAACTTGCTTAAGAACCTTCCAGACGTCGCGAAGAGGCGCATGTTGAACTTGTTTAATCAGTTTTTGGAGCTCAACATTGTACCAGAAGATTGGAGGCGGGTGAGAGTTATCGCCATTCAAAAACCTGGCAAACCCGCGTCCGACCACAACTCCTATCGACCCATCGCGATGTTATCTTGTATTCGAAAGTTGTTGGAGAAAATGATCCTCTTCCGTCTGGACAAATGGGTTGAGACGAACAACCTGCTTTCAGATACTCAATATGGTTTCCGTAGGGGTAAGGGAACGAACGACTGTCTCGCGTTACTTTCCACGGATATTCAGTTAGCTTTTGCTAAAAAAGAGCAAATGGCTTCTGTATTCTTGGATATCAAGGGGGCTTTTGATTCAGTATCTGTTGAAGTTCTTTCAGATAAACTCCACGCTTGTGGCTTTTCACCATTAATGAATAATTTTTTGTACAATTTGCTGTCAGAGAAACATATGAGCTTCTCTCATGGAACCTCTACAGCTTCACGATTTAGCTACATGGGTCTCCCCCAGGGATCATGTTTAAGCCCCCTTTTGTATAATTTTTATGTCAAAGACATTGACGGTTGTCTAAGTGACAACTGTACGTTGAGACAACTTGCAGATGACGGCGTAGTGTCTGTCACGGGACCCAATGGGGTCGATCTGCAAGGACCCTTACAGGATACCTTAGACAATTTGTCTACTTGGGCTTTAGAGCTAGGTATCGAATTCTCTACGGAGAAAACTGAGTTGGTAGTTTTTTCTAGGAAGCATAACCCAGCACAACCGAAGCTTCAAATTTGGGGTAAGCCGATAACTCATTCTATGTCATTTAAATATCTTGGGGTCTGGTTCGATTCTAAGTGCACCTGGAGATCCCATATTGAGTATCTGAAGCGAAAGTGCCAGCAGAGGGTCAATTTTCTCTGCACAATTACCGGGACCTGGTGGGGAGCGCATCCGCAAGATCTTCTAACGTTGTACCGGACAACGATTTTGTCGGTTATGGAATACGGTAGTTTTTGTTTTCAGTCAGCGGCTCGGTCGCACTTCATTAAACTGGAACGTATTCAGTATCGGTGTCTTCGTATCGCGTTAGGTTGCATGCACTCGACTCACACCATGAGTCTTGAAGTGCTGGCTGGCATGTTGCCACTCTCGGATCGGTTTTCAGAATTATCTCTCCGGCTCCTCACCAGGTGTGAAGTTATGAACCCCCAGGTGATCGAAAATTTTGAGAAGCTCCTTGAGTTGAATACTCAAACCCGCTTCATGACCTTGTACCATTTGTACATAACACAGGATGTCAGCCCTTCGCCGAACATTTCCAATCGTGTTTGCTTCTCCGATTTCGACAATTCGGTTCATTTTGATTTATCCATGAAGCAAGAGCTTCATGGAATCCCAGAGCATCATCGTCCTATGATTGCTCCGGTAATATTTGCTGCAAAGTTTGGCCAAGTTAATTCCACTAAATCGTTCTTCACTGACGGATCTTTGATAGAGGAGTCAGCAGGCTTTGGTATATTTAATGAAATTTATAGCGCCAATCGTAAACTTCAAGCTCCTTGTTCCGTATATGTCGCCGAATTAGCGGCAATACACTTTACGCTAGAAATCATTGCCTCATTAACACCGGATCAGTACTTCATTTTCACGGATAGTCTCAGTTCTATAGAGGCTATTCGCTCATTGAGGCCGGTAAAGCACTCCTCGTATTTTCTCATGAAAATACAGGAGCTTCTAAGTGCTTTATCTTCGCGTTATTTTATCATCACCTTTGTATGGGTCCCATCTCATTGTTCAATTCCGGGCAATGAGAAAGCGGACTCGCTTGCAAAGGTGGGCGCTATGGAAGGCGATATTTGTGATCGACAAATCGCCTTCAACGAATTTTTTCCTATTTTTCGTCAACAGTCACTTGTCAGCTGGCAGTATAAATGGAGTAAAGGAGATTTGGGGCGATGGCAACATTCTATCATCCCAAAGGTGTCGAAGAAATCCTGGTTTAAGGGGATGGATGTGGGTCGAGACTTCATTCGTGTCATGTCTCGCCTCATGTCCAATCATTATTCTTTGAACGCTCATTTATACCGGGTTGGGCTGAGCGACAGCAATCTCTGCGAGTGTGGACGAGGCTATCAGGACGCAGATCACGTTATTTGGTCTTGTGCTGAACATCGTGGAGTCAGATCGGAGCTTTATGATTCCCTTCGGGCTCGAGGTAGACAACCCAATGTGCCAATTCGAGATATTTTGGCTGTACGTGATTTGGAGTACATGAAACTCATTTATGTGTTTTTGACTAACATTAGCCTTAGATTGTAGTTAGTTTAACCTGTATGTTTACTATAAGTTTTTTTTTTATCTGTGTATGTGTGTTTTTTTTTCTTTTTCAAAAAATGTTCAAGTCAAAAGTAAACCATAAATTGTATAGTTATAAGTTTTTAGATAATTTAGAATTTAAATTTAATGTGTTATGTAAACCATACCTTAAATTCCCACCCTCTTTCCCATCCGTAATTTGTAATTCCTATTAACCTCGAGACGGCCGCGAGTAATCGGCTCTATCCTCCTAACTTTAGTTTTAAGATAAATGATGTATATAAATATGAAAATTTGGCTCTGTAAAGTTGATTCGATTGAGCCTGTACAAATAAACGATTATTAAAAAAAAAATAGTAAAGCTCAGCGAAAGAAGGAAGTCCGTTCGATCCAGCGCTCCGTTATTTTGGAAGATTTTTCGAGTGCGATCCTTGGAAATAATTAGTTTTTTTTTCTCAAAATCTATTCACTTCAGTGAAAGGAGTGAATGTGAGTTTTTTTTTCTAAGAAGGCAGTGTGGTTTTCCAGTGAAATAAGAAAATCAAGCAGTGCTTGCTGGCGAATTATCATCCCGCTCATTTTCGCTTCATCCCCGCGTGGTGACGCTAACCAGCGATACACCACTACATCGCCAGCGGTCATCCGGCATCGTCGAGCGAGTGCACCCGAAGGCGATCGGATTCACCCGTACACCCACGCAGCGCACCGCTCCCCGCTGCCCGCATAGAAGTGCGACGCTCAGGCATACGGTGCGTCAGCAGCAGCAGCAGCAGCAGCAACAGATCAGTAATATTAGTTAAGTTTTTTTTCCTCTGTCTCTCATCCCACTAGAGTTTAGCGTTAATTTGTGTGTGTTCCTGTTTTGTGTTTGTGTGTGATTTAAATTTTTGGGGGCGTTCAACGCTCCCACAAGTAAGGCAAATCGTGCATGTTGAAGAGGTTTCTTCTACATGGACGGTTTAGCTGAAAAAGTGCCTTTGCCACCTGATGATGGGGAGGCACAAATAAATTTCCGGCCGCGATCTTATCCAATGGACTCGGTCGGTCCATGGGTTGTCTACTTTCAGCCCAAAAAGAAACCTTTGAATGTATATCAAATTACAACTGATCTGACGAAACGATTCTCAGCCGTGACAGAGATCACGAAAGTAAAATTTAATAAACTCCGTGTTGTCGTCTCTAACCTGAAGCAGGCTAATGAGATTGCTTCCTCCCAGCATTTTACACTGGAATATAGAGTTTATATTCCAGCTCGTGATGTGGAGATTGTAGGAGTGGTCACAGAGGCGAGTCTGTGCACTGAAATTTTGGTGAAGCGGGCGGTTGGCCGATTCAATAACCCTCTGCTCCCCCCAGTACAGATACTGGAAGTAACAAAATTAGTCAAAATATCGCACAGCGAGGGTAAGAAAAAAGTTACCCCCACAGACTCGTTTCGGGTGACCTTTTCTGGCTCTGCCCTTCCTCACTACTTAGAACTGGACAAACTTCGGCTACCTGTGCGGTTATTTGTACCCCGGGTAATGATCTGCCAAAACTGCCAGCAGATGGGGCATACGGCCTCTCATTGCGGCAATAAGGCACGCTGCTCAACTTGCGGGGAGAAACATGAGGCTGGTCCCTGTGCAGATAACACACTAAAATGCGTTTTCTGCAAGGGAACTCCTCCCCATGCTCTTTCGTCATGCCCGGCGTACAAACAACGCGGGGAAAAATTGGAACGTTCTCTGAAACAACGTTCAAGGCAATCTTTTGCAGAAATGCTTAAGAAAGCCTCGCCACCCGATATCAATACAAATCCTTTTGCTGCTCTGTCAGATGACGAGTCTGATTCGGACTTGGTTGAGGAGGGGACCTCTTTCAGTTTTCCGGAAGGTGCTTCACGGAAGCGAAGACGCATCCGAGCAGGGAAAGTAGCTGAAAAGAAGCCCCAAATCAACATGCCCAATTCAAAGAGCAGTGGAAATAAGGATAATCCAAATCCTCCTGGTTTTCGAAGTGCCAACTACACACAGGATTTCCCATCTCTCCCGGGGACATCCAGAACCCCCGATGCCCCGATTTTTAGAACAGAAGCCCCCTCTTCATCTGGGCTGTTCTCATTTGACGATATTGTGGAAGGTATTTTCAAGTACCTCGAAATGTCTGACCCTCTTAAAAGCATTGTTATGGCAATGCTTCCCACTGTGAAAACTTTTTTAAAGAAATTAACATTAAAGTGGCCCCTCCTTGCAGCTATCATTTCCTTCGATGGATAATTTGCCAAAAGAGGTCGGGGATTTGATCACTGTTCTGCAGTGGAATTGTCGAAGTCTTATTCCTAAACTGGAATCATTTAAATTTTTAGCTCACAATATCAGTTGTGATGCATTTGCTCTTTGTGAAACATGGCTTTCACCCGAAATCGATCTTCCGATTCACGATTTCAACATTATTCGGCTTGATCGTGAGGATTCACGTGGAGGAGGAGTACTTTTGGGGATCAAAAAGTGCTACTCCTTCTATAGAGTGAATTTTCCTCCAATTCCAGGTATTGAAGTTGTCGCATGTCAGGCTGTTATTAAAAATAAAAGCCTTTGCATTGCTTCCGTTTATATTCCTCCTAGAGCCTCAATTAACCAAAAACAACTTTCAGATATTTGTTCGGTTCTTCCTTCTCCGCGGTTGGTCATGGGAGATTTTAACTCTCACGGTACCGGCTGGGGAGAACTGTACGATGACAACCGGTCTTCTTTGATATATGACCTCTGTGACAACTTCAATATGACCGTTCTCAACAATGGAGAAATTACACGCTTGGCTGGTCCATCCTCACTTGGCAGTAGGTTAGACCTCACACTTTGCTCGAATTCATTATCGTTGGATTGCACGTGGAATGTGATCCAGGATCCCCACGGTAGTGATCATTTGCCTATTAAAATTTCGGTTGCCACCGGGCTCACTCCGCCGGAATCGATCAACGTCACGTATGATCTAACTCGTAATATCGATTGGACAAGGTTCAGGACAGCAATAGATGAAGCTGTTACAACGGTAGAAGGGCTTCCACCGCTGGAGGAATATAACTTCCTCTCCAACCTGATTTTGGAAAGCGCGCTTCAAGCTCAAACTCGACCAGTTCCAGGAACGTCATTTCACAGGAAACCTCCTTCTCCATGGTGGGATCAGCAATGCACCGAGGTTTACCGCAAAAAGTCCGACGCGTTCAAAGTTTTTCGTAGACGTGGAACACCTGAGCACTTCGAAAGGTACACGGCTCTCGAACGAGAATTTAAGAGCCTCATCAAGGCCAAGAAACGTGGTTACTGGCGACAATTCGTGGACGGGCTATCGCGTGAAACGTCGATGAATACCCTTTGGAACACGGCGCGAAGATTGCGTAACAGAATTACGAACAACGAGAACGAGGAGTATTCGGACCAATGGATCCTCAAGTTCGCGCGAAAAGTTTGTCCAGATTCTGTTCCAGCACAAATGTTTCCTCGCGAAACCACGAATTCGATAGATGAGATCAGCCAACCTTTTTCAATGGTAGAATTCTCTCTCGCACTCCTTTCGTGTGGCAATACGGCTCCAGGGGCTGATAGAATCAAGTTCAACTTGCTTAAGAACCTTCCAGACGTCGCTAAGAGGCGCATGTTGAACTTGTTTAATCAGTTTCTGGCTCTCAACATTGTACCGGATGATTGGAGACGAGTGAGAGTTATTGCCATTCGAAAACCTGGTAAGCCCGCGTCCGACCACAACTCCTATCGACCCATCGCGATGTTATCTTGTATTCGAAAGTTGTTGGAGAAAATGATCCTCTTCCGCCTGGACAAATGGGTTGAGACGAACAACCTGCTTTCAGATACTCAATATGGTTTCCGTAGGGGTAAAGGAACGAACGACTGCCTCGCGTTGCTTTCCACAGAGATTCAGTTAGCTTTTGCTAAAAAAGAGCAAATGGCTTCTGTTTTCTTGGATATCAAGGGGGCTTTTGATTCAGTATCTGTTGAAGTTCTCTCAGATAAACTCCACGCTTGTGGTTTTTCACCATTAATGAACAATTTGTTGTACAATTTGCTGTCAGAGAAACATATGAGCTTTTCTCATGGAACCTCTACAGCTTCTCGATTTAGCTACATGGGTCTCCCCCAGGGATCATGTTTAAGCCCCCTTTTGTATAATTTTTATGTCAAAGACATTGACGGTTGTCTGAGTGAGAATTGTACGTTAAGACAACTTGCAGATGACGGTGTAGTGTCTGTCACGGGACCCAATGGGGTCGATCTGCAAGGACCCTTACAGGATACCTTGGACAATTTGTCTACTTGGGCTCTCGAGCTAGGTATCGAATTCTCTACGGAGAAAACTGAGTTGGTAGTTTTTTCTAGGAAGCATAACCCTGCACAACCGAAGCTTCAAATTTTGGGTACACCGATAACTCATTCTATGTCATTTAAATATCTTGGGGTCTGGTTCGATTCAAAGTGCACCTGGAGATCCCACATTGAGTATCTGAAGCGAAAGTGCCAACAAAGGATCAACTTTCTCTGCACAATTACCGGGACCTGGTGGGGAGCGCATCCGCAAGATCTTCTAACGTTGTACCGGACAACGATTTTGTCGGTTATAGAATACGGTAGTTTTTGTTTTCAGTCAGCGGCTCGGTCGCACATCATCAAACTGGAACGTATTCAGTATCGGTGTCTTCGTATCGCGTTAGGTTGTATGCACTCGACTCATACCATGAGTCTGGAAGTGCTGGCTGGCATGTTGCCACTCTCGGATCGGTTTTCAGAATTATCTCTCAGGCTCCTTACCAGGTGTGAAGTTATGAACCCCCAGGTGATCGAAAATTTTGAGAAGCTCCTTGAGTTGAATCCTCAAACTCGCTTCATGACTTTGTACCATTTGTACATAACTCAGGATGTCAGCCCTTCGCTGAATATTCCCAATCGTGTTTGCTTCTTCGACTTCGGAAATTCGGTTCATTTTGATTTATCCATGAAACAGGAGCTTCGTGGAATCCCAGAGCATCATCGTCCTATGATTGCTCCGGTGATATTTGCTGCAAAGTTTGGCCTAGTTGATTCCACCAAAACGTTTTTTACTGACGGGTCTTTGATAGTGGACTCCGCTGGCTTTGGTGTATACAATGAAAATTATAGCGTCTCGCTCGTAAACTTCAAGCACCTTGTTCTGTTTTTGTCGCGGAATTGGCAGCAATTCATTTTTCTTTAGAAATTGTTGCCTCACTAACACCGGATGAATACTTCATTTTCACGGATAGTCTCAGTTCTATAGAGGCTATTCGCTCATTGAGGCCGGTAAAGCACACCTCTTATTTTCTTATGAAAATACGAGGTCTTCTAAGTGCTTTATCTTCACGTTCTTTTATTATCACCTTTGTATGGGTCCCTTCTCATTGTTCGATTCCTGACAATGAAAAAGCGGACTCGCTTGCAAGGGTGGGCGCTATGGAAGGCGATATTTATGACCGACAAATCGCCTTCAACGAATTTTTCTATATTTATCGTCAGTTATCACTCGATAGCTGGCAGTATAAATGGAGTAAAGGAGATCTGGGGCGATGGCTACATTCTATCACTCCTAAGGTGTCTAAGAAATGTTGGTTCAGGGGATTGGATGTGGGGCGAGACTTCATTCGTGTGATGTCTCGCCTCATGTCCAATCATTATTCTTTAAACGCTCATTTGTTCCGTGTTGGGCTGGGAGACAGCAATCTCTGTGAATGCGGACAAGGTTACCAGGACGCAGATCACGTTATTTGGTTTTGTGCTGAGCACCGTGGAGTCAGATCTGAGCTTTATGATTCCCTTTGGGCTCGAGGTAGACAACCCAATGTACCTATTCGAGACATTTTGGCTGCACGCGATCTGGAGTTTATGAAACTCATTTATGTGTTTTTGACTAACATTAGCCTTAGATTGTAGTTTGATTAACTTACTTGTTTAGGTTAAATTTTTGAGGATTGTGTGCATCGGTGTGTGATTGTGGTTGTGTGTGTGAGTGTTGTGTGTGTGTGTGTGAGTTAGGGATTTTTTTTTTTTAAATTGAAAACGTTCAATTATAAAATAGTAATTTGAAATTCTAGATATAAGAAAACCATTGTTCCTTATGCTTTGTTTAAAATTTCCACCGCAATTTTCCCATCCATAAAATTGTAATTCCTATTAACCTCGAGACGGCCGCGAGTAATCGGTTCCACCCCCTTAACCTTAGTTCTAAGATAACTGATGTATATAAACATGAAAACTTGGCTCTGTAAAGTTGATTCGATTGAGCCTGTACAAATAAATTAATATTTAAAAAAAAAAAAAAAAGGGGGTTTTTGGGGGTTTTTTTAGTAATTTTTTTTTTTTAAAATTTTTTTTTTTTTTTTTCCCCTGCCCCTAATTTTTTTGGGGTTTTTTTTGGGGTGTTGGGTTGTTTTTTTTTTTTTTTTTGTGTGTTTTGGGGCCAAAGGCAATCGGTCTTTTTTTTTTGTTTTGTTTTTGTGGTTATAATGCACCGAACGTGTTGGTGGGGGGGGGGGTTGTTTAAATGAAAGGAAAATAAATATATGGGTGGGTGGGGGTTTGTTTTGTTTTTATTTTTTTTTTTTTTTTTTTTTTTTTTTTTTTTTATTCTTTTTTTTGTGTATTTTTTGTCTTTTTTCAAGTACTTCGTAAGAGGTTTGGCTAATTTAGCGTAGTCTTTTATGAAGCGCCTGTAATATCCAGTAAGCCCTAGAAATTGTTTTATTTCTTTTTGGGTAGCTGGAATTTTCCAATCCAAAATATTTGTTATTTTGGTAGGGTCTGGTTTTATCCCTTGAGGTGTAATGACGTGTCCTGAGAACTCAGTTTCTTTTCTCAAAAACTCGCACTTATCGAGCTGTATTTTGAGGTTAAACTCGGAGAGTCTTTTTAGAACTTTTCCGACATTTTCTAAGTGATTTTTAAGATTGTATCCGATGATAATGATATCATCTAAATACACATAGCATATAACACCAATAAAATCTTGGTAAATATTGTTCATTGCACGCTGGAACGTTGCCGGTGCATTTTTTAAACCAAAGGGCATTCTGGTAAATTCAAAATGGCCTTGGTCCGTTGAAAAAGCTGTTTTTGATTTATGTAGAGGGTCCATTTCAATTTGATGGAAACCTGATTTCAAATCAAGCGTTGTGAAGTATTCAGACTTCCCCAACCTGTCTAAAATCTCCTCTATCTGGGGGATAGGGAATTTGTCGTCTATCGTCTTCTCGTTGAGTTTTCGATAGTCGATTACTACCCTCACTTTTCTTTTACCCGATGCATCGAGTTTTTTGGGAACAACCCATATTGGAGACGAATATGGGCTTGTTGAATGGCTTATTATTCCATTTTGAAGCATTTCATTTATTTGTTCTTCCACATCTTTTTTAAAATGGTGTGGGTATTTATATGATTTAGAATACGTTGGTTTTTCATCTTTTGTCGGAATTTGATGTTTTATAGCCGTTGTAGCTGTAAGTTTTTCATCGGTTTTTAACAATACTCCCTGGTTGTTTAGTATAGTTTCGAATAATTTTTGTTTTTCTAACGGTGACAGATGTTCCATTCTTATTAAGTTGGTTATTGTTTCCTCGTCTAATTTGGATTTTACCTTAATTGGTATCGGGGTGATAGTTTCAAAATTATTGACTTTTAATTTCAGTTTTCTATCTAGGGTTGGAGGATCGTCTTTGTGGGTGAGAATCCTTATAGTTGATTTATGATTTTGGGACCTGTAAAGGCCTGGTTCTATTATTGCTGTCTTATTGAGTTTTTGAAATGTTGGCACTAACCAATCACCGTCTGTTGTTGTGTTAATTTCGATTTGATATGAGTAGAGTTTATTAGCTGGAAAATACTTTTCATATGGAATAGCAACATCATTTATAGACAGAACACCTTTTTCAAAATCAATTTTTGCTTTATTTTCACCGAGAAATTCTGAACCTAGGAGTCCGTCGAAGAAATTATGAAAATTAAGTTCATAATACGTTTGTGAAGTGGCCTCAGGGCCGATCAAATTTGCTTTTCCCTTCTTGGTTATATCATGTTTTCCCGAAATATTTTTTATCTGTTTATTTTTTACTGATTTAAGGTTTTTTAGAATACGTATTACGTTTTTATTTGCTCCGGTGTCAATGAGGAGCCTAATTTTGTCGTTGGATTGAGAATTTTTACATGTAATGTATGGAAGATAATTCAAGTTGTTTTTTGTTTGTGCTGTTCCAAGCAAAAATTTATATCGATGTTTTCATGTTCGCTCTCTGATTCTGAACTTCCTTCTGAATCATTTATTTCATTATTATTTAGCTGACGTCTGTTTAAGGTTAGCTTACTTTTTACGGATCCTATTTCCATTGATTGTGGATCAGTTTTCAAATCCACTTTTTCTGTTTTCGGGTTTTCATTTGGATACGACTGCGGTTTTTTGAAATATTTTTCGTGGGGTTTAGAGTCTTTTGATAAAAAGTTCGTCTTCTTTTGAGGTGTTTCCATATTAAAAGCGGTAGTTTCTTTGCATTTGAATTTGCATACGAAGGCGTACGCAGCCTCCATATCTTCAGGCCTAGCTGCCTGTGCATAGCCAAAATATGGCTCTTTGAGACCAGCAAGGAATGCAGCAAGAGCATCCTCTTCAATAAATGAATTTATTGCGTCCCAATGGTCGCGGTATTTTTGTTTTTGTTTTGCGAGACATTTTATGTTTTGAACGGTTTCTTTGCATCTATTATAATATTTGTGGACTGACATGTTGTCCATCATTTTTGTCTGCCATAATTGGCTTTTATAGAATGTGAGTTCTTGCCGATCACCTAAAGCGTTCGTCAAGATTTCTTTAATTTCCTCAAAGCTCTGAGGGTTGCCAGCCAGACAGATAATGTCTTTTGCCCTGCCTTCGATTTTATTGATTATGGCTGTTGTAAAGATTGAAAATTGGCAATCTGTAACAAGGTCTTTGAAAACCATGAGTGTATTTTCTGCTGTTGCTAACCACGCCGAAAGTTGTTTTCGGTTTCCGTCAAAGCGTGGGATAGCTTTGATCGGATCTGGAATTTTAAATACATTTTCTATGTTTACTCCTACTGGAGCTTGCTGCAGCCGCGGGGCAATATTGTTGTTCGCGCTCGCGCTGGCTTGTGATAGTGCATTAAGTGCAAGTTGTTGCTGATTTTGCTTTTCTGTTAGCTCGCGTAGCATTTGTGCCAAGCTATTAATGTCTGCGGCTACTTGTTCCATTATGCTGTTTTCCGTTTCGTTCGTGACAATGGACAATGAAGTCAACAACGGAATGTCTGATTTTAAGGGTACGTGTGCGTATTCTTCTGAACAGTCGGTGAGGCTTTCCTCTTCTGATTTAGAATCCTGTTTAGTAAGTTTCAGTAGAGCCTTTGCTTTCCTAAGGGCGGAATAATTTTTCGCAAATTTAGGCATTCAACTGATTAATTGAAGGTTTATTTCGTGGGCTCTATCTTGTAGTTTTCCCAACGAAAAAGAAAAAAGCTACACCTATCTTGTAGTATGTTGCCTTTCTACCAAAGAAGCCTATCTTGTAGTACTTATTTGGGACGTAAGTATCACTTTATTTTGCACTTCACCGCAAGCACCTATCTTGTAGTATGATTTGCGGGTTCACTAGAACACGAATTAAGCAAAAATGAAATGAAAATTACTTACGATTTTTATGAAGGTTCCGGGCTGACGATGCTGGTTTTCCAGGTGTAGTGTGTAGCGGGGGATCCTCAACTCCTAAAACGACGGTTTTCAACACAACCTTTAGTGTCGTGGATGCTTTCACTTTCAATAAGCACTATGGGTCACAAGTGTTCTTATATTCAATGATTGCGGGATCACTTTTGTGAAGGTTTATTAGTCCATCACTATCCACTGTTCTTCCACACTTTTCACTCAGCCGGTTCCCGTAGGCTGCGCCAATTATAACAGTCACGACACGAGTAGCATAAAATAAATATTTATTTCACTAATTAATTACATTTAACGTACGATTAAAGTCACTGATCTGGTCTGAATTAAAACTGAAAAACTAATGAATGCTAGTTCCTACGGATTGGGCTATTTAATAACTAAACTTGCTAAGCTTGCAATAATGTTCTCTCGTCCGATGGGGTGTTGCAACGTGTCGCGTCGTATCCAGTGCTCCAGTTGAAGAATGCTGATGCGTCGAATATTCCATGTGGTCGGTGATAGTCGTTGTCTGTTACTATGGATATGGATATGGGATATTGATTATGCTGATTGAACGGTTTACTGCAAGGTGTCCACCGTAATTATATGCTGGTGCCGAAAAATTCGAGCCTGCCAGAGGATGCGGAATATTCTGCAGAATTGGTTCTGGTATTTGGTGACTCTGATGTCCTATTGGAGGAATATACTGAGCAGTCATCATAACCGGCACCGTGTTCCTATGATTGACTGGTAGCCAGGGATAATAACCCGGATACTGTTCATGAGGCATCACTAAAGCGGTCGTTACGGAATGGTACGCTGTTGAAATCGGTACAGACTGGGAGACATACGGTACTGACACTGGCCCTAAGCCTGGGATTGGGTTGATTGAAGTCATCACGCTAGACTGCCATTTACTTGGGGTTGGGCTGGTTGAGAAACAGATCCTAGGAAAAGGCACAGAGACCTGAGGAACCGATGAAGCTCCTGCCTTCAGAGGACACCATCTCGGGTTCACTTCAGTTGCTAACGATCTTTTCGGTATGGTATCCGTGTAGGTAGTGGTACAACTAGGAATAGTCTGATCCGCGCTGGTTGTGACCTCCGAAGCTTGGCTGGAAATTTGATTCCGAGGAATAGTGGAATGGATGGCTTTAAACCTCCGAAGTAGATAAAGCTCGTGTTCTAACTGTAATAGTGCATTTTTCACGTCTCTCTGTTCCGCATGCTCCGGACTATCTGGATTCAGTAATCCTAATCTGATCAGAGAACCCACAAAATCGGCGTGCTCTTCTTCATGTTGATTATTTACTGTATTTCCAACCGAAGGTGAATCTGAAAGTGTTACTGTAGGAACCGTAAACGGAATAGTAGTACCTTCTGAAGGATACCCCGGTTCGTCGAAAAGGTTTAACAACTCATGTCCTTCGAATTCGTCCGGTATAGTGGGACGTTTACCATAAAAGTGTCTGTTCAACAGCGCCAAGATGGATTCTTGCATTCTATCAATTTCTTCTCTTTCTTCTGGACTCACATTAGGTTCCAGAAGCATCAACCGACTACCTAAGTGCAACAGCCTCGACTGACATCTTGGTGGTATACTCTTGCTTGAAATTCTGATAGATTCCCCTATTTCATTAAATTTCGCTACGCAAATATGAGTCTCTAATAGGGTTTTGTTTGAGGAACATTATTGGATTCTCTTGCGTTTTTTTTCTGTTTTCAATGTCTCTCGCAGTGCTCTTCGTTTCCTTGCAATTGATTCATTATTATTAAACAAAATATCCCTAACGTCAAGTTCAAAATCTAATTCATCTTAATTGAGGTGGTCTACTCTCATATCGTAATAAAGTTTATTCAATTTTTCAGCTACTAAGTCCATCACACTCGCCATTTTGGCCGATAATAGCTGTTAAAGCACACCAAAACCAAGCAATTCAAAACTTAACAATTCAAATTCACTTTTTAATTCAATTCATTTAATCCTACTTTCAAATTCCTTTAAATTATCCTAGTTTTAATTCAATTCACTAAGCTTAACTTAATCAGTATAATTCAATAGAAAAAATAGTACAACTGTGATAAATAAACCCGTAAATCTTCCCAATAGTATCAATAATTTAATAATATTACCTAAAGTAGATCAAACAGAGTTTGTCTTGTGGTTGAGCAACTATGTCAACGTGACACAACGAACCATTCACGATGAATAGAGGAACGAATCGTGAGTCTCCCGGAGCAAGCAGAAAAAATGTTCTTCAGAAAAGAATATTTTTTTTCATTTAGTTGGATCGCCAATTGTAATCTCTTCTAGCTCAGTCTATACTCACTCAGGGTCGGCTTTCTGCTTGCTTAGGGCAACCCCAGGAAAATAGTGAACAAAGGAACACCACCCGAGAAGGTCATCAGCACAAAAGAATGGCACAAACACAGTTCAGTTTTCATCTTATATTTCTACAAAGTTACATTGAATAGGATGGGGGGGGGGGGGGGTCGTTGCGGCCGTTTTGCTGCGGATGCACATGCGGAGAGGAAGAGAGGTCGGAAAGGCTGCGGGGTTACCTTGAATTACTTCCAGCAAGTCGGGACGTCGTCCATGTTGAATCCGGTTTCGCTGCGACGTTCCACGTGCTCTCACACGGCCCAGTGACCCATCGGATTTTGGGTTGAGAAAGCGGGGGCGAACCCACCGAACCTCGCCCAACCCTCACCTCCAGAACGTCCGTCACTTAAGCACGTGGCGTGTGGCGCGGCAATGACGGATGGCTCACCGGCCACCAGTACGGGACTCGCCGCTCCGGGGATCCTCAAGATGGTTATTCTGGCCAGGGAAATTTCTGGGATGCCTTGGGACGCTTTCCACTGGCTAAACTGGTTGCTCTGCACTACGACACTTCTCCACGATGCGCTACCGTGGACAGTCGGACTCGGGATTCTTCGCCCTAGATTGAGGCACTTTCAGGACACGACGCCCTTGCTTCCGTTCCCGTATCACTTAACTGTCCACTCCAAGCCAGTCACTTTCTCACTCCTCCGATCTCGGTCTCGATCGAATTCCTCGAGGGTAAAAAAGGAACTTCTCCACACTTCTGTTGTCACGTACGTCCGATCGGTCTTTTGGTCTATCACGTTCTGCCCCGTTATTCTTCTCGTCTTCGTCGTCGTCTTCTAGATTCGTCGACCCTTCCACTCTCTATTCTCTCTCTTCATCTCTCCATTTCTCCCTTTCCGGTATATCCGACGAATGACAGCCGTAGTGACAGTAGTTGTCATCGGCTGCGAGATGCAAGACGTTTCCAAGGGACTATCTAATAAAAATTTTATTTGCCTAATGTAATAATGCTAAACAAATCAAAAGTGCCAAACCAAATTTAACAATTATTTACAAATCTAACCTATGGCCAAATCTAACCTATTAACAAATATATACAGCTATACATATCTAGCCCTAACCTTAATCAACCTCCTCGAGCACCCTGCCTTGGGTCGGGCCATTGTTCCCAAGGCGTTGGTAACAAGTTGCAGAAGAAGTTTCCAGAACAACTGTCCACGCTTGTGCTACTGTTGATCTTCGTGATCACCTTAAACGAACGATATCACAAATTCTCCAACCATTTCTTTAATGGTTTGGATGATACCCCAAATAGGTCGTTAAGAAAAATAACCATACGAAATATGGTTATTTCGTATGGTTATTCGAAGCAGCGTGTGAAGAGATGTTTGAACAAACAACCGTTCGCAACGAGGAAGGCAGATTTGTCGTTACTATGCCCAAGAAAGAGTACATCATCAAGGATCTGGGAGATTCACCCTTAAGAAGCTCTACGTGGACTTTATTGAGAAAAATTTATCAATGGCCCATATGATTGAAGTTGCAGAAAACGAAGAGCTTACCCAAGTAACTATTCAAATCTAGGGTTTTTTTTTCATTAGGGCGAATTTGCAATTGAGAGATTCTCTCCGAGCTCGCTCTCTTTCATTCATAAACCAGTCACCTTTACGTTTTTCATTCTAATATTTGTAGAGTATGCTAGCCAGCACTGTTGTGTTTCGATCTGTACTAAAGAATCCATCGAAAGTTTTATAACGGCGCTGTAATGAATGAAAGAGAGCGAGCCCGGAGAGAATCTCTCAATTGTAGATTCGCCCTAATGAAAAAAAACCCCTAGAAATGCAAATTGGTTTTATTCATGTTTTATGGTAGTTTTATCCAAGGGGCGATTCACTATTGTATTTTCGATTCAGGTCAATGTATGAATAATCGAATTTGCGTAGTTTTTGCGAATTGAAATGTATGTTGTGCATTAATATATTATTGTGCATTTATTTTGAATGATTGTAACTTTTCGTGCAGTATTAGAATGATGTGTATTATTCTTTACATATTTGTGTTGAAATCAATTAATTGAGTTTTCTGTCATTTTTGTCATTCCAGTATTACGTTTGCATTTCAAACCCAGAGGTTGATGCACCGAAGAAATCTCGATTGGTAATTGGAGCCGAAAACGTTCTAACGACACCTAGGCGGCGCTCGTGTGCATGTGATGATCAAACCATAAATAATGTCAAAAGGCGATGAGAATTGTAAACATTTTCAGTAAAATTACTTTTTGTCACGAAAACAAGGGTATTGAAGAATAAAATTTGCAAGAATACAGTTGAAAACAGTTTTTGCAACGTAATGGTAAGTATAGTAGGGAAAGATATGCAATGCAAAGCGGAATCATTCTTTATTTTTATTAGGAAAATAAGAAACCGACTCGATGTGCTGTTCCAGGTTGCAAAACAGAACATATAACACATATGTTTACCGCTCCCGGAAGTAGCCACAAATTATTTTCAAAGTGGAGCAAGTTTATTAAGCTTGGGGGTAAGCGAGAGGAGAAGATTTGTTATTTCCACTTCACAGAAAAAGATTTTATCATCAGTAAGTATAATTAATCATCAATTGTAAATTATATGTAATTTAAATTATTGAATGTTTTAGATACCCGTAGAGTGGTAAGTCGCAATGCCGTACCATCAGTGAATTTATATGAAACAGATCCCTACATCAAAACTTTCGGAGTATGCTGTATCTCAACGTGCCGGAACGGATCAACAAAAATGCTTACAGCATTTCCTTCAGCAAAACAAAACATGCAGCTCAAACGGTGGAAGAATGCTCTGCACATTACGGAAAAACTGTCAAGTGCCTGGCCAAGGGTGTGTCCACGGCAATTCAAGGCAAGCGATATATTAACCGGTATGTATTTCGTTAATAATTATTAAATTAGTAATTTATATGCATATATTTGTTACAGTAACTTCACGTTATTTAAAAGATAACGCTTGTTCGCTGTCCACGTAGGCAGGTTCTAAATCTTGTGGATAATGAACCAGAGCATTTGAGGGACCATACATATCATCGGTCTATTTTTAAGGCCCGAAGCAATAGAAGTTGTCCCTTTTATGGTTGTACCCAACTTACTGGGAACAATATTCACCTACATAGCTTCCCTAATAAAAAAGACGTTCGGTATAAGGAATGGGTAAGAATGCTCTGATACGGAAAAAAAACTTCCGTTGAATGCCAAAGTCTGCAGTTCGCATTACATGTCGACTGATTTTATTCCAGGTATGTCACATAAATAAAACAGTAAAATAAAATTTGCATAGCTACTAGTTCGAAGTATCATTTAGATTATTCGTGGGATCATTTAAGCTATCGTTGGTGTAAGGTTTCCGTTTATTAGAGATTTCATAGTCCAGTAGCGTGCGGTCAGCTAGCAACACTCTAATTTTAACTCACTTCCAAACAAACATCGGTGTTGAATTAGAGCTTGTTCGAACAAATTTGGAGAAGCCCTTCAGCTATTCTAGAAGAAACAGCTGAATACCCAAGTAACCACAAGCATTATATTATTGCTCTTATTCAACCCAAAATCAACATCATTAATGCGGGATCACATCAATTCAACAGATGTCAAGTAATGAAGCGTTAGATTAGCTTTAAGAATGTAATAATGCATTACCAATGCAATGATACATTACCAATGCAATAATGCTACTTTAGCAATGTCTTATGCCATTACAAAAGATATAGCATTAGTTCGATCTTAGTGGGGCCCTTTTCAGCTTTAATCCAACTTCAATGATGCACTAGACGTAATGCATATGCCCTATATATACAAGCTATTATAGCCTCGTGGTTACTTGGGTAGCTTCTCCAAATTTGCTTGAACAAGCTCTAATTCAACACCGATGTTTGTTGGGTTATATTCGTTTGCCGAGAGCTCAGCCCAAAACTTAAATTTCAAAATATGATGTATGATAAACTTGTGGTACTTAATCAAACCCACAATTTTGTACAACACTACATTGTTCTATCTCTAATATCTATCTAATATCTCGTGATAAGTGCTCACGAATACTCACCGCGAGTGTTATGCCGAATATATGCTCTCAAATCAAAGATACAAGATTTAGAGGTAAGAAGGTTTAGATAAAATTGTAGGATTCATCAAGCACCACAGGTTCATCAAACATCATATTTTGAAACTAAGAGTCTGAACTGAGCTATCGGCAAACGAATGTAAGTTAGCTCATTTTGACGCAACCATGGATAGCGTAGTACTTTCGATAGAACTATGCTTAGTTATATGATATCATGTAGTTAAAGGAGTTTCGGTTTGAAATACACATTTGCTATTTTTACTCGTACAATCTTTTAGGATCATATAGGCTTAACCTTTTAGTGATACCATCACAAAATCTTCCAATAACATGTAACAAAGGTGACAGTGATTTCTTAAATTTTCGAATTGGCTGCAGTGATGATAGTCCACATGCTTCATTGTCACCTATAGACGATATTGATGATGTTCATGCCACCTATGAACAAGATGTACTTGGAGATTCTGGAAAGAACATACTCAAAAAAGATATTGGTACAGATTATTCTACCAATTATACCCCAGATTTTGGACTATGTGATGATCCAGCACTGGCTTCAGGACCTAATAAACAAGATCGAACACTGACTCAACTTGATCTACCATCGTCACAATTAAATACACCTTGCGAAAAAAGAAAAACAAAATTCATTTTATCTGATTTGCTAGAGAGTAATGAAAACGTCAACACGTGGTCAGGGATACAAAGCTTTGTTTTATTGCAAAAGATATGCCTTGCTGCAAGGAATCTGGAATGCTCTGTGTATTCGAAGAGTTTCAAAATGCATTGCACTGACCGTGTAATTCTAGTTCTGGTCAAGCTGAAACAGAATTTAACCTTCGCAGCACTTGGCACATTGTACAAGATCAATGCCTCAACAGTAGGACGATACTTCGGATTTACAGTACAAATTCTTCGGCAAATTTTGGAGAGATTTGTATATTTGCCAGCAAAAGAAGAAATTCTGCAAAACATCCCACTATGTTTTCGTGGAAAATTTTCTAATGCCACAATAGTTTTAGACTGTACAGAAGTAGCAGTGGCTACGCTAAAATGTTTAAATTGCCGGATTTCAACGTATTCACATTATAAAAGCAGACGAATGAACAACTACTGAGCCCTTGCGGCACGACAAGCCGGCCAGTTCAGTGCAAGGGAACATAATAATATGTAATTGTGATGCATAAACTTAAAATGTGCATACATAATTAGTCAAATTTTTAACATTTAAATGATTATGATTATGAAATGATTATGATTTTCTATGTTCCCAACCATGGTCTAATGTATTTATTACACAGTAACAATTTGACATTGATATTATTTTCAATGTAAATGTATGGAAATTAAGTTGTTCATTTTTGATCTGGCATAACCAAACCAAACTTAAGCAACAAAATCTTCTTCTTCTTCTTCTCCTATTGGTGGCGGGACCTTAGTTGGTCCATACTGCCAAGTGTGAAGCAACAAAATCTATACAGTAAGAGTTATAGTGTTTTCAATGTGGATATGTAAAACTGTTGAAGTGTTTTAAAGAAGTTTAGTTTTAAAATGTTCTGAAGATTTTAGTAAAACGAACATAGCTTTAAATAAAATGTCTGGAAAAATAATAATAACACACATAAGGATGATTTGTTTAACAAGAAACTTCAATGATGAGACAAGGTTGCATCCACAAATAGACCCAATATGGTTCTTATAGCCCGACATTCCATCCATATCCGTCGGATGTTCTCGTTTTCAAGAAGTAATATCGAACTCGTTATTGAACCTAGCGATACCCGAACTTATTGTCAGTGCAAACCCCAATCCGATACGAGTTACAGATAAAACCAAACACACTGACATTTTTCACAAGCCCACCCAATTTTGATACCCGATCCAGTTTGCAAGTGGATCAAAAACGAATCCGCTATAAGTGTTTTAACTTTTCGTGGTTCAAAACATGTGTCGTCTTATTGAGCTTATCTAAGAAAATGTATAACTAGTAACAGCATAACAGCAAACTATCTGCTCAATAACTATCGGGACAACAAACCTTTGTGCGTTCTATACTCGCTGTATTCGTTACCAGGTGAACAGAAATACAGAAATCGAATGAAAATCCAATTAAACTTTTCGTCTTCCAAATTGCCATTGGTTTTTCACTTCAATATGCCGATTCAAAGATACCATAAACTATTCGAATACATCCTCAAGAGTATGTTACTGCAACAACAATAAAAAAAAAAATGTTTACTAAATGTTTACTTACTCCAATTCATTCAAGCTTAATGGGTTATTATGATCTCGAAGGGCCTTGAAATTCTAAGGTTGCTTGCTTCCTCCTCCTCATCATCATCATCTGCTGTGCGCTAATAGAATCACACCATTATTTCCCGTATAAAGAAAAACACATTCATTTGATACTTACTTAAAAGAATAACTTTATTTTTCACTGATAAAAATAAGGATTTGGATTGCCGGCTCTAAATTAATTTGTTTATGTCTTGTTTGACAGCAGGTGCTCGAAAATCTACTACCATAGACTAACTCTAAGACCAGTAGGTCCCGAACAAATACGATATTTTTCTTGGCTCAGTCAGTACTAGCACATCGGTCCCAAGCTCAATGATTCGCCCCTTACAACGTAGCTCACACCAACACATTCTCAAATGTTGTGTCAAAATAACATAGTGAATCAAAACAACAACCAAGATACTAGTACCGGAAGGTACCGAAAAGCGCAAGAATTATTGCAAGGTGCAGACTGCAAGGTATACTTCGGACCTAGGGGTTCTACAACAGTGAACCAATTTCAAATCGCTAGTTGCACATTGATTGTTGCTACTACGGTTAGTCGAACTCTACTACTACAAAGAAAGATAATTTATCGACCGGTCGAAATGCATACATAATGCCGAAACATTTTCGAGTCGACTTTCAAAACAATCGTTTCGAGAAGCTCGATTCGAAATGCGCAATGAGGCCCCTTGGTTTAATCATCAATCAACATCTTTTGATTAACGGATTTCTTTTTTTCCTGTAACAAAGAAATGCTTTGGCCTCAGTTGACTTTCCATATTTTGTAGCTTTTGTGTTCAGATCCCGAGTACTCCAATATTGTGAAATTTTTCTATTCCAATCAGGGTTTTCATTAAATAAATATGTATATAACCTTTAACTGCCACTTGCAGTAATTCTTTTAGTTCTTTGAATTTTCCAGTAGTTAGTTGATTGTTCTTTAGTATCCATTGCAACTTGTAGTATTTTGTCTATGTCCATATAAACATTTTTGTCATAGTAATGCTTATCCGAAAGTGATTGAAATGGAGCATCAGCAACCACTGGACCTAAAGTCTTTTGTAATAGCAAAAGTTTGAGATCGTCTTCCGAACAATATTCGATTGGTTCTCGTTCTGGTCCACTTGATTGCACAGCTCAGCTATCAGGTACTACTGAGTCGTTCAGATGACGTCCATCCTTATACTTGTTGATAGCAGACTGAGTAGCAGCTAAAAATAAAGAACAATTTATACTTTTTTGATAAGCATTCCAATAGGTAAAGTATATTGCAGTAACTGGAAAGTCAGTTGCTGTTCTTAAATCTTACCACTATTTAAATAGGTAACCAACTAAAACACTGTATTGCAATTGAACATACCGAGCAAAATCCTGCCAAATGATTCTGTTAGTATCCGCTCCTTTATAGCGTCATCAGTGGACACTAGATTTGGTGGACGACTAACACAGCATAGCTCGTTGATTTTTTTGGCTCCCCAGGCTGCACTTTTCTCAGTCTTAGATATGCCCCATGCCTGAGTACTCTCCGTACATGTTAAGTATTCTGCAAAACCAGATCTAATTTAAAAAAAAAACGTTATGAAATGTATATCGAGTTATTATGTGTAAATAATACCTATTAAGATGCAACAGGCATGCAACAATATGTTTACAACGGCCGGTACCTGCTTTACAAGAACAGTTGCATTGCCAGGATGAAACATGTGATGTGATCTTGAGATTGATTTGATGAGGAATTTGGTGTGGATGTGATGATTGACGAACAAATCCTGTAAAACTTATCGCATCATCAGTTTTATCAGTATAACCGACACAAATTACATGCCCGGCATCAAAAACGCAGCTGCCTTCTCGGATAGGTCGAACGGAATCCGCAACGTAATCGAGTATATCCACTAAGAGGATGCTGCTTTGGACTTCCTCCCGGTCATCAGCTAAAGCAAAACCAAATTATAACCCCACACATATACTGGCGATATTTTAAAGGAACATTTTTATGGAGAATTTTCACAAAATCACCAAAAAGAATGTATTACACTAGAAGCTAATTTTAATTCCTACCCTTGGATGCCATTTAATTCTCAGAAAATGATTTTAAATTCCAAAAATTTATGTTTATGTTTGCAAGTTGATGAATCTACTACGAGGATCCTAACCAATTTGAGAATCATCATCGGTTCACTGGTTCGTATTTCCACACACAGAGTTCGCATGTGCTGCAATAGTTTTACTGCAGGACGCCAATTGAGATTTTCGATTGAAAAATTCGATTCTGGTCATCCCTCCGTGGTAGTTAAACAATTGCATAACGCTTATCCAGGTAACCAATAAGCGGTTGCAAAGCGTCTTAACAGCAGCCTATCAAGCAATTAAGTCGCCTTAAATGCAACATAAATGCCGCTTTTGGCTCAATATACGGCTGCTTCACTACAATGCTATGATAATGCTTCATCATTCAAACAATAATTTATTTATAAAATTTTCAACATTTCTTCTTTTTTTCGAGGCGAGTTAGACTAGCAGGTGCACAAAAATAATCCAGATTTCCATGGCTCATAAATTAAAGTTATAAAATGGTTATGTATTTTTTTAACAATCGAACAAACACAAACAATCTCCTTAAATTTTCTTTTTCAAATCATACAATATGGGCTCGCCTACGGATGACTAACGGCAGAAGCTATCGAGCAATCGATTGGTAGTCAGATGTTCCCACGGATTTTTTAGTATCGGACGAGCATAAGTTTTTAAAATTTGTAACAACTATGATCTTATTAGAGTAACGGATAGGACCAAAAGGTGATCCAAAATTATCCCTGCTTGCAAAATTATAAAATGATCGTTTTATAACAGAAGGACAAAAAGGACAAATTTCCATACACATTAAATTGAATAGCCCGCTCTCCCTACATATGACACCTGGATTAGTCAAATACCACCAGTTAATTGAACAGCTTTATCGATAGAACCGAATCTGTCTCGACTAAAGCTAACTATTCACATATCTCTTCTGCGACTCGAGGAATTTGAACCGACGAAAAAACTTCGAACTAAACTGGAATATTTTTATTTATTTTGTTGGCTAGTTTGACGTTGTAGTTTGGTTTTCGACATCTCCCAGCAGCTCGTATAGGATGACCACTTGAATGTGCCTCCAAAAAACTCCAAACAAATTTTAATTACAAATGGCTTGATGTGAGATTTAGGAACATATAGGAGCTTATCGATTAACATATGTACTTATATTACATAAATTTTAGTTTCCCGGTGAATCTCTTTTCTGTAGTTTGAAAACTTTCCTGTATCGTAAATTAGGACAATTCTAATTAAACTATGCTTTTGCCTTCTGAAATGGTTGTTCTATACATAACTACTGTGAGATGTCAAAAACTACACCACTCCATGCTTTTTTTCTAAGATGGATTTCTCTTTATAAAAATGCATGAGTATGAACTCAGATTGGAATAACAATAAGGTAACGCAATTCGTTTACAAGATGCATTTTTACTCTATTCTCGAATTTTGTGCTTAATTAAGAACTCTTGTGCACTCTTCAGTATTATTTATTATTTGTATTTTTTTTTTTTGATTTAAAGAATTTTCGTGAATTTTTTTCGGTCACGTATTTTTCAGTCAGTAACCAATTGCAGTGAATTGCCCCTCGGTCTTATCAATGCATTATGGAGATCATCTGGTTTTATCAGGACATTTTCCAAGTTAAGTTGGTTTTAATTGATTAACAGTTCTTAAGAGTGATTAGAGAACGCTTGAAGAAACCTCCATAAAACTACATCATTTATAAGTGTTATTCACCTTATAAGTAATTTAAGATACTTGATTTCCCTCTCAAGACATCGTTTCACAACTTTCATAAAACCTGATAAAAGTTTTGAAAAAGCTTTATGACATTCTTCTTTAAGATGAATGTATCTTGAAAACGCTGCCATAAAACGCTTTTAGAACCATTTGATTTTGAATAAGAGCACATACTCTTGAGAAAGAACATTATGTGAAAAATAAACAAACTGGACAATGGACGCCCATAGGTGGAAGATATAATAAAATAGTGGATCGTTCAAGCAGAAATTCAATAATAACCTATTCAATATATTTAATACTCCTTCATCTCAGCCACCAACGACAAATTTTTTGTTTGACCATCGCAGGATTCCATTGGATTCGCAGCCTACTGATACTAACTTATCAGAAGGGTCTATGCGTTATGCGTCCTATTTTTTGTAACGAATCAAATTAAATTGTGCAATGCGTGGCCAGTTGCAACCCGAAATGCTTAAATTATTATAATTTTTTTTTTTGGGTGGTGTGGTTAAATTATACCATGGGGGGGGGGGGGTGTTGGGGGGGCGCGCGGGGGGAGTACAGTGGAGTTTTTTTGGCGGGTGGGGTTGTACGGTAGAAAGATAAAAATATGTTAAGGTGAAACTGGATGGAGTCCCTTCTCCATATGATTTATAGGTTAGGTTAATTATCACTTCACGATTTTTGAGATCAAAAATCTCAAACAAAACAAAACAAACAACGCTGAAATTGCTAACCAATGGATGCTCCAGTGGAGCAAACAATTCTCGAAAATTTCACGCCTGAAGTCCTAATAGTATTTGAGGTTTGTGCTCAGAAAACTTCGCAGTGATAGGGACTTGATCCCGTATGTCCTTAATGTTAAATTCTCCGTCGTGCATTTCAGTTCCCAACAGGCTACACAATATTTATACTCGTTGCAAGTAAAAATTGGTATATCATCTGAGCGAAAATCGATTTTTCCCATGATCTATACGTTAAATCTAAATTCGGAAGTAGTGCGCTGGAATCGCTCAGTGATCCACTGCACAGCGCACTTCTTCGCACTTCTACGTTAGGGTTAGCGTATAGCTCAAGAGAAAAATCATTTTTCGTTCAAGTGATGTTTCAGCCATCGACGCAATATTGTTGTAACCTTTCAAATAGCTTCCAATAATTATTTTGTTCCAATCCACCACCATTTCTAATATATTTCGAGTTTTTTTGTATATAAAATTAAAAAAAAAAATGTAAATATTAGGTACTGAATTTGCGGTCATTGACAAACAGGAAATATATATATATATATATATATATATATATATATATATATATATATATATATATATATATATATATATATATATATATATATATATATATATATATATATATATATATATAATAAATTAAATTGAATTCCCTTTACATCCTATTCCACTCCCATTCCCTTGGTGTCAGATTTCCCCTATTTTTTTAATTTGAATTTGAACTTGCTATAATCCCATACCCCCTGACACCAACAGACGGCTAGCAGCATCCATTGCGATGACATCCGATATCCACGTCATCGCCTAGCCTGGACCCCAAAGCCAGTACTGGATCTGGTATAAAAGGGCGACGAACCCATGTATCACTCTCTTATTCGGTAACGAAATTCTTAACATCAAACAGTGGAAAAATTAAGTCTCATCCAAGTTTTCATAATTAGTGTCGAAATTGCGCCAACATTGGCAAAGTGTCCGGAAGTGCGAACCAAGAAAGCAGTGCAGTTGTGCCCGCCGAAAACTGCCGTCTACTGAGCCGTTCGACTATGTGGCTGTAGTGTGGATGGTGCTGATACTTCCGAGACGTCGATGGAGACGTAGACACACCGAATCGAGTGCATCCGACCAAAATTGCGCCAACTTCTTCAGCTAAGCTCGGAGGAGCGACGCCAAATTATCCCGTCAAACACGCTGAGCAGAACAATCTGGACGGTGCTAACCCCGAGTAGAAAGGTGCGCTATTTTTCCTTTCCTTCCATTTTTCCCATATCTAAATTATGGAACCAAGTAGAATAATAGATCATTTAGTTTTTCTTATTATAAATTTTGATTTATAGTTTTTTTGTGATTCCACATTCCCTTCCACCATCTCCTTTTGGAATTTTTCTATTGATTGGAACAATTTAGGGTAGTGAGTCCGCTAAAAGATATTCAATTTCACCCGGGTAGACCCTGATAGCCGTGACTACACACGTGGTCGCACGAGAATCAAAGACAGTAACACTGTTATTCTTCCCAAAACCATTGTTAGCATATTCAAGTTAGAGTTTTTTTTTGTGTATTCTTATCGACTTACGCTGGTGAGTAAAAACCAGGGGGCGCGACTTTATCTAAGATGCAGGAGTTTTTTTTTTTTGCTTTTTTGCGATGTGTGCACGATTAGTAGATAGAAAGAAGATTTTAAAGATTTACTGCAAAAAGATGCAGCACGATGCAAGTTGATGGATTAAGATTCACAAGCTGAAACAAGATTTTTCAAAGAAAGATTCGCTAGCTTGGGATTTTTCGATCATCTTGAATCTGGATTTAGATATGTCGCACCCCCAGGTAAAAACAATAAATTATAAGCTGTAATTATGACTAAGAACAACAATTATGCATAAGCACTAGGGTGCCAGCCAAAACCGACTTTTCGAATTTAAAAAAAAAAGTAGTGCTCAAAAGTTTTGTCTCCTCAAAAGAAGTCCCCATGCAAAATTTGAGCTCAATCGGCTTTCGTTAAGTGGACCCCTAAACTGGTCAAAGTTTGACTTTTTTGACCCATGAAAAATTTCCCAAGAAAATTCCGAAATTGAATTTTTTTTTATGCCAAAGGTCTTAGAAATGCATGAAACGTCGAGAACTGGTGTTAGCTCGAAACAATTTTTTTCTGAAAAAAATCGACTTTCTGGCCAATTTTTGAGATGGGGGAGTGAATTCAATTTTACTTGAATGATTTGAATTCAACTGTTGAGATATTCATGGCAATAGAATTGAAACATATTTTATATCATCGTTGACAACTGCTAGCATATTATGTGTGAAATTTCATTAGGGTGGTTCGCTCATTTTCCACTCCTTTTTGATAAAAATTAAAAAAAAAATTGAATTTGAGTAGAATATAGAAGATAACAGTATTGAAACATCTCTTAAATAATCATTAGCCACTGTCAGCATGTAATATGTGATATTTCGTTAGGGTGGCCCACTTCCCAAGTAACCACGAGGCTATAATAGCTTGCATATATAGGGCATATGCATTACGTCTAGTGCATCATTGAAGTTGGATTAAAGCTGAAAAGGGCCCCACTAAGATCGAACTAATGCTACATCTTTTGTAATGCCATAAGACATTGCTAAAGTAGCATTATTGCATTGGTAATGTATCATTGCATTGGTAATGCATCATTATATTCTTAAATCTAATCTAACGCTTCATTACTTGACAACTGTTGAATTGATGCGATCCCGCATTAAAGATTTTGATTTTGTGTTGAATAAGAGCAATAATATAATGCTTGTGGTTACTTGGGTTATTTTTCATAATGACCACTCTTTTATCTAAAAAATTTAAAAAAAAATCAAAAGAAATATCAGAATTTGAATGGGAATTGGAGGCAATATTATTTTAACATCTCTCCGCATAACGAAAAACAATTAGCTATATAGTCAAAACTATTTTCCAAATGTAAGATATATTATCACATTTTATGTTATTGTTATCAAATAGAGTAATCTTGTTTTTACCATACAACCCCTACATTGACACATATTGTAAATGTATGCCATAATTTCATTGAATGGTTTTTTATTGTCTGCACTCAATCTGGATTATATACCAACTTTTTGGCATAGAGTACAGCGAAAATTTTGTTCGTGAAAATTGCCGATTTTTATGGTAACCTAACTTAACCGCCTATTCGGGATATTGTTATTTGGCCTTTTACCATCTGACATATTTTTAAAACTATATAGGAGATTGTTAGATTATAGTTATCAACTATAAGGGTAAATGTCGTAACAATAACGGAAATGGTCTTCAACAATAAGGGAAATGGTCCAGGAATGGTTTGTGATTGTGCGGGTCTTTCATAATCGTAGGCCATTGTCTTAATTAGATTCATGATATTTCATTAGGGTTTGCTCACTTTTAATCTATTAAGGTGATCCTTTGAAAAATAATTGAGAATTTGAATGGAATAGTGAAGACAATAGTATTTACACATCTCTTGTGCCATCGTAGATCATTGTTAACATTTTATATGTGATATTTCATCAGGGTGGTCAAATTGCTTTCCATAAAGGATGTCCTTTTTGTCGAAAAATTAAAAACAAAAACCAAAAAAAATAGAACTTGAATGGGATATTAAGGACATATGTATTTAAACATCTCATATACCATCGTAAGACACTGTTAACATTTCAAATGTGATATTTCATTAGGGCGATTACCTTATTTTGCATAAGGGTGACCCTTTAAGTTAGAAATTTGAAATAAAAAATTGGCTTGAAACACTTCGTAAAGATATTTTCATCCATGTTTTCTTTTGAATAGTCAAAATAGAAGCAATACGATAACGTAAAGGAAGTACAACAATAACTGCCGTGATCAAAATATGGGTGAAACAAAATATTTTTGACGTAACTAAATTATGACAATAGCTTGATACCGGGATAGGCGACAAGGAATAGCAACACAAGTTTTTTGTACATATTTAAGAAATAATCAGCCCTGGGCTGCTTTATAGCCGAGAAATAAAAATACGTTGCTATTTGCCTACTGTGGTACATGCGCTTCGGAAGAAAAAAGTACGTTTGTACATAAAACTCAAAAAAAAAACAATATATGACAAATTAAAAAAAGTCAAGAGCAACACAATCAATCACCTACCACATTGACAGAATCATAACCTCAACATAACATAGTAGCAATCACATAAGAAAACCATAACCATAATAATGCAAGATGGATGGACCAATATTTTTACTTTACCGGCACACTTGTGTGTTACCTAAGGGAACGTCCATTAATTACGTCACGCAAAACTTGACTTGATACCCCCCCCCCCCTTGTCAAATTTTTTGTATGAACCTTCGAATTTTTTTGTATGGATCGTCACGTTTTCTCAAACCCCCCCACCCCCCTTACTGCGTGACATAATTAATGGACCTTCCCTAAGGGACAAATAAACATCACTTAGCACGATTAAATGTATTCATTGAGAAATAATATTCAAGAAACTGGTTTCTTTCCTCGTGTGCTACAATGTGCAATGCTGCAGTGCAATGGAAAAGTTAGAAATAAGCTAGAAAATTTTACAAATATCATGTCGTTGTATGATGTTTTTATTTATAAAGCAACTGATTATTTTAGAAGAAATATTTTAAAAACTTTTCTTTATACTCTTCTAGTTATATTCCAAGGATAGAAGTAAGAGTGACTGAAAAGCCCGTTTAGATGATTTCTGGAATAAATGGCTTATCTAACCATAATATCACTAAACAAATTTATTTAAATAAGATCCCATACGGCTTATCGTTGCATGTCAGTCCTTTATGAAAATAGTAGTTAAAGTTCAGAAGTGCAATTTATAATAAAATGTCATGCTGTAATGGCAAGAAGACAAATTGAACCTCTAAATGAGATTCATGCACTCAAGATAAATGGTTTTGGAATGCAAAGCTGACTCCAAAGCGTGCTGAAACATGAGAATGGAAAATATGTAATGTGGTTGACAGGTACGTCATCGTAAGTCGCACCCCCTCACTTCACTATTGTTAAATTGACAACATTACCCAGGCTACGCCAACCAGCGTCTCCATGTTTCAGCTGGCAGTCTTTTGTGATCATATCCCGAGCAGGAGAAAATAACATATGCATACCTAATTTCGATCTTGATAACTGACCTTGGTATTAAAGAGCTCAGATTAAGAGGTAAAATACCCAAGCAAAATACCTAAGAATTGCAAGCAAAATATTTCTCGAATAACAAAACTTTTTATTCCGGATACCTGGGAATACCTGAGAGGTACTATTTTTGTATTGTCTTACCTCAATTTGGTATTCGCATAACATTGTGGGAACAATGTTATGGTACTATCCTCAGATATTTTACCTCTTAATCTGGGCTCTTAAATACCAAGGTCAGTTATCAAGTTATTCGTTCTTGCTCGGGGTGACTCGTAGAGGCATGAGGTAGGAATTGTGAGGACCGGAGGTCGGTCACACCCTCCTTCCTGGTTGTCAACGCATCATTTGAAGCCCACATACATTATTTGATTTTCAGATACCCAAAAAATTATACCTGCTAAATCCATAATCGAATAAACGACGTTTCAACACATGAGCTACACTCATTTGTACAAGGCAGTCAGGATACTAAAAATTTGAGCTATGCTCTAGAGTTTCTAGAATCCTTGTTGGAAACTGATATTACGCAGTCCATTTGCAAAAAAAGAATATGAAAATGCCAAAAGACGTAATCAAAGTTTGACAGAAGTAAATGACAATGTAGAGCGAGATATTGCATTAATAAAACCATATAATTCCAAATTGTCATCGGGTGAAAACCAAAAGCAGTACCATTTACAATTACTTGGAGAACAGTATAAAAGTCCTAAAAAATAGATGTAATTAAGGAAATATATGCGCTGTAATGTACCAAAAACTAGCAACATGAATTTTGTTAATATCAAAATTCCTCTCCTCTCCCTTTCGTTGCTAGCTTATTGCTACTAAACCAATGAAAAATTTAACAGTGCTCCATCGTAAGGGCCCCGGGGCTACAGTTCGTAGGCTTCTCATTGCACGTTTTTGGAGTACAATAGTCGGTAAGTATCGTACCGATAATTCTGAATTTTTAAATCTGAGCTTGCACAGATGGTGCAAACAAGAAATGGGAAGCTCACTGATGCTCGATAAGCGGATTTTGTATGAGACGAGGACACCGAAATGTTTCACCTTAGTGAAGTGTCGCATTCCGGATGCGCGAAACTTTTCAAAAGGAGCTATCTAACAATGAGAGACTTTCTAGTAAACAATTCCTTTTCGCTAATAACTCAGTTATCCCTACATTTTGCGTCGAATATGATCTAATGTGGTTTTCCGTACCATGATCTTTCTATCTGTGGATATAAATCGGCTGAAATTATTATAATTACAGCGTAATGAATGAAAAAAAAAACGATTTTTTTTTAACATTAACAGCCACCCAAACAAAATATCACATATTACATGCTGACAGTGGCTAATGATTATTTAAGAGATGTTTCAAAATTCTTCTATATTCTATTCAAATTCAATTTTTTTTTTTAAATTTTTCATCAAAAAGGATCTCCCTAGTGGAAAATAAGTGAACCACCCGAATGAAATTTCACACATAATATGCTAGCAGTTGTCAACGATGATATAAGATATGTTTCAATGAAAATGAAATCCCGGCCTGGCGATTCTCGCAAAGGGATTTCAAACGATCTCTACTTAGTTCACTTCAAGTCAAGTGAACTTAATAACCTTAAGGCTTTAGAAAAAGCAAGCCTTTTGCTCCATGTCCGAGTGAAGTAGGAACATTTCAGGAAGACTGGAGCAAATGTTCAAAGCCTCACCCAGTGCCGTAAGTGCCAGGGATGGGGCCACGGAACAAAGCATTGCCATATGATTGGTAAATGCGTGAATTGTGGGGATCGCACGCTAAGGACGACTGTCCTGTGAAGGAAGATCCTCAAACATTCAAATGCTCAAATTGTGGTGAAAACCATAAATCAAATTTTTGGGAGTGCAAGACTCGCAAAGCAATTTTGCAGTCGCGCACTAAACGCAAGGTAGGAAACAATATACGTTCCCGACCAGCTACTACCCATTCTGCAGCTGTTAACAACGATCAGCAAAGAACAAATTCCTACCAAACCGTCGGTAGAAACAGCGGACAGGTTTTTCCATCCGCAACTGTAACTTCAAACGCTCAACGAGGAGCAAACACTATTTCGATACCTGCAGGTACCAACATGGTTCAATCTGCAAACCCTACATTCTTACCCAACCGTGTTGTTAACAATGCTCAACACGTAAATGGACCTACCTACGCTGCAGCGGGTAGAAACCAAAACCAAAATTCCCACGGAACTTCTGATGAATTTGATTTAGGTAACATATCCGCTCCTAAATTAGAATTTTTACAGCAATCGTTAATCGACATGATAACCGATATGCTAAAAACTAATTCCATGTTTGAAGCTATCCAAACTGGTATTAAATTTGCCAATAATATTATCATGACATTGAAGTTCAGTAATGGATTTTAAGTCATTAAACATTTTGAATTGGAATGCTTGATCCATCAGAGTGTGTAACGAGGATGAGCTATTTAATTTTTTAAGAGTTCATAACGTGCATATTGCTGTTATAGCTGAGACTTATCTCAAACCTGCCCATAAAGTCAAAAGAGATCCAAATTATTTTGTCTACCGAAATGATCGCCTTAATAGAGCTGGTGGTGGCGTTGCCATCATTGTCTATAGGCATATCAAACATCACATTCTTTCTTCATTTGAAACCAAAGTTTTTGAAACTTTGGGGGTTTCAGTTGAAACAAAATTTGGCCAATTTACTTTTATAGCTGCCTATTTGCCTTTCCAATGCACTTGTCAGCAAAAGAACTGGCTCAAGGGTGACCTCCAGAAACTTACCCGTCATAGGTCTAAATTCTTCGTTATTGGTGATTTCAATGCAAAACACCGCTCATGGAATAATTCGCAAAGCAATGCCAATGGTAATATACTTTTTGATCATTGTTCCGCAGGCTTCTACACTATTCAATACCCAAACAGCCCAACTTGCTTTTCTTCAGCCAGAAATCCCTCAACTATTGATTTGGTCCTAACTGATTCATGTCAACTTTGTAGTCAATTGATTACCCATGCTGACTTTGGTTCTGATCACCTTCCAGTTACATTTGAAATATCTCAAGAAATCATTTCTAATTCCATCAGTTCTACTTTCAACTACCATAGAGCAAATTGGGATAAATATCGAACATTTATGGAGTACAACTTTGATCCTAATGTTCCATTGCAAACAAAAAATGAAATTAATAATGCTCTTGAATCTCTGGCTTCCTCAATAAATAGAGCAAGAGCTGCTTCAGTGCCAAAATGCGAGGTTAAATTCGATTCAGTTATAATTGATGACGATCTTCAGCTCTTGATTCGTCTAAAAAATGTACGTAGGCGTCAATATCAAAGAACACGTGATCCCGCTATGAAAGTCATATGGCGAGATTTACAAAAACAAATTAAAAAACGCTTCTCTGCCAACAAACATTTTGAAAATAATGTGTCAAAATTAGATCCGAGTTCCAAACCTTTCTGGAAACTCTCTAAAATATTTAAAAAACCTCAAAAGCCTATACCAGCGCTTAAGGAACGTGATAAAATTTTGCTCACAAATGCGGAAAAAGCTCAAAAACTTGTTAAGCAGTTTGAGAGCTCCCATAATTTCAGTTTGGGTCTTACAAGTCCTATTGAGGATCAAGTTTTCAGGGAGTATCTGAATATTTTCTCACAAGAAAATATTTTTGATGATTCTTGGGGAACTGACTTGGATGAAGTAAAAACTATAACTAAAAAATTTCAAAATATGAAAGCACCAGGTGATGATGGAATTTTCTATATCCTAATCAAAAAACTCCCCGAGAGTACTGTGTCTTTCTTGGTAAAACTATTTAACAGATGTTTTCATCTGGCATACTTTCCAGATAAATGGAAAAATGCAATAGTCGTACCTATCTTGAAGCCAGACAAAAATCCGGCTGAAGCTTCTAGCTACCGACCAATCAGTTTGCTTTCTTCAATAAGTAAGCTTTTTGAAAAAATAATTTTGAATAGAATGATGCTTCACATCAATACAAACTCAATTTTTGCTGATGAACAGTTTGGATTTCGCCATGGGCATTCAACTACGCATCAACTTTTGAGAGTTACAAATTTAATTCGTTCAAACAAAGCTGAAGGCTGCTCCACTGGAGTTGCTCTTCTAGACATAGAAAAAGCATTCGACAGTGTTTGGAATGAAGGTTTGATTGCGAAACTGAAAAAGTTCAATTTTCCGCTTTATATCATGAAATTAGTTCAAAACTACTTAACTGATAGAACTTTGCAAGTAAATTATCAGAATTCTAAATCTAATCAATTGCCTGTCAGAGCTGGTGTTCCTCAAGGTAGCATTCTTGGGCCAATACTTTATAACATTTTCACTTCAGATCTCCTTGATTTACCTCAGGGCTGTCAAAAATCTTGCTTTGCTGATGACACAGGCATTTCCGCTAAAGGAAAAAGTCTTCGTGTTATATCCAGGAGGCTACAAAAAAGCTTGGACATTTTTACAGATTATTTTCAAAAATGGAAGATTTCTCCTAATGCTTCCAAAACTCAACTTATAATATTCCCACACAAGCCTAGAGCTGCATTTTTGAAATGAAGTAATAGTCATATGGTCACTATGAACGGAGTTCCAATTTCTTGGTCAAATCAAGTAAAATATCTTGGACTGATTTGGCATTCAAGCCAAATGTAATAAATATATAAAATGTTTATATCCTCTTATAAACAGAAAATCCTAACTTTGTTTGACTTCAATTAGAACAAACTTCTAATATTCAAACAAATTTTTAGACCGGCCATGCTTTATGCTGTGCCAATATGGTCTAGTTGTTGTGCTACTAGGAAAAAGCACTTCAAAGGATTCAGAACAAAGTTCTGAAAATGATTTTGAAGCTGCCACCCTGGTTCAGTACTATTGAATTATATAGAATTTCAAACGTTGAGACTCTAGAAGAAATGTCCAACAAAATAATTCATAATTTTAGACAAAAATCATTGCAGTCTTCAATTGCAATGATCAATTCTCTCTATAGATAAGAACTAGTTTTAAGAAATCAATAATTATTCTTACACGCAGGCAAAAGGAACCCTGTTAAAAATACTGAATAGACAAAGTAAAAATAATATTAACACAATTAGATATAAATGATAAGGTTGACATGTTAATTACTTATCAGGATCACCTAGGTTAATATATGAATGTAAAATAATGTAAAATTTGGAATAAATAAAGAGTTAAAAAAAAAAAAGGTATGTTTCAATACTATTGCCATGAATATCTCAGCAGTTGAATTCAAATCATTCAAGTTAAATTGAATTCACTCCCCCATCTTAAAAATTGGCTAAGTCCCAGAAAGTCATTTAAAAAAAAAAAATGTTTTCGAGCTAACACCAGTTCTCGACGTTTCATGCATTTCTAAGACATTTGGCATAAAAAAAAAATCTATTTCGGAATTTTCACGTACCCCTCTACCTTGGGAATTTTTTCATGGGTCAAAAAAGTCAAACTTTGACCAGTTTGGGGGTCCACTTAACGAAAGCCGATTGAGCTCAAATTTTGCATGGGGACTTCTTTTGAGGAGACAAAACTTTTGAGCACTACTCTTTTTTTTTTTTGAAATTCGATGGCAACATTTTTCCCATATATTGGATTGGCACCCTAGTAGGCACTTTTGATTTGAACGTTCACATTTTCTTTGTTTATGATGTGCCTTCTCCACACTGATTTTATGGCTATCTTACGAAAGACTTGTTTACCTTGAGCAATTCAAACAAGTTTTATTCAAGCGTAACTCATCTTTTTCAAGAATAGAACAAATAAAGATGAACTTATCGCGCTCAAAAAATCTTGTTAGTCTTGTGCAAGAAATATTAGTTTTATTTTCGTTTAATGGTAATTTAAGATAAAACAATTGAAAAAATGGCGAGCGTGGCTATTCGCGCCCTCGGAATGGAAGCCATTTACATATGTATGCAACAAAACTCGTTTTTCCATTGCTACGAAAAAACAATGCTGTTTAAAATACATTTTGAAACATAAAATGGACTGTAGACACAATTTATTCAAGATCTAACAATTTATCAGCCTTGTCACCTAATTGTTGAAATTTTAATTTATTTTTTTATTTTTTATCGAAAAATCTATGTTCTAGCAATAATTCAGTGGCGCATTAAAATTTTCTTACTCTTATGTTATAACACACCATTAAAAATTTATCAATTGCAGGCAAAATACAGATGCATTTATGGTCAATTTTAAAATTAATTTACATACGTGTCCACTTTGGAAAACAAATATCATATGTATATCGATATTTTTTTTCTTTAATAGCTTCCACTCAACTATAAACAAAAAATTCCCCATTCAGCAGAACAAATCGAAAAATGTAATCTTCGAAACATATTTGTGACGGGCTGGAAGTGTTCTTAAAGAGGAAAATCATAAAACTATCAAAATTTGTGGTAGTTTTATCACAGTTTTAAGCATGTCTTGAATGTCATTATAAGTATGTACCGATAAAACTACCAAGTTTTATGTGAACCTTGGGAAATAGTCTTGAGAACCTCCTGTAGTATGGGCCTTTTTGAACTTATAAGCGTTTCATGGCTGTTTTATCGATGTTATGTAGAATATCTACTGTTATGCGTGATTTTATCAAATGGGTCTTGAAAACTTCTTCAAGTATACCTTAAAATTGAATTTGTTACTTGGGTAATCAACCGTCGTATTATCTACCACATCATGCGGTTCTTAAGCCGGAGAGTACTACGACTAAACTTCGAGTGGTATTTGACGCCTCTTGCCGAACGTCGACTGGCCTATCGCTGAACGATGGATTAATGATCGGACCCGTCGTGCAGCAGGACTTAATTTGCATCATCTTACGTTTCCAGTTCCTATTGGTAGCAATCATTGCTAATAGAGCGAAAATGTACCGCATGGTGAATATGGCCAGATCAAGCACTCTTGCGCATCTTCTGGAGGAGCAATTCCAATGAACCAGTGAAGTCATATCAGCTAACCACCGTAACATACGGTACCGGTACCTCGCTACCAAATGCCTACAGAGATTGTCAGAAGAAGGAGAACTTACTCACCCAGTGGCAGCAAGCGTTATTCGGACTTTTACGCGGATGATTTGCTCACTGGCACCGACGACGTAGAAGAAGCGAAGAAGTTTGTGATGGACCTAATAAGCGGAGCAGGTTTCACGTTAAGGAAGTGGAGTTCGAACTATGCCGAGGATCTTGCTTGCATTCCAGAAGACCTCCGAGATGATAGCATATCGCTTGAACTACATTCTTCAACATCTAGAGTCAAAACCCTCGGATTGATATGGGGACCAGCCACCGACAAATTTCGATATGCTGTACCTAAGTGGAACACTGTAGCGACAATCACCACGAGAGTAGTACTGTCAGACACTCCTCGTATCTTCGCCCCACTCGGTTTGATTGGTCCTGTCGTGGTTTTTACAAAAATATTTCTACAACTCCTTTGGCAGGAGAGGTGTGATTGGAATGATCCATTACCTGTCGGGCTCCAACATTCTTGGTTGGAGTTTCGCCGAAATCTTGTTGCTCTTGGTACACTTTCTGTGCCCAGATGGACCGGCTTCAAGAGTTTAATCAGCACGTGAATTCATGGATTCTGCGATGCGTCTGAGAAGGCTTACGGGGCATGTCTCTACCTCCGAGCAGAACACAGCGATAGTTCTGTTACCGTGCGTTTGATTACAGCCAAATCCACAGTAGCCCCCCTTGAAGACCTTACTTTAAAGCGGAAGAAACAGTCAATTCCTCGACAAGATCTTTCATCCGCCCTACTGATGCCTCATCTATATCAAAAACTCTGTGGCAGTATCGAGGTTTCCATCCCAACTTTCTTCTGGACCGACTCCATGATCACAAAGTACTGGCTTTCATCGTTTCCATCTCGATGGAAGAATTTCGTTTCAAACAGAGTGTCGGAGATTCAACATCTCACAAAAAATTGTCCATGGAACCATGTAGCTGGAGCACAGAATCCAGCAGACATTATTTCTCGTGGGATGACTTCTGCTCAGCTCCAATACCAATCTATTTGGTTTGAAGGTCCATACGAATCCATAGCCAGATCGATTGATGTGACCTTAAGTTACTTCTTCTCATCTTGAACTTGATCCAACCGTGCCGGAAGAACGAACTACAGTATCTCTCGTCACTCAGGACTGTTCAGCCAACGAGGTTTTCCAGAAAATTTCACCGTTTGCAAGGTTAGTGCGAGTTATTGCTATGGTACGCTGATTCGTTCACAATGTCAGGCCGCAGAACCAAAACTGTAGAAAGCGCGGAACACGATTATACGAAGAGCGTGAGGACACACTATTTTTCCTGGTTCGTCTAGCCCAGCAAGACAGTTTCCAGGAGGACCTGTTAGAGTTGATGAAGAACAAGCAGGTCAAGTCAACATCAAAAATTGGTCTGCTGAATCCTATTCTGGTTGATGGTGTACGGGGTCGGTGGCCGGCTGGCTAATTACGGGTCTCTTGTTCCTGAAAACCGAAATCTTCTTCCCTGGCGATTCTCGCAAAGGGATTTCAAACGATCTCTACTTAGTTCACTTCAAGTCAAGTGAACTTAATAACCTTAAGGCTTTAGAAAAAGCAAGCCTTTTGCTCCATGTCCGAGTGAAGTAGGAACATTTCAGGAAGACTGGAGCAAATGTTCAAAGCCTCACCCAGTGCCGTAAGTGCCAGGGATGGGGCCACGGAACAAAGCATTGCCATATGATTGGTAAATGCGTGAATTGTGGGGATCGCACGCTAAGGACGACTGTCCTGTGAAGGAAGATCCTCAAACATTCAAATGCTCAAATTGTGGTGAAAACCATAAATCAAATTTTTGGGAGTGCAAGACTCGCAAAGCAATTTTGCAGTCGCGCACTAAACGCAAGGTAGGAAACAATATACGTTCCCGACCAGCTACTACCCATTCTGCAGCTGTTAACAACGATCAGCAAAGAACAAATTCCTACCAAACCGTCGGTAGAAACAGCGGACAGGTTTTTCCATCCGCAACTGTAACTTCAAACGCTCAACGAGGAGCAAACACTATTTCGATACCTGCAGGTACCAACATGGTTCAATCTGCAAACCCTACATTCTTACCCAACCGTGTTGTTAACAATGCTCAACACGTAAATGGACCTACCTACGCTGCAGCGGGTAGAAACCAAAACCAAAATTCCCACGGAACTTCTGATGAATTTGATTTAGGTAACATATCCGCTCCTAAATTAGAATTTTTACAGCAATCGTTAATCGACATGATAACCGATATGCTAAAAACTAATTCCATGTTTGAAGCTATCCAAACTGGTATTAAATTTGCCAATAATATTGTCATGACATTGAAGTTCAGTAATGGATTTTAAGTCATTAAACATTTTGAATTGGAATGCTTGATCCATCAGAGTGTGTAACGAGGATGAGCTATTTAATTTTTTAAGAGTTCATAACGTGCATATTGCTGTTATAGCTGAGACTTATCTCATACCTGCCCATAAAGTCAAAAGAGATCCAAATTATTTTGTCTACCGAAATGATCGCCTTAATAGAGCTGGTGGTGGCGTTGCCATCATTGTCTATAGGCATATCAAACATCACATTCTTTCTTCATTTGAAACCAAAGTTTTTGAAACTTTGGGGGTTTCAGTTGAAACAAAATTTGGCCAATTTACTTTTATAGCTGCCTATTTGCCTTTCCAATGCACTTGTCAGCAAAAGAACTGGCTCAAGGGTGACCTCCAGAAACTTACCCGTCATAGGTCTAAATTCTTCGTTATTGGTGATTTCAATGCAAAACACCGCTCATGGAATAATTCGCAAAGCAATGCCAATGGTAATATACTTTTTGATCATTGTTCCGCAGGCTTCTACACTATTCAATACCCAAACAGCCCAACTTGCTTTTCTTCAGCCAGAAATCCCTCAACTATTGATTTGGTCCTAACTGATTCATGTCAACTTTGTAGTCAATTGATTACCCATGCTGACTTTGGTTCTGATCACCTTCCAGTTACATTTGAAATATCTCAAGAAATCATTTCTAATTCCATCAGTTCTACTTTCAACTACCATAGAGCAAATTGGGATAAATATCGAACATTTATGGAATACAACTTTGATCCTAATGTTCCATTGCAAACAAAAAATGAAATTAATAATGCTCTTGAATCTCTGGCTTCCTCAATAAATAGAGCAAGAGCTGCTTCAGTGCCAAAATGCGAGGTTAAATTCGATTCAGTTATAATTGATGACGATCTTCAGCTCTTGATTCGTCTAAAAAATGTACGTAGGCGTCAATATCAAAGAACACGTGATCCCGCTATGAAAGTCATATGGCGAGATTTACAAAAACAAATTAAAAAACGCTTCTCTGCCAACAAACATTTTGAAAATAATGTGTCAAAATTAGATCCGAGTTCCAAACCTTTCTGGAAACTCTCTAAAATATTTAAAAAACCTCAAAAGCCTATACCAGCGCTTAAGGAACGTGATAAAATTTTGCTCACAAATGCGGAAAAAGCTCAAAAACTTGTTAAGCAGTTTGAGAGCTCCCATAATTTCAGTTTGGGTCTTACAAGTCCTATTGAGGATCAAGTTTTCAGGGAGTATCTGAATATTTTCTCACAAGAAAATATTTTTGATGATTCTTGGGGAACTGACTTGGATGAAGTAAAAACTATAACTAAAAAATTTCAAAATATGAAAGCACCAGGTGATGATGGAATTTTCTATATCCTAATCAAAAAACTCCCCGAGAGTACTGTGTCTTTCTTGATAAAACTATTTAACAGATGTTTTCATCTGGCATACTTTCCAGATAAATGGAAAAATGCAATAGTCGTACCTATCTTGAAGCCAGACAAAAATCCGGCTGAAGCTTCTAGCTACCGACCAATCAGTTTGCTTTCTTCAATAAGTAAGCTTTTTGAAAAAATAATTTTGAATAGAATGATGCTTCACATCAATACAAACTCAATTTTTGCTGATGAACAGTTTGGATTTCGCCATGGGCATTCAACTACGCATCAACTTTTGAGAGTTACAAATTTAATTCGTTCAAACAAAGCTGAAGGCTGCTCCACTGGAGTTGCTCTTCTAGACATAGAAAAAGCATTCGACAGTGTTTGGAATGAAGGTTTGATTGCGAAACTGAAAAAGTTCAATTTTCCGCTTTATATCATGAAATTAGTTCAAAACTACTTAACTGATAGAACTTTGCAAGTCAATTATCAGAATTCTAAATCTAATCAATTGCCTGTCAGAGCTGGTGTTCCTCAAGGTAGCATTCTTGGGCCAATACTTTATAACATTTTCACTTCAGATCTCCTTGATTTACCTCAGGGCTGTCAAAAATCTTGCTTTGCTGATGACACAGGCATTTCCGCTAAAGGAAAAAGTCTTCGTGTTATATCCAGGAGGCTACAAAAAAGCTTGGACATTTTTACAGATTATTTTCAAAAATGGAAGATTTCTCCTAATGCTTCCAAAACTCAACTTATAATATTCCCACACAAGCCTAGAGCTGCATTTTTGAAATAAAGTAATAGTCATATGGTCACTATGAACGGAGTTCCAATTTCTTGGTCAAATCAAGTAAAATATCTTGGACTGATTTGGCATTCAAGCCAAATGTAATAAATATATAAAATGTTTATATCCTCTTATAAACAGAAAATCCAAACTTTGTTTGACTTCAATTAGAACAAACTTCTAATATTCAAACAAATTTTTAGACCGGCCATGCTTTATGCTGTGCCAATATGGTCTAGTTGTTGTGCTACTAGGAAAAAGCACTTCAAAGGATTCAGAACAAAGTTCTGAAAATGATTTTGAAGCTGCCACCCTGGTTCAGTACTATTGAATTATATAGAATTTCAAACGTTGAGACTCTAGAAGAAATGTCCAACAAAATAATTCATAATTTTAGACAAAAATCATTGCAGTCTCCAATTGCAATGATCAATTCTCTCTATAGATAAGAACTAGTTTTAAGAAATCAATAATTATTCTTACACGCAGGCAAAAGGAACCCTGTTAAAAATACTGAATAGACAAAGTAAAAATAATATTAACACAATTAGATATAAATGATAAGGTTGACATGTTAATTACTTATCAGGATCACCTAGGTTAATATATGAATGTAAAATAATGTAAAATTTGGAATAAATAAAGAGTTAAAAAAAAAAAGGTATGTTTCAATACTATTGCCATGAATATCTCAGCAGTTGAATTCAAATCATTCAAGTTAAATTGAATTCACTCCCCCATCTTAAAAATTGGCTAAGTCCCAGAAAGTCATTTAAAAAAAAAAAAAATGTTTTCGAGCTAACACCAGTTCTCGACGTTTCATGCATTTCTAAGACATTTGGCATAAAAAAAAAATCTATTTCGGAATTTTCACGTACCCCTCTACCTTGGGAATTTTTTCATGGGTCAAAAAAGTCAAACTTTGACCAGTTTGGGGGTCCACTTAACGAAAGCCGATTGAGCTCAAATTTTGCATGGGGACTTCTTTTGAGGAGACAAAACTTTTGAGCACTACTCTTTTTTTTTGAAATTCGATGGCAACATTTTTCCCATACATTGGATTGGCACCCTAGTAGGCACTTTTGATTTGAACGTTCACATTTTCTTTGTTTATGATGTGCCTTCTCCACACTGATTTTATGGCTATCTTACGAAAGACTTGTTTACCTTGAGCAATTCAAACAAGTTTTATTCAAGCGTAACTCATCTTTTTCAAGAATAGAACAAATAAAGATGAACTTATCGCGCTCAAAAAATCTTGTTAGTCTTGTGCAAGAAATATTAGGTTTATTTTCGTTTAATGGTAATTTAAGATAAAACAATTGAAAAAATGGCGAGCGTGGCTATTCGCGCCCTCGGAATGGAAGCCATTTACATATGTATGCAACAAAACTCGTTTTTCCATTGCTACGAAAAAACAATGCTGTTTAAAATACATTTTGAAACATAAAATGGACTGTAGACACAATTTATTCAAGATCTAACAATTTATCAGCCTTGTCACCTAATTGTTGAAATTTTAATTTATTTTTTTATTTTTTATCGAAAAATCTATGTTCTAGCAATAATTCAGTGGCGCATTAAAATTTTCTTACTCTTATGTTATAACACACCATTAAAAATTTATCAATTGCAGGCAAAATACAGATGCATTTATGGTCAATTTTAAAATTAATTTACATACGTGTCCACTTTGGAAAACAAATATCATATGTATATCGATATTTTTTTTCTTTAATAGCTTCCACTCAACTATAAACAAAAAATTCCCCATTCAGCAGAACAAATCGAAAAATGTAATCTTCGAAACATATTTGTGACGGGCTGGAAGTGTTCTTAAAGAGGAAAATCATAAAACTATCAAAATTTGTGGTAGTTTTATCACAGTTTTAAGCATGTCTTGAATGTCATTATAAGTATGTACCGATAAAACTACCAAGTTTTATGTGAACCTTGGGAAATAGTCTTGAGAACCTCCTGTAGTATGGGCCTTTTTGAACTTATAAGCGTTTCATGGCTGTTTTATCGATGTTATGTAGAATATCTACTGTTATGCGTGATTTTATCAAATGGGTCTTGAAAACTTCTTCAAGTATACCTTAAAATTGAATTTGTTACTTGGGTAATCAACCGTCGTATTATCTACCACATCATGCGGTTCTTAAGCCGGAGAGTACTACGACTAAACTTCGAGTGGTATTTGACGCCTCTTGCCGAACGTCGACTGGCCTATCGCTGAACGATGGATTAATGATCGGACCCGTCGTGCAGCAGGACTTAATTTGCATCATCTTACGTTTCCAGTTCCTATTGGTAGCAATCATTGCTAATAGAGCGAAAATGTACCGCATGGTGAATATGGCCAGATCAAGCACTCTTGCGCATCTTCTGGAGGAGCAATTCCAATGAACCAGTGAAGTCATATCAGCTAACCACCGTAACATACGGTACCGGTACCTCGCTACCAAATGCCTACAGAGATTGTCAGAAGAAGGAGAACTTACTCACCCAGTGGCAGCAAGCGTTATTCGGACTTTTACGCGGATGATTTGCTCACTGGCACCGACGACGTAGAAGAAGCGAAGAAGTTTGTGATGGACCTAATAAGCGGAGCAGGTTTCACGTTAAGGAAGTGGAGTTCGAACTATGCCGAGGATCTTGCTTGCATTCCAGAAGATCTCCGAGATGATAGCATATCGCTTGAACTAGATTCTTCAACATCTAGAGTCAAAACCCTCGGATTGATATGGGGACCAGCCACCGACAAATTTCGATATGCTGTACCTAAGTGGAACACTGTAGCGACAATCACCACGAGAGTAGTACTGTCAGACACTGCTCGTATCTTCGCCCCACTCGGTTTGATTGGTCCTGTCGTGGTTTTTACAAAAATATTTCTACAACTCCTTTGGCAGGAGAGGTGTGATTGGAATGATCCATTACCTGTCGGGCTCCAACATTCTTGGTTGGAGTTTCGCCGAAATCTTGTTGCTCTTGGTACACTTTCTGTGCCCAGATGGACCGGCTTCAAGAGTTTAATCAGCACGTGAATTCATGGATTCTGCGATGCGTCTGAGAAGGCTTACGGGGCATGTCTCTACCTCCGAGCAGAACACAGCGATAGTTCTGTTACCGTGCGTTTGATTACAGCCAAATCCACAGTAGCCCCCCTTGAAGACCTTACTTTAAAGCGGAAGAAACAGTCAATTCCTCGACAAGATCTTTCATCCGCCCTACTGATGCCTCATCTATATCAAAAACTCTGTGGCAGTATCGAGGTTTCCATCCCAACTTTCTTCTGGACCGACTCCATGATCACAAAGTACTGGCTTTCATCGTTTCCATCTCGATGGAAGAATTTCGTTGCAAACAGAGTGTCGGAGATTCAACATCTCACAAAAAATTGTCCATGGAACCATGTAGCTGGAGCACAGAATCCAGCAGACATTATTTCTCGTGGGATGACTTCTGCTCAGCTCCAATACCAATCTATTTGGTTTGAAGGTCCATACGAATCCATAGCCAGATCGATTGATGTGACCTTAAGTTACTTCTTCTCATCTTGAACTTGATCCAACCGTGCCGGAAGAACGAACTACAGTATCTCTCGTCACTCAGGACTGTTCAGCCAACGAGGTTTTCCAGAAAATTTCACCGTTTGCAAGGTTAGTGCGAGTTATTGCTATGGTACGCTGATTCGTTCACAATGTCAGGCCGCAGAACCAAAACTGTAGAAAGCGCGGAACACGATTATACGAAGAGCGTGAGGACACACTATTTTTCCTGGTTCGTCTAGCCCAGCAAGACAGTTTCCAGGAGGACCTGTTAGAGTTGATGAAGAACAAGCAGGTCAAGTCAACATCAAAAATTGGTCAGCTGAATCCTATTCTGGTCGATGGTGTACTGCGTGTCGGTGGCCGGCTGGCTAATTACGGGTCTCTTGTTCCTGAAAACCGAAATCATTTTGCATCACCAGCATCCGTTGACAAAACTTATCCTGACGGACTAGTGTTTTGTAGCCATCTTTGTCTGTCTAGCTACCAAAGCTGTGCACATGGGGTTGGTGGCAGATCTGACCACCCAAGCCTTCTTGACGGCCTTTCGTAAATTTGCTGGGATTCGTGGAGTATCGAAGGTTGTTATGTGCGATAATGTGATCAATTTTGTGGGAGCAAATAAGGAACTTCGCGAGTTACGTCAGCAGGTCATGAATCAGCTAGCCCAGGTTGAAATCATCAACGTTGCTGAAGAAGGTGGAACGGAATTCAAGTTTATTCCTGCTCGTTCTCCAAATTTCGGAGGACTCTGGGAGGTGGCGGTAGAATCGTTCAAGGGTCACTTCCGTAAAACGATTGGTAATCGGCAGCTTTTCTACGACGAAATGATTACTGTTGTACATTAGATATCAGCAATTTTGAACTCTCGCCCGCTGACGCCTCTGAGTAACGATCCGTCGGACTTTGAGGCACTCACTGCCGGACATTTTTTGATCGGAAGACCGTTGACAGAACCGAACTTATCGAAGATAATGAAGAACCGCTTATCCACCTGACAGCAGACACAGGATTACGTGCAAGAAATCTGGAAGAAGTGGAAGACATCATACCTTTCGAATTTGCACAACAGAACCAAATGGACGAAACAACGGGACAACATCCAGATCGGAACCATGGTCTTGGTTAAAGAAGACAACCTTCCTCCTCAAAAATGGCGTTTGGGGTGAATCGAGGAAGTATTTACCGGCTCAGGCAACAATATTCGGGTAGTAAACGTCCGCACCAAGGACGGCCAAGCGAGGAATTTCTAAAATCTGTATCCTCGCAATCCGGGACAATCTTGAGATGTCCCCAACTGTTGAGAACTAACTAGATTTCGTTTATCGTCAGTGCCTCGGCACCGCGGAGGTCTTCTACGGTAGGACCTCCGCTTACCAGTTAAGTAGTTATTTTATGTAGTATTGCAAAAAGCTTAAAGAACGTTCCTCCCCCATAGCCATCCCCCGTCGTGGGTCCCAGGACGTTCATCGTCGTCACGGTTGTCCTACTGGCTCGTTTGTAAAGTTCATCTCGTCAATTTCTCTGGTGAATGGTATTCTGCATGATTTTCCACGGTTGAGGTGCATGGTATCGCGACGTAATTCAGAATCGGCTAACCAATCAATGTGATCGTTTTCATTCTATAGAGCGACAACAATTTCGATTTTTCACATAACTAAGCAGAAGTCAACGGCGTTAGAAAGCTACTGTCACTTCATCGAAGGAAACTCACCTCTCTCGGGCAACCGGTACCGTTGTTCGACTCGCTGGGAGCATTGTTCCATTCATCTTCGAACAACAGTCGTGTCGTATTCATCGGTACTAAAAGCACCCGCGGAGGCCTGTGGCCTCCGCTCCAGGGAAGTCGCTTTTCAGATCATAAATTCATCTTAATCACCCTTAGCACCCTCTCATCTGATTACAGCGTTCGATACCATCATCCAGCCCAACGAGGGCGTTTGCCGAGGAAGAAGAAAATCCAGTACAAACCTGGCTCGAAGTTGGCGTCGCCTAGAACGTTCAGCTTCCAGTTTATGCCGAGAAAATCGAAACTTGATTCAAGTAGTCACCGATGTAAGCATCATCATCCGAACAGCAGAAGAAGAAGTCTATCCGCCACAAGTAGGTCAAGGTCATCCTTACAGCAGAAGAAGAAACCAGAGCAGGGCAGTGGAATGGTGTCGTTGTAGTTTGGACGAAGCCGAAACTGTAAACCTTGAGTTAGTGTTAGAAAAGTTGATTCTATATGCAGTGTTGAGAGCAGATAATAGCACAGTGCAGATGAAAAGTATTATGATAGCTACAGTGTTAAAATCCCATCGATTTCAAGGTGGCCGGCATGTTTGCTCACGGTAGTAGGGACAAACCGGCAATAGTGAAAAATGTTCCAAATTCTCTCTCTCGTACCATCTCCATAGGTATAGGAAGGGATAGATAGCGATAACAACGATCGTGTAAGATCGGTCGTCATATCCACCACTACATTTATATATTGCCTTGAATATAAACAAATTAGTTTCTAGTGCAAGTGCAAGTTGGACGATTTGACTAAATAAGTCCGAATAGTTTCTCCCACCCCGTTGTTGAACACAGGCTAAATTTACTAAATGGACAGTACTTTCCTATCACAGATTTCAAATATGAGCAAGAGAGGTCTCATATGCAGCTGTGAGCGATACACACTTAGAATTTTTTTTAACAGAAATCTGTAAAATTTTACAGAATTATCAACAGCTGAACGTTCGGTAATTCGATTTAACGGACTTCGGTGAAATTTTACAGTTATCTGTAAAAAAATTTACCGGAATTGACGAATTGACATTTATTTCAAATATCGATGTCAGTTGATTTGAAACCTGGAATATGTCTGAAATAAAGCAAGTTTATGTTTGGGGCCCGAATAAACTAGGTTTATGTTTGGATTTACCTGGAATATGTTTGTTATGACGGTATTTTTTTCTGCGTGTACTAATGCTAACCCAACACCCCAGTACCTGCGTTGCAATGTTCCGCTACGAAACTAAAGCTTGTAGTACACTGTTTGTCCAATAGCCAAATATTTGGCATAGGCAGCTAGACAGCTGACAGATATCATAGATGTTTGCCAGATGCCTATTACATTATTATTAGTAAATGTTTCTAGATATTTAATTTATGTTTGTGCTCCGTTAAAAATAAGCGATTGTTATTATTAGCAGCATAAATTTATAATTATTAGCAAAGACTGATGTTGCTTATTACTTTCCTTTATAGTTATTATTTATGTTAGTTTTTTTTATTCATTTGTTTTCATTTGAATATTTGTAGTATTTTTTTAAGGTGAATCTTACCCAATTGTATAGTATAGTATAGTATTAGAATATAGAAGATAAAAGTATATGATCTTGCATGCAATACATTTAATTGGATTGATGCCAATCCAACAATTTTAATCCCTCGTTATCAGATCAAAGAAGTGTCATCAGTCAGCGTTCATCTAGCATCCTACATCCAACCCGAGAAATCTGCTCAAAAAATTCAGTAAATCAAGTCAATCGGTGCTTATCCACACCGACAGATTTAAATTGTTTTGATGCCATTAGTTTGCAGGTTATTAGTTGAACAAAAACAACTCCGGGGCGGGAAAACTTTGATTCATTGTTTCAAATAAATCTACGTTAGGGCATCTTCAACGGCGATCCAAATCGCGGATTGAATTTATTTTTTTAGATCAAACGCAAAAATATCGCTGCACCGGTGTTGTAAATTTTGTTTTATACTGGATCTATTTTGCATCATTTTAATACTAGTATATGTTTTGATCTATTTTTGCAGCAATTTGGAACAAGAAAAATACCGTTCCAAAACACTACACGCTACATGATAATACCAATTATTGAGTAAAACTTCAGCTTTTACTAAACAATAACTCAATTTTATTGAGTATATTCTGAGGTATATTTGTGAGCCGAGAAGTAACCGTGTTTGCTGCGTGTGATGCTGGCGGTGGAATAAAGTTGTGTTGCTCGCGATGCTGATAATTACCTCAAGTTGCTCCCTGTGCTAGTGAATTGCCTTTTCGTTTCATTCCTAAACAACGAATGCTTGTCTTAGTTTTTTTTACAGCCACTGCATTTTCCGGAAAACGCTGACTAGATCGAAATGCGGAGGTTCCGAGATTCCGAATAGTATTTCGATTGCTCGAAAATGAAAAGTAATGAAGTCTTCAAAGTGAACAATTGATTTATTGGTCATGAAAAGCACTTGCAAATAGCTCTAGTTGACCCTAGTTGTCGCATAATGTCCAGGAACACCTCCCTTGGCATGCGGAAACGCAGAAAGTGCCTCTCGTTGTAGGTTTGCGTGTCGCTAAAGTAGTCCTGGAACAGATTCTGATAAACGTAACGGAAATCACGGTCGACGTTGGGGCGTCATCCAGGACGTGACCCTCTCCGTTTCGACTCTTGTTTATTCGCTGCCAAACTACAAATCAGCATTATCTAATATCGTTTGAATGAAATGCATGCATTCACACACTCACTTTCATCCAAACGGAAGAACAAGTATTCCTTGTCGTCAGCTAACGACGCACTACTGGCATTAAAAATTATTTGGTCAAACCAATCAATGGCAAAATGTTTGTGAAAAATCTGCGATATCTGGAGAAAAAAACTTCTGATCTCTGATGTTGAATGATTGACCGGATGACAGGTGTTGTCGAGTTTAACAACAAGAAATACAACACCGGTGCGGGGAAAGCAAAGTTGGTCTATTTTAGCTAGTTCTATTCAAGTTTCGCTGAGGCAAATCAGGTATAAAGTTGATCTAAAATAGACCGCCGCTGAAGATGCCCTTATACTACGCACATATATATATATCAACGTCAACCAGGCGAATATCGATTTAGTGTGAACTTTAAACTATTTAGTTTTGATTTTTTTCTGAGTGTATATGATATGGGTTATATTGTATGGGTTATATTGTTTTGGGAACATAGCTTGGCGGCTAGAGCCGTGGTCTCTTGTTTATTATTGGTGAATCGAACGAATACGTGGTCATTTCAAAATGAGAGTGACTGAAGATAGTAGGGTCGGTCGAGTGGGTAATATGTGTGTCATCCGTGATCCTCAATACCAAATTCGTACGGTGTTCGTCCCGAGTCCCAACTAAAGTCACAGCCGTTGTGCTGCATGAATGTGTGTCGCCATTGACTATTAAAATAAATAAAAAACCATTGCCAAAATTGAAAAGTTGCATTAGTTATCTTGAAAAAGAAAGAAATTGTCGTGCAATTAAAATAGGAATGTGCTTTTTTGGATTGAAATAATAAATAGGTTTAAAATAAAAAGGTTTTATTTTTATATGAATTGTAGAACTGTCAAATCGAAGGAGTTTGCCTACTTTTGATTTAATAAAAAATAAATACTCCAGAAGTGAAGTGTAAAACTTTCAATAAAACAATATTCCTTTTTTTGTGAGTAAGATCTGAACAATGTTACAACGTGTGTTACATTATGGTTTCAGTTGAAACCCGAATTTACCGATTAGCGACAATTGATTTTACTCTCGTTCTGTACGTTATACCTAATGTCGGAAGTAGTGCGCTGTATGGCTGTGGTAAAATCTATTGTCGCTTTTCGATAAATTCAGTTTTCAACTGAAACGATAATATATTCGACATGAACCATTCAATTTGTAAGACATTTTTGAACCTTTTACACCTCCCCGACTCCAAACAGTGAAACGACTGGCATAAGTTGCCGTATAATGAAAACCTCGTCTATTCACCTGATCACCTCACCGGATGAAAGCCCGTCACGGTGTGACCAATATTGACCAATGTATCGGCTGCAGCGATTGTGCACAGTTGAAAAAAAATATTGAAAAACAAAAGTACCTTGCATACTGCCTTTAAAATAGGAAACAAAAGAATTCTATTAAAATGCATGGTTCAAGCTGTGTCGTCTTATTTTTTTTGTTCGTTCTCATTAATTTGATCATAATTTGCAATAATAAGTTCGCTATTAAAACATATGTTATATGGGTTGAAAGTCCATCTAATCGATTGAAATTTTACAAATCACCCATGTAATACAACCCTGGAAATGTACACGGTGTTCAATAAGTTCGAATACAAGTTTTCATCATTGCGTAGGTATGCGCCATGTACATATTCTGCATTGGTATTGGTGTCAGCTTTAGCTTCATTCATACGCTACCGAATGTGCGCGGTGTTGACATTCTGTTAGTTGTTGTTTGTTTGTTACGCGCGATGAAAGAGTATCGGGACTTCGTAATTAAGCGTTTTTTGAACGGTGAGCGACCCGGCGATATATTCCGGCTGCTGAAATCGCATGGGGTCAAGCGGAACTTTGTCTACACGACCATCAGGCGATACCGGGAGACGTCCTCGACCAATGACCGTGCGAGATCCGGTCGGCCGCGTTCAGCGAGGACGCCACGGGTCATCAAGATCGTGAGGAAGCGAATTCGGCGCAAAAAGAACCGCTCAATCCGGAAAACGGCTGCAGATCTCAACGTTTCCATTGGAACCGCTCACACCATACTCACCAAGGACCTTGGTTTCAGGCCTTACAAAAAACGTAAGGTCCATGGCGTTTCGGAGGCTACCAGCAAAAAGCGGTTGGATCGAGCTAAGAGGATCCTCTCTCGGCACGCTGGTCAGGAGTTTGTTTTTTTCGGACGAGAAACTGTTCGTGCTGCAGCAGCCGCACAATGACCGGGTGTGGGCGCCATCGAGGGACAGCATTCCTGAATCCAATGTAAACATCCCTCGGTTCCAAAGTGCCGCGTCGGTGATGGTTTGGGGGGCAGTATGCAAACGTGGTAAGCTACCCTTGGTGTTTATTGAAAAAAACGTCAAAATCAACGCGGCGTACTACAAAACTGAGGTTTTGGAAAAGGTTGTTGCCCCCAGTCTCCGAAGCCTCTACGGCGATGAGCACTACGTGTTCCAGCAGGACGGTGCACCAGCCCATACGGCAAATGTGGTTCAAGCCTGGTGTCGGGACAATTTAACCGACTTTCTGGACAAAACTTTGTGGCCTCCCAGCTCCCCGGACTTGAATCCTCTCGACTTTTTTGTTTGGTCCTATATGATGGCGAAGCTGAACGAATACAAGGTCAGCACTTTGGATCATTTCAAGACGGTAATTCTCAAAATCTGGGACGAAATGCCCATGCAGTCCGTGCGTGCCGCCTGCGACGCGTTCGAGAAACGTTTGAAGCTCGTTAAGGAGTACAAAGGGGGGTCATTCCAAGAGAAATGTTGTAAACGTTCCTTGTAAACATAGCTTTCAATAACATAAATCCAAAAAATAAAAAAACATGTTTTCATTTTTTTAACAAATTTTGAAAGTGTATCCGAACTTATTGAACACCGTGTACTAAGAACAGTCGGTCTGGTATCAATTCCAATCGGTGCCGTAGGGATTTTCTGGGACGAAAAAGTCGTTGGGTTACATGGGCCGGGATGTGTTTATAGGTATGTAGGGTCCAGGTCATCTTCCTGGCGTGACGTACCACCCTCAGGCTGAAAGTCACGTAAATACGAAACAACAACAAGCTTCACACTGTGGTTTCAGGATAACGTAATTATAATAGAAATTAATTAAAAATATGTGGGCTTGTTAGTTCACTTTACAACAGGGTTAATGAGGAACGTAATCACAAATAACATATAGTTAACCTACACGAATTCATAATTAGTCTTCTGGTTCTTCTATGAAATTAATTGAACGACTCGTTCAATGCTTTAATGTTGACATCAGCAGGCAAGTCCAAACACTACACTGCACACCGAGCTACATTTTACCATGCTAGCGCGTGTATTAAATTCACCACTTTGACTTCGTGCTTCCACCGGCAGTGCTTTTATGGAAGAAACTTGTCTGCATTTCTTCGTTGATTTATATGTTATCACGATGTGCAAACATTTTTTGCCCTGTAGTTTGAAGGTGACAGCTCTATTGAAAATCAAACGACCCATTTCAAGAATTCCTGTTCATACACTAACATTCTGAGGTCATTATCATATACAATAAGCCCCGCATGAAAATCTTCACATATAAAATGGATATGTGAAGAATTTTTACACTTCCAGAATCAAAAATAGACATTCTTGAACCTGGCGTGTATATAGCTAAGGTATATTTTCTATAATACAAAACGACCTCACCAAGTTCCTTATCCAATGCAGAAAAGCTCGTCCTGGTGTGGGGCGAAGCACTAAAAAACAAGAAATGGGAAAAAAAGACCAACGTACAATCTATCAGAAGACGCACGGTCACAACACACTTTTAGTTGGAATCGATTAAATTCACAACGTCTTACGAATAGCGCTCGGATATTTGATAATTTAACTTTTTATTCTGGTTGAATTAATATCGCGAAAACAACGCAGCATAAGCAAAACACGTCATCTTCAAAGCACGGCTTGCTGCGATCCGGATTATCAAGTGGTTTGCGTTACTATGCCAAAACAACCTGGCTATCAGAACAGAGGATCGTTGACTTGAAATTTATCTCCAAAGCACCTTCATCCTTGATAATCAATCTCATTAAAAGAAGTACTGCCCATACTTCCTGTCTCAGAATTGTGACATGAGTAATAGGTAATAGCACTAACTAATCTCATTGATGCCGTGCTATCCGAAAAGATTGACTTGACATATTGTTGATAACAAAGTTTTATTTTTTCGTTATAAGTAAGAGTGGGGTGCCAATTACTCGTGGCTGGCTCGAGGTAAATGGGTGACATTATCGTTTGGAAAGGACTAGGCAGATAACTTATTTAAGCCATTATTTGCTGCTTATGGTTGCAACATCTACCAAATCCGCGGTCTCTGTAGTCCCTTTCAGGAACTAAGCCGCAGATGGGTGACCACAGCTTGCTGGGCAGGTACAAGTAGCACGGAAACAAAAGGATAATATGACTGGGACACAATGGCACGGAATTTACTAGAGTGAAAGGAAGGGGGGGGGGGGGGGGCTATGATTTTGTTACACTCTAAGATCAGACAAACAAAGAAATTCGTAAATCGCATGCATGTAGGGAAGATCACGCATTCCCGAAACATCTCTTATCTCGCGGAAGGATTGTCCACCTCGGGCCACAAAGGTATCCAATAGTCGTGCTCTGGAGGCATCATTATCCGGGCAATGCCAAACAGCGTTATATACAGAAAAAGGTTCCTGAAGTTTCTGGAAGGCAGTTGAGTATTCATTCTAGACACCGAAACCAGTGGATCCATCAATGCGCGACACATCAGTGAAAATTCTTCTATTGCCATTGACATGTTGGTACTTTTCAATAAAAATATGGGGAATTAAAATACGTCGAAGTTGATCTGGAACTCCTTGAATAGCCTGTTTCATGGAGAGATCATAATCAATGGAGGAACTGTAATAAGGAAAGCGTACACTAGTAGAGTTATGGCATGGAAGACTAAAATCGGATGACAGAAGCGGTACTGTAAGGGTTTTACTACTGCCAGAACCTCCAGGCTCATATTATGCGTTGAATTAATACAGCCAAAGGCAATACGTACACAACGATATTGAAAGCGTTCCAATTTAATGAGGTGGCTGTTTCTTGCCGAGAGGAAACAAAAAAAGGCATATTCGAGAACTGAAAGAATAGTTGTTTTATAGAGTTAAATGAGGTCTTCCGGGTGAGCACCCCACCATGTCCCGGAAATTGATCTTAGAAAATTGATCCTTTGTTTACATTCCTGTTTCAAATACGCAATGTGGGTACTCCAAGTGCATTTTGAATCAAACATGACTCCAAGGTATTTGAAGGTCAAATATTGGGTAATGTCTCTTCCCAATAGCTTGAGACGCAGTTGAACTGGGAACCGCTTTCTAGTAAACACTACCAATTCGCTAGTCCCGGTGCGGTAAAAACTCTATCCCCGAATTTCTGGCCCAGATGGACAGATAATCAAGGGAATCAAAGGAGATTTCCGCACGTGGACCTCTAAACGAGATCACAGCATCGTCTGTAAGTTGTCTTAGCGTGCATCTATTTTCCAAGCAGTTATCAACATCTTTAACATAAAAATTATAAACATGAGTATTGGGGTAAGCCCATGTAGCTAATTCTGGAAGTTGTCAGTTGACCTAGATTGAAGGTAATTTGTTTTTCTGACAGTAAATTATACAAAAAGTTATTTAAAATTTCTGGTAAACCACTACTGTACAGACTATCTGCCAGTATATCAATTAAAACTGAATCAAATGCACCCTTAATATCCAGAAATACTGAAGCCAATTTCTCCTTGTGCGGAAAGGCCAGTTGTATATCAGATGAAAGCAACGCTAAACAATCGTTTGTTGCTTTGCTCTTTCGGAAACCAAACTGCGTATTTGACAGAAGCTTGTTTGGTTCAACCCAACGGTCAAGTCTTGATAGGATCATTTTTTCTAACAATTTCCTTAAACATGATAGCATAGAGATCGGACGGTAAGAATTGTAATCAGACGCTGGTTTCCCAGGCTTTTGAACTGCTATTACTTTAACCTGCCTCCATGCGGGTGGAACTATATTTAATTCCATGAGAGTGTTATACAGGTTAAGAAATCGTCTTTTAGCGATATCAGGAAGATTTTTTAGAAGGTTGAATTTAATCATATCGCTTCCCGGAGCAGAGTTATTCGATGAAAGAAGTGCAATTGAAAATTCCAACATTGTGAATGGTTCGTCCAGAAAACCGTTACTTCGGGTAGTATCCCGTAAATTGAGTTGTGTTGGAAAAGTCTGAACAAACATTTTTAGCGAAGTCGAATATCCACTGCATGGAGTATTCTTCACTCTCATTGGAGAATGAGCGGTTTCGCATGTAACGAGCCTTTCTCCAAAGCGTTGTCATTGAGGTTTCTCTAGATAGTTCCTCTACAAACGAACGCCAGTAATTGCGTTTCTTTGCTTTGAGCAAGTTTTTAAGCTTTTTCTTCAAGCTTTAGGTACTTATGCAAAAAGCTCAGATGTTTCATGTCTACGATAATCTTTAAACGAATCGGATTTCTCAAGATACAACATAGTGCATTCGTCATCCCATCCAGCGGTGGCGGGTCTTCTTTTGAGAGATGCACTTGGAACACGTCGTTTCTGAGCTTCTAATGCACTTTTGTACATCAGGTCGGAAAGGAAACGATACTCTTCTAATGGTGGAAGAGGATCGGTAGAATCAATACCAAGGGTTACCGCCGATGCAAAATGTTGCCAATCAATATGCCTCGTGAGGTCATAAGGAACATGGATTGACTGGTCTGTTTTGTGAAAACTATTTGTGATTGAGATAATAATTGGTAAGTGATCACTACCATGGGGATCATTGATTACCTTCACAGACAATCTAATGATAGTGAATTAGAACACAAAGATATGTCAAGTCGACTCTCCCTGGCAGGAGGTTTTGCTATTCGTGTCGCTTCCCCAGTGTTCAAGATGGTCAAGTTGAAATCGTCGCATAAGTCATAGAAAATACCCGCTCTATTGTCATCGTATTGTTCGCCCCAAGCAGTACCGTGGGAGTTCAGATCGCTCAGAATAAGAACTGGCGATGGAAGTTATGTTACTGAACTCCAAAGTTGACGGCGGTTTATTGGTGTCCTCGGAGGGACATAGATAGAAGCTATGCAAAGATCTTTATTCTTTACATTTATTTGGCAAGCAACGATTTCAATGCCTGAGATTATTGGGAGTGAGATTTTATAGAAGGGGTAGCACATTTTGATCCCCAAAAGTACGCCACCATATAAACCATCTCGATCCAGGCGAATAATGTTAAAATCGTGGAAGTTTAATTCATCTTCAGATGAAAGCGATGATTCACAGAGAACAAATATATCACAATCAGAATTGTTAATCAAATACTTGAACGAGTCTATTTTAAGAATTAGACTGCGACAGTTCCATTGTAATACGGTGATCATATCTTGATCCTCACTCGACGAATTATTCATCGAAAGATATGAATTCACCAATGAGGGGCCATGATACAGTCAATTGCTTGAAGTAGTTTCCAACTATAGGAATAAGCAGGTCAATAATTCCTCGGAGTGGTGAAGCATCCGAAAGACCAAGAGCATTTAAAATGTTATCCACAATGTCCCTAAAATTAATCTTACCTCTCTTGGACGAGATATTTTTCTTAGAATTGTGAGATGACGTAGTACTTGTTTCTGGCAACACCTTACGGTTACTGTTACTAGATAGCGGCGGGGTGCTATGCTATAACTACAACTAGGAACGGATGCATCAGCTATTACCGGTTTATTCGGTTTTTTAACTTGACCCCCGCTACCTCCATTTTTGCAAGCTTTTGAGAGAGGATTTCATTTGCTTCCGGCGCACACCCGGGGAACTAGTGGGCTTCCTTTTACCGGGACCGTGTTCCTACGAAAATCCACTCTCATCGGCTACGTCAGAGTCCAGTTCGTCGGAAGATAAAATTTAAAAAAGGATTTTCATGTTGACCGGCTGATACAGACGATGCAGACGCTCCGTTTTGCGACTTTAACATTTCTGCATACGTCTGTTTGGAGCGTTCTTGTGTAACGTGCCAGTGCGGTGTTACTCCCAGCACTGATAAGACTTCCGTCTTTAAGCCTCAGGGCCGGCACATGCTCGAAGCAAACCGCGAACCAAGGAAACACTTCACGCTCGCTTCAAACAAAATTCCCACTTTATTTCTGTTGGTGCACACTTTTAATCTGTCTCCTTCCCTTTTCTGGCTACGAACTCTCACTTCCTTAATTCTTACTCCTACCTCAGCTCTTGGTTTTCCACTCTTCTTCGGGTCTCCCTGTCCGTCAACTGTTCCTGCTGTTACTCCTCGGCCAGGAATCGCGGCACTCCACTCAGCTTCGCTGGGGTTGGCCTGCAGCTTCGGTGGACCCTCAACCTGTCCCGTGCGCTTTGCGAGTGTGTTGATGAACTCGATACCTTGACACACCACAAAGGTAAGTCAGTTTGTCTGAATCGGTGACGAACGCAGAATAATGGGGGGAATCACTGACTGAGCCTTAGGCGGGGTCGTATCTGCCTTATCAGGTTCCTTCCGTAAATATTACGGTAAAACCGCGTGGGCGCGATGGAGAATTGGGGATGGCGGTTATTCTTGCTAGGCAATGGTCGGGTCTGGTGCAGGTCTTTTTTTATTAGATGTAGTTAATTACCTGGATATCCAATAGGTACAATACGTTTTCCACTCAAACTTCTTTCAACTACCAAGCCGTTTGCTTAGATTTTGCGATGTTCGTTAATACGACCGTAGTGTTGTTGTCGCAAAAATTAGCCGTATGTCCCAACTGTTTGCACTTGGTACAATTAGGCGCACTGGAAAAAAAGGGTTGGTACAAAAAGGCGCACTGAAAAAAAAAACATCAATTTCTACACATTTTGGGAGAATTGATCTGGCGAAGGTCACCTGTAGCGCATGTCCATCTACCATTGACCCTGCATGCAATCGTTTGCATTCCATAATTTCAATCATCGACGTAGCAGAATTTGGAAGTCGCCCCTTACCTTCCATAACGTCTTCACACATCAGGCTCGCTGCAGAAACCACACCATCTATCTCCACATCTCGAGATGGGATGTAAACGTAGTACTCGGCATTATTACCTTCGTCACTAGCAATTTCATTTGCAATTTTATTCTTAGGTGCAGTAACACGTAGTTTGTTTCGGTTGACCTGATGAAATACGGTCCCCGGATAACGACGCGTCAAACTCCATTAATGCCCAAAAGAATGTCTGCTTCCCTTAACGAACGCTATGCTGAGTTTCGGCGGTTGAAGACAATCCACTATGTTTTCAACTGTAATCAATTACCGCGTGGTATATTGCGGTTTGAAACAAAAAACTTAGTGTGGAGTGCAAAATAAAACTCGACCGAAGCACTTCAGCGTTCGATGCGGATTGAGCAAATCCATGTTACTCATATTGTATCGCGTCGCTTGATAGCACTTTACGTGGAATGCGAATTTGCTCAGAAGTTGGAAAGGATGTCACAACTAAATTCCATTCCAATGAGGCTCTCATCCAACGGATCGCCCCATTCCAGCTTACTGATCCAGACATTCTGCATTAACATTTTAGCAACTACCACCGCAGAAATAAAACCAAAGGGGTAAACAATATTGGCGATTTCCGGTAAAACTGGTCTCGTAGTAGGAACGAACCATTTCTCGCGCACGTCTTTGTAGAAGTTCTTCTCCACTACAACCGATGCGAGAGGGTATTGGTCTCGTTTATCCCGTGCTAGTTGCAGAAAGGCCCGCGTTGTAAAGAAAGGGGTCGCTGAAGTACCATAAATCACTGTTGTATGCTCGAAAGCAAACAAATGGTCCGGAAGAGACTACCGCCAAAAAAACCGAAGTAATGGAGTAATCAAACGATGCATTTTAGCTACATCCGCGTTCAAAATATAGCGATATGTTCAAAATCAAAGTATTAAAGTATACAGTAAATCGCTTTGTACGTTAGATCCTGTCATCATCACATCATCAACCCGGAAACCTTTGCCGTAGCATCAAATATGACTCGGCACATTGTCGTCGTGTGGAGGTCGTGGAGGTCATCATGCTCCTTAATTTTCCTACAATGCCCAAGTGCCGCGTATTCGTCCATGAAGGCATCATAAAGAGTTTTCAATTCTGGATTCGAGCATTTAGAATCTTCACAGGGCCATTAAGCGACCATCTGATAGATAGGTATTGTCTTTCGATGGATCAATGTCATCTCGCCGATAAATTGCAACAAACTGTGCTTCTCGATCGATGGAAAAATTTCTGATAACACGTTCTCCACCTCCCCAAACTGCATAAGCTCCTCGACTGGGTCAACACGAACAGCACAAGAATGCACACAAGAATAATTGAAAGAGGCACATTCTAAAAGCTTTCCAATCGTAAACCATCCCAGTTAGAAGTCGTGAAGGCTAGCAAGATTGCTGTTCATTCTAAAACATGGTTTCATGAAATCGTAAAATCAGTCCATTCCAATCAGCAAACCAACGTGGCTGGGCTCATCGAAGAATGGATCAGTCAGTTTTAAACTTTGATGAAGTTCCCAAATTTCCAAATTTATTTTCATTGACGGAATGTGACCTGTGATTTGAGCATGATTGACCGCCCGAGGTTGCTACTCCATTACTTCCAGGTCAGCTGTTATTACACAGAGAACCAACAGATGATGTTAATATTTTAATTCCTTAATTATCGAGATTTTCAGCCCTGTGCTGGTTCCCTTTTGGGTATTTTCGTAACTTGTCCGGGGTTGAGATCGTGACATTGGCGTGAGAGGTATGGATGCTAACCACTACACCGGGGTCGTCCCCAAGATGATGTTAGGGACTAACATACATCCCCAATGTGTAAAAACTGGTGATCCCAAACTATCCCGCATAAACAATAATCATAAGAAGTGCCTAACCACCAATTCGGGGTATCATCTCAACATTAAGTGGTATGCTCACACCATTTATAATATCGTTCCTGTATGGTACATGTTTATTAAGGATGGCAATACCGGCACCGACCCCGCCCGAATGCAGGTCGAAAAAGGTAAGGGTAGGAATATGTTGACGTGATACTCGCTTTATTGGAAGCAGAGAACACCTCAGCACTTCCTCGAGAAATCACTGGGATGTTGGATAACAGGATTGGGTGGCTACAGGGTTCGTTTGGGCCGGTTCATAAACCACGTAGACTCACTTTTGAAAATCTCTGACCCCTCCTCCCCCCTCGTAGACTTTTCTCCATACACTTTTTTGGAATTTTGTATGGAGCGTAGACTTTGGTCAAACCCCCCCCCCCCTCCCCCAAAAAAGTCTACGTGGTTTATGAATAGTCCCCTTCGGTAAACGATAAACCGTTCACATCGGATGCTCGACAAAGACTCGTTGTTTCTCGCCAACTTGCAATTTATACAACTACATTCTACAAACTATTTTACTAAGAGCAATCTATATCATAAATTACGATTGGAGGATTTGGTGAAATTTGCGTTCCTAGACGCATTTTGCGCCTTCTGGAAACTGCCTCTGTTGATTTCCAATCTCATCTTTTTGGCACCACCCGGGGGGACTTGGTCCTACAACCAATGATTTAATTTTCTCCAATCCGCTCAAAACTCGCAATGATTTGTGATATAGTGTGATATAGCGAAATATTATTATTTGATATAACTCAATGCAGACGGCTACTAAATTTGGCAGATCGACAGGCAATCAGTGTAAGACCACCTGGTACCTCATGGCAAGATGACCAAAAGATTCGAAGACCTAACTAGAACCCCCCCTTGACGGAGTGTGTCCTATGAAACCAAACAACTGCATACGAAAGAGAAAGCATTATATCTAGAGCAGGGCTTTCCGATTTTGGGTGTCACTGAATAAATCACATGCTGCGTTTGCCTTGCGAACAGATAGGCGTCATTTACTACACTGGCAAATGCGCTTCACCGAACGATACGGATCACGACACAAAAGGAGACGAAAAAAGTATGTCTCAGCGGACCCAACGATTAAGCATGAGTTGTGGCCCACTAGTGTCATTTGGCATACAAAAACTGATCTATTCACATTCTGTGTAGGGTAGGGAACGGCTTAATCAGGGGCTACTATTTTAATCAGCTGTTAGGAAATAGGTCTAAAACTACTACATTTTGCAAATTATTTCACTTTTAATGATGCGAACATAAGCTCTTTCTATCGGGCTAATGATTCGATGTATAAATCCTGATTGATTACCATTTTATTACTGTCATTTTGGAGATTTAAAATACATCATCTAGAAAACCATCAGTTAGTTTCCTACCTGCTGAAGAAGTTTGCCATTGTGTATTTTGTATTTGATTGCGTGTACCGGGAGGAATGTCTTCATCACCTCCTTCTCATATGCCAGAGACGACCCAGCCAAAGGCTGGAAGTCTCTCAAATATTCGCCTTGACGGAGTTGATTTTGACGTTTCGTGAGCGTGAAGCGAAGTGTAAACAAAACGGGTGAAAAATTGTCTATTTTATATTAAGTTTTCAAGTGATTTCCAGATTAAAATCAGCAAAATGGTAAAAAGGATCATAAAGTATAACTCGTGCACAATCAAATTCAGTGGAGTTTCAGTAAGAATAAGCTTTCTAAAGGTTGTTTTTTTCGTGGCGAAGTTTCGGTGATTTTCGACGGGTCAAAATATGGTGCAATATTTTTATGAAATTATCAATGAAAACTAACGTAATTTGATAGTACTTTGCTATGAATCGTTTCATTAGAACTTATTTATACTGTGTATTTCATTTTCTTGGTGAAACAGTAGTTTTATCTTGTACAAACCGCTCATTGAAAACACACATATTTTTCCCAATATAGGCGTACAGTGAAGAAATTCCTGAGAGTTGCCTCGTGAAAGTGCAGATGTCCGATATATGCAACTATGCTGCAGGCGGTAGTAGACTAATCAATGAGAGGGAAAGAGTATTCCAGTCTGATCATTTGCTGCTGGTTGGCGTCAGAACGGTGCATGAGGACGGGTTGGAAATATTTGCAACATGTATGAAGTCTTCGGTTCCCAACTCTGATCCACATAAAATCTACATACGGACAAGAACATCATTCGAAAGATGGTCTTTTGAATGTTCATGTAAAGCAGGCTTAGGTAAATGTAAGCATGTGGTGGCTGTGCTATATATGTAAGTAAATTGATTTAATATGCTCCGCACGTTCATACCAAAACATTACTTATTGAATTTCAGCAAACCCTCTGTCCCTATGCTATCCGTCACTGACATACAACATGAATGGAGGGAAATTGCCGAAAAAGTGGCCGGTGACATGTACAAGGGTCTACTATTGTCCGAGTTTTGCAGCAAATCTGAAAAAGCACCTGGAGATGAAAAAACATGCAATGATCATCCTCGCATAGCATTGTCTGAGGAAACCAAAGAATCAATATTAAACTTATTCTTTGGGGGTGTTTAAATTTTAGTTCCATAATTTTTTGTATTAAAATTAAAATATTTTTTTTTTTTTTGGCTTTTGGGGAAAGGGGGGGGTGGGAACGGAAGGGAGACGGGGAAAAAAAAATATTGGGGAAAACGGGGGAAGAGGGGGGGTTTTTTTAAAATTTTTTTGTTTTTCCTTCCTTCGTGGATTGAAGATGAAGATTTTTGACGTAGGACTACGTCTGTGTTTTCAATACTGGGGTACACGTTCGAATTGCGAAAATTTGGAGCGTCACGAAAAATATATAGGTTTTGAACGTTAATAACTAAGTCATTCCCGATTGATTTCCAAAATGTTTGCACCAATCGATCGGGACGTTTTCTACGCTTCGATTTCAATATTTGAAACTATTGATTTTTAACATGCAACTAATAAAATTAACGCAAATATGAAGTGATGTCTTATAATATCGATTTTTCATAGTAAATTTACCAAATACACAGTACTTTCCGCGCACAGACTTCATGTTTAAGTAAGGAACGTCTCCTAGGCAGCCATGAATGTTATATAAGGGGTACACCTTCGCATTTTGATTTAGCTTTCCGGCGGTCGTGGAGCTGTGCAGAGTAGGATCTGCAGTTGGATCGTAGTTGGCGGCAGCACTGGCGAGCTGTCGCTGCCCAGAGAGGCGTTGGTGCAGTTGGCTATTGTTGCCGATGCTCCCGACATTCTTGCTGCGAGAGACATGGCTGCTGAAGCCTACGAGTTGGCGGGAAAAAGCTGCCCGTGACAACTAGACAAGAATCAATCATCACACGTCACCTGCAGATGGCCACCCGCAATGAAGAGGAGATGAACCAAGAAAGAAAGTCCAAGTTCAATCGCGAACTGTTTCTCCCCCGTCAACTAAATCCGTTCTTTTCAGGACGACCAAATTAGTTTGCCAACTGAAGAGTTTATTTGGTTGAAATTTTCTCTTGTGCTGTTTGAAATTAATTTCAATTACCGCGCCCCGGCTGAACATAGCACTCATTAAACGCCCCGTCCCGTAGTAAATGACAAAGAAAGTTGAACAACCAATGAACCAACAGATCCATAACTATCTTCTACGTGTTAGAGGTAGTGGTCCTCTCAACCATCGTAGACAATACAACCGGGGCCGTATCATAATTAAGAGCCATCAAATGCTTTCTAAAGAGTGTACAATAGAATTTTCTTGGCCCTTTTCAGGACTGACTTAAATCAATTAGCGGATGGCCCTGACGTGTATGGGAATTCGATTGCTGCGTAGTCCTACGTCACCTTTGCGCACAACCCCATTGGGCTGTACCTTGTAGTTTTTCTCATGATCGAAAAGATTTCTTAAAATGTGCCTTCCACTCAGATAATTTATCGTAGATCGATGTTGATCTCATGGAGTTTATCGGACATCTAGAAAATTATCTTTCTGTCTACTATGAGGTTCATGTGAGCGTTTCAGAGAGGGAGTCGTTAAACATCTGTATGGAAACAATCGAACAGAGTACTTCATCAATGTGGAAAGAAGAACGCAGTCGTTGCATTACTGCATTTCACGCTTATTCGCTTTACACGTACTATTCATCCAATGCGAATAAACCCAAGGATTGGAAGAGAAAAATCAAGAATATTGTCTCACCAAAGAATTTTCAAACAACTTCTACAATGCATGGCATCCTTAACGAAACACCAGCAACAAATGCATACATGCGTGATTTTGGAAAAGCTGTTACTCGGTGTGGCCTTGTAGTGCCTCCACATGTTCCATGGCTTGGAGGTTCTCCGGATGGAATTGTGATTACCGAAAGCAAGATTATTGAAGTAAAATGTCCCGAAGTCGGAACTAGTCCCCCTCTGAAAGACATGATTCCCACCCTAAAGTATTTGACACCTACTCAACATTTGTTGAGGAAAAATCATCAGTACTACGCCCAAGTGCAGATGAATATGTTCATATTAAAATGCAAGCAAGCTGATTTTCTGATTTATTCCGCAGTTGAAGACAAATGTTATGTGCTAACTATACCTTTTGACGAAACATTCGTGCACAATATGTTAAATTCATTAAAAGAAGTGTATTTTAACGTATTTTTGAAATATTTGTACTCCACGTGCTTCAAGAGATGAGGAATGAATTTTTAACAATAAAAGTGTTTTCTAAAACAAGCTTTAAAACATTTATTAAACAGCAATACACATACTAATGAACAATAAAATATCTGATTACAAAGTATAATATATCAAAGTTTTTTTTTGTTTTCCTGTGATGTGATGCTGAACAAGTAAAAATCAAATAATCCATACTGTACGTTATTTAAAATCATTCATTCGAAAGAATTTGATTAGTAATATTTGTTATTGCACATGCGATAAAAACAATGTTGTCGAGCACTGGTAGGAATCGTATATCAATTTCTCCTTTTAACATTTTAAACAGTTTAATCCTCTGGATAGCACGTTCCACGTGAACTCTCGCTGCAGCAATCGACATATTTTCTATGGCATCCCACGGTGGGCAAAAACGCGCCAAAGAACTGATCTTTTATGGCCGCTAGTTTCAGTCCCTTAGAATGAGCATTTCTAGTGTAAAAAATCACGAGAAATCGATTGGAGATGGTTTCAGCCACCGCACGACACGGGAAGTTGTCCATTTTGCCCAATTCTCCCCATGATTATTCCTCAAACTCATATGTCATTAAGTTTTATGCATTGATGTCACCAATATATTCCTCATTTGCACTGTACTTATGTCAAATTTTCCGGAAAATCGAATGAAGATGACACTGCTTTTATTTGACCTTTGGAAGTGGTCAATTTTACCCGAATTCCCCTCACACTTGAGAAAACTTATATGAAATACGGTTGGACCCATTACTATTATCCCCATTTGCACTGTACTTATGCAAAATTGTCCGCAGAATCCAATAAAGAGAATACTGCTTTGGTTTGACCTTTCCATTTTACCCGAATTCCCCTCATACTTGCAAAAACTTATATAACATAGGGTTTAGAGAGTTGGACCCATCACTATTATCCTCATTTGCACTGTACTTATGTGAAATTATCCGCAGAATCGAATGAAGATGATACTGGTTTGGTTTGACCTTTGAAAGTGGTCCATTTTACCCGAATTTCCCTCATACTTTCGAAAACTTTAATAACATAGGGTTTTGAGAATTGGACCCATCACTATTATCCTCATTTGCACTGTACTCATGTGAAATTATCCGCAGAATCGAATAAAGATGATACTGCTTTGATTCGACCTTAGAAGAGGTCCATTTTACCTGAATTCCCCTCATGCTTGAGTAAACTCATATATTACGCATTGTTTCATGAACTAATTTTTCGATTAGTTTTAGAAATTGATTTTTTTAATTCTGTAAAGAACACACATCGATTAAGATTGCAAAAGTTTTCTTAAATGGAATAAAAATAAATGATTTTGTTGTTCACTTAGCTTAGGTTACCAAAGAATTTTATTGAACTTATGTTCTAATCTTCGTCACTGTCCTCGTACACTGTTTCCGTATCGAGATCACTTTCACTTTCGCTCTCCGTCGCGTTGTGTTCCTCGCACGTTTGGCTTTCCAAACTTTCTTGGTCGGAGTAATAATATGTCATCATCTGTTCAAAGCTCTCGTTTGCTTGCGGGCGATTTGATTTTTCAGCTTCAGGACATCTTCACGTCGGACCAAGCTAGTGACATCCGCATTATGACCAAAATGTTATCTTCTGGACAAGTTTTTCTTGCTAGATGCGTGCGACCGGGTTTATATTTTTTGTGGCACCTCTCGCCTGCCTGTTCATCGATGAAACTCAAGGGAAACGGCTGAAATACATTTAATATGGTAAAATTTCATTGTTTTTTTTGTTTTTTTTTTCATGGACGGTCCCATTGTTTACGTATGGTGGAGAAATCTACAATTTGCAAGTGCGTATAGCCACATCCTTATCAATTGAGCTTAAAGAGGCGCTAAATTTGCCTCCTTTCCAATACCAGTTGAATAATATACTCACCATGAAATCGAAATCGAGCCACTCCTGTTCCCATTCCATGAATCTAGTTCTAGTTCCAACGGCGCATAAATTGTTTCATCCAGGTTTTAACGATTTCCTGTACTTCTTCGTCATTTTTATCGATTGTTGCAGATATAATTTAAAATACACGTTCCTTACCCCTCTTGGAGTACAGATACGCATCTGAAAGATTTTTATTCGTCAGCATTTTGCTTTCTGAATTTTCAAACACAAGAAAATGGTTACTGAGTTTTTCACTCCAGAAATTTGATAATTAAGAAAACACACGGCCGTGAGCTCTAACTCAGAACGAGAGTTGCTTTTACTCAGTCGTGAACAGGGATTGAAATTTTCGCCGATCTGAGAAGAAAAATGTTCCTTATCGTCCTGCTGAGAAAGACCAGATCGGCACAAAGAGCGAGAGATATTTGATCAAGCAAAATAATTCTCGTGAGAAATGCAACGATGATAATATCTCTTCACTCTATAAAGAGAGCCGATAATTTTGTTCCTTTTCGGCGTTACTTTTCAGGCGATAATGAATTTTCACTCTTCTCGAGAACCCGATTTTGCGCCTTTTACGAACACCAAAACAGCCGTTGCCGTTTGAATTTCTGCTATGAGTTACACGAACAGGTGATACAAGCTGTGGAACCTTCTAAATGTTTGAGATGATAAAGTTTTCTCACCGATCTTGAAGGAGCGATATTTTCCTGCTTGGATGGGAGAGGATAATAAATTATCAGCGATAAATGAGAGCCGATAATATTGTCGATGGTCTGCTCAGCAAAAAGCTGTTTGAGCGATACGTGGTTTATACGAGCCTTGAGCGATATTTTGAATTTCTGGTCGTGAGTAACTAGCGTGGGAACTAATACTCAGTTTTTGTTTTTTTTTTTTGGGGTGGGGTGGGGGGGGGGGAGAGGGGGGGGGAGGGAGGGAAATTGAACTCTTCCCTTAATTAAAATAAAAAAAAAACTATTTTATTTTTTTTTTTGTGGGGTTTTTTTTATGTATGAGGAGAGTGAGGAGGAGAATGATGGGGGGGGGTTTTTTAAAAACATTTTTTTTTAATTTTTTAGATGGGGGGGGGAGGGGGGGGAAGAGGGAAAATAAGGTCAAAGCAAAGCAGTATCATCTTCATTCGATTCTGCGGATAATTTTACATAAATACAGTGCAAATGGGGATAATAGTGATGGGTGAAATACTCAAAACCGTATGTTAGAGCATCCGTATCGGGTGCAACTATCTGGGCGACTAAAATACTAGGGCATCGAGCTGTCATTTTAGTTTAGTCACTCACTTTCACACCAGTCGCTACTATATTTTGTTACCGTATTCTGTATCGGTCGCTGCTAAACTAGTGCTCCACACGCTAAGATGAGAATACCTAAAGATCGTTAAAAAGTACCGATGATCGCTCAAAAGTGCACATACCTAAATTATGCGTAAGCACAAATTTCCTAATATTGGGTAATAGTATTGAAGGAAGGTAAACGTTAAACAATATCGATTTTTTATCGTTACTTATTACTGAAAATCGGGTATTTTTCTGTAGTTTTATTTTACAGGATGCTTTAAAAAAGACATAAAATTTAATAATTTATCCATTCGGATTAGTATTTCAAATTCTGCACTTAAGGAGAAACAAATGTTCAAATGTATTACAAAAATATATTTTTTGCATTAAAAAAAAAGTTTCAATAAAGTATGGAGAAATCCAAGTAAAGCGAAAACTGAAATCGTTAATAACTTTCTGGCTATTTGTCAAACTGTATGGAATTTGCCATTATCGACGATTTTCTGCTAGCTTTATCACCAATTACTTTGCTTAAACTGCTCGAAAAACCTTCTTTCAAGAGCATTATCTACGACGTTTAACCTCACTTTTGCATTAGCTGGTTTCCTCCATTAAAGAAATCGTCTGCATTGACCCAACATTATGACACGTTTATAATTTCGCTCCGGATTGATGCCACTAGGATTGATGAGCTAAAAAAAAACAAAAATTGTTGCTTGGAATATTGGAACAATGAACTATTTATTGAAAGATTAATGAGCAAAAAAATTATGTTATTGCTAATATGGCATCTGCGTTGCTGCAGTGACGAAAATTTTATTCAATTTTGGGTAATAAAGTCTAATATTGAAAAATTAACATTACCCAAAAGTCAGGAAAAACTACCCAGGTAATTAATAAGCAGTTCCAAAGCGTCTTTACGGCAGCCTATCAAGCAACATAAATGCCACTTTTGGCTTCCAATATACGGCTGCTTTACTGCAATGCTATGATAATGCTTCATTAATGCTATTTTGCATTCGAAATACTTATTACAGCATTTAAATAGAATTTGAAATGCAACTTTACAACAGTTAGCATTCAAGATGCTGATATAATGCTACTATAATGCTTGTAGCATCTGAAATGCAGATTTAGGGTTGTATTACAGCATAAGCTAATGCTTATTTGTTACCTGGGTACTGTTTATTATCGTTTAATTTTACCGGTGTCGTGGGTATTGTCAACAATACTTAATTTTAGGTAAAATAAATCCCTAATTATAGTATTCTCCTCTTAGTGTACATCATCAGTTTAATAGATTCGGTGATCGTCATAAACATAGTCAATTCGTGATCTGTTTCAAAGTTTATCTCTTGTGAAAAAAAATGGAAATGGAGTTTTCTACATTTTCTTCGGATTCTAGTGACGATTATTATTAGAGTTATTAGAGATACATTATTAGGGACGAATCATTAAGCTTGGGACCGAGCTTGGAGCAGATATGCTGGTACTTCCTGAGCCAAAAACTATATCCATTTTCTTCTGGACTATCACCCGCTACAAGGTTAAAATAATTAGTTCCAGAACATCATTTAATCAACTCTATAACAAAATGCATGGGTAAATTTTTGCGCGAAACCTCTAGATAGGTGTGTTTTATTTTATTTTTTCAATTAATAAACATGGTTGCGTAATTTATTGATATCTTTTTGTCTTTCGTATTTGAATTTCGGAATTGAACATTTTCCAGCCATACTCGAGCAATATTGATTTTTCAAAATGCGTAAAACATCTCTTATGTTCTCAAAAGGAGTAAAAAGTATGCATATTTACTTTTCAAAAGGAGTAAAAAGTATGCATTTTACACTTTTCAAAAGGAGTAAAAAGTTTGCACATTTTGACGTACATTCAGTTTACGCAAAAGGGAGTAAAAGTAATATACTCCTTTTTGGAGTAGTCCCAGTTTCCCTCGAAAAAGCATTTTTTATACACCGAAAAAATTCTTGTAGTAAAAACTACCATTTTACCCGACTATGCCTATCTTTAAAACTACCATTAAATTTCAGTCAAATTTATTACGTTTATGGTAAAACTTTCAACAATTGTGGTATATTCGACAGACCTCATATTGATATCAACCGCACCATGATCGATCTAATCGCAGGCATGGTAAAATCAAACGCATTTATAGTCAGGTGAAATTGTTGGTGTATGCGCTTAATTTAACCCTCGAAATGGTAGTTTCAACAGCGGTTTTTTTTTGCGAGTAGTCATAATAGCGTAAATTGAGATTACCGTGTGCGCCATTATCGCGTTGCTAAATTTGAGCGCCCGATGCTTTCCGATAGTCGCGCCACAATTTTGCTACCGCTTTTAGTTGCGCCCGATACGGTTTGAAGTGATGGTGAGGGTGATCAAATATAGTTTAGTCGCGCACCGCTACGGATGCTCTTATATAAGTTTTCTAAAATATGAGGGAAATTCGGGTAAAATGGACCACTTCCAAAGGTCAAACCAAACCGTATTATTTTTTTTTGGTTTGGGGGAATTTTCATAAGTAAGGGGAAAAGGGGATAAAAATGGGGGGGCCAATTTTTAACCCTTTGTATATAAGTTTTTGCAAGTATGAGGGGAATTCGGGTAAAATGGAAAGGTCAAACCAAAGCAGTATTCTCTTTATTGGATTCTGCGGACAATTTCGCATAAGTACAGTGCAAATGGGGATAATAGTAATGGGTCCAACCGTATGTTATGTAAGCTTTCTCAAGTATGAGGGAAATTCGGGTAAAATGAACCACTTCCAAAGGTCAAATAAAAGCAGTATCATCTTCATTCGATTCTCCGGAAAATTTGACATAAGAACAGTGCAAATGAAGATTATATTGGTGACATAAATGTATAAAACTAAATGACATATGAGTTTGAGGTATAATCATGGGGAGAATCGGGCAATATTGACAACTTCCCGTGTCGTGCGGTGGCTGAAACCATCTCCAATCGATTTCTCGTGATTTTTTACACTAGAAATGCTCATTCTAAGGGATTGAAACTAGCGGCCATAAAAGATCCGTTTTTTGGCGCGTTTATGCCCACCGTGCATCCGTTTGACTTAGTTGACGTAGGTTTGATCTAAGGAAAGGAGGACGTACTAATTTTACCCCATGGGTTTTACATTCTTGGTCTATGTGGAAACCCTTATCGGTCATCACGGCTTCTCCGATCTTGGCTTCTCAAGTATCTTCTCTTGAACAACAATTTGCTTATCGGAGCTCTTTCCACCATATCACCATATCCAGCACTTACATAGGAAATCGTTCCTCCGGGTGTTACTGAGATTAAGAATGTGGCTGTTTTTTTGCCTTTGTAGTGGGAATATGCATTTATTCTGCAATGCAGGCATTTTGGCTTCATTATGCCGATTTCCGTGCAATCCAAAACAGACACAACGTCTTCATATTCAGGCCGGAAATAGTGTGGAATATTTGATATAATTTGCTGCTTCGTTGGCCATGGCACTAATGGTTCACAGATAGCTCTTACCAACGGAATTATACGATAAAAAGATGCAGATACCGTTTGGTGGCCAGGCAACTAAATGTTAAATAAGTCTTCATTTTCATGAAAAGAATCAGAACTTCATCACCCAAAGAAACATTTGAGTGAATCCTTTTTTTGTATCCTGGTAGCTCCTGAATAGCGCTTGTGATTGTCTTCAGCATTTTAAAAGAGCTCAATCCGGTCCAAAAGGACAACTCTGCATCATTTTTGAATTTTTGGATAATGCTCCTCCGGTGTGATTTATACAAATCATCCCAATCGCTTGTATTCACTTGTACCGCTGCGTCGGTAAATTCGGGTGTCTGGGGTGCTTCAACCAAATCTGCAGGTGCAAGGCATGCCTCCACTAAATCCGCGGTCTGGAAATCTGGAACATTTCTAGAATTACCACGTCTTAACGCCCATTCAGCTAGACCTGCCGCTAGCTGTTCCTTTTTGGGATCTCTTTTGACTGGAAGGTTCATATATTGCGGTATTGCGGTTGCTTTTAGAATCAGTCTGGCGGTAAGGCGATCTTTTTTGCAAACTGTAAATAAATATGCCACGCATTAAGCTAAGGTACTAATAAGCTGAATTAAAATGCATTTCAAAACTTACCTGCAGTAACAAAGTTTGACATGCTGAAATGATCACTACAAACTCTTGAAGTAGCAGTTGGCTCAAACTGCAGTCGAAGCTTTTTCACCCATGCTTTCCACCTCTTTTTATCATCAATTTTGGGAAATGCATGAAACGAATGTCCTCTTCCGTATCTTTGTTGGCAGCCTGGTACTATGCACACCGTCCGGTTGGGTTTGGGAGAAATGGATTCGCTCAAATCCACGTCGGAAGTTTCCTCATCGTAGCTCATGTTGTGTTCACAGGTATCCATTTTGGTGGCAAATAGCTGTTAGTAATCCGAGCTTTTTAAGTGCTATAATCGGTAAAAACCAAATGGGCAACACAATTTACATTAGAATAACAATCCAACTTTCGTATTTTACAAACGCACTACACTTTCTTTTTGATTTTCACTCATAATTTTTCTCCCAAACATTGCCCAATTTTTTGCACTTGAAAAAGTACTTTCTTTCAACACGACTTTTGATGACAATAACAATTCTGAAATTCGGTTTTCACTTTGGAATATACTATTTTGATTATATTTAGGAATCAACACACTTTCCAGCCGTTTTTATGACAAATCTCAACGCCAAAAAAGTGATTTTCGTACAATGTTTTGTTTACCTTTCGATCACGCACAGATGAAACTATCATAGGTGTTGCCTCAGTACCGCCGTCAAAACGAATAGAAATCCAATCCAATTCCTCCTTCTCATATCTAAGCTTGTTGCCAGAATGTGATGTTGAACAATGAGTTAAATTTATTTCATATTTAGATGATCCGAAATCACTATTTATTTCATGTTTCTTTCAGTCATTTGAGTTTGATCTATGCTTATAATTATATTGTCCATCATCTGGCACTATCATATGCAATAAAAAAAATGTTTCGGAGCTGTCCAATAGGGGCTATTCATAAACCACGTAGACTTAATTTTGGGGGGGGGGGGGTCTACGCTCCATACAAAATTTCAAAAAATTGTATGGAGAAAAGTCTACGAGGGGGAGGGGGGGGGTCTGAGATTTTAAAAAATGAGTCTACGTGGTTTATGAACCGGCCCATAGTAAACAACGATAAATATTGCTTCGCTGCTGAGCGGCGGCTATGGCATCACTGTTGCTTTAGAGAGAGCCCATGTTTCCTCTCTTCTTTGTTAACCATGGACATAGCGCATCGGTATTGTAACGTGAAGCCTGCTGTCTCTTACATTTGATTGGTTTTTAAACGAAGTATTTGTCGTGACAGTCGCTTTGTCTAACATTTCCTTGAGAGTAAATGAAATAAGAAATACACAATCTGCCAATCTAAAGATCAATGACAAACTAAAAGTTTGGTCGTGTACGTCTGTCTCATAACCTGCTATTAGACGAGTTTGTGATCGTAGCAATCGACATGTTTTGGTTGATTGTTTTTGATAGCGGATGAGTAAAACCAACAATCAATGTGCAACTAGCGATTTGAAATTGGTTCACTGTTGTAGAACCCCTAGGTCCGAAGTATACCTTGCAGTCTGCACCTTGCAATAATTCTTGCGCTTTTCGGTACCTTCCGGTACTAGTATCTTGGTTGTTGTTTTGATTCACTATGTTATTTTGACACAACATTTGAGAATGTGTTGGTGTGAGCTACGTTGTTAGGGGCGAATCATTGAGCTTGGGACCGATGTGCTAGTACTGACTGAGCCAAGAAAAATATCGTATTTGTTCGGGACCTACTGGTCTTAGAGTTAGTCTATGGTAAAACGAAGGAGTGGGTTGAGGAAATTGACGTTTGCAGCAAATCGTGAACTGGCCTATTTCATTTCGCCTTCCCACACATGCACGGAATCGCACTCATACAATATTGTTAGTTTATGTATAGAATGCGGAGCTGAAGAAAACATTTTCTTGATCGGAAAGCAATCCACATGCTTTTAATAAGTCCTTGCTATTGGGAACTTTGTTCCATGGCTATGAAATTTTCTGAGTCTTATGTTCGTTTCTGAAGGTATGTTCCGATAGATCAGAAGTAAGCAGAAGGATTAACGTCTAAATATTGGCAGTTCTTATTATATATTACATACAGCTTCATCAAATGTCCCAGATGCTGAATAAATTGCTTTAAACCCGTCCCTTACCCTATGTGACTTATTCTGAATATGATGGTTCACCGGATGTTACAGCAGGTCTAATATAACTCATGAAAAAAAAAAACAGTTTAGTGCAGATTATTGGAAATGTGCGCTGTAAAATAACTTTATTTTCTCGGAGTACCGCAGTAAATGTTTTTTATCAGTTCGTTTATTTGTTAGGCTCAGGCGTGTATAACACTTTGCGGAGCCGATATTCGATATTGTTATTAACTATGTTTTATTATTGATTCTAGTAAAAGTGGGGTGCCAATTGCTCGTGGCTAGCTCGAGGTTAATGGATCACATCATCGTTTGGAAGGGGCTAGACAGGTAACAGCAGTAAATGGTTAATATGAGACATTAATAGATTTGCCTTGCTTGGGTTACGTTGATTCAAAGTGGGCGCTCAAAAACTCAAATTAATCAACTAGACGTTCGGCCATCACGGCATTCCTGTCGACGAAGTCCTGTGATTCAGGTGCTACAGTTTGTTGGCGAGCCGAGTCAACACAAGATTGGGATGGAGCGCAGTAGTAGTTCAGACTTAATCGACCGACGACGGCAAGACCGTCCGTTGTCGCACCGAGAGAGAAATAAAGGCACGCGACCTAAGCCCTCTTTCTCGTCATTATGGCCCATCTGACGATATTTTGCTACATCGTCTTTTGGTTATTTGAATTACACTCTTTAATATTAAAATTTTGATTATAAAATAATGTTACCTAGAACCGAAAAATTGTTTGCCAGTCGGTTTTTTTTTCTGAGGTCGGTAAATTTGTACTGAGTTTTCAAACTGCTGAAAAAGTCAGTAAACTTTGAATCATCAGCACATGAAATGTAAGGAACATTATAAAAATGTTCTATTTTTCTATCAATAGATAATGTTAGAAAGAAGAATTCAGTATACATTTTGAAAGAATTTCTGTTTTCTTTAATTTTTAAGAATTATTTTTAAGTTTACCGAACTTTTCAGCTGTTTGAAATTTCACCGACAGATTTTGTGTTTAAGATTTTACGATTCTCCCACTTTCCGTAGTCGTCGTAAGAGCAACGCGTGTTCAATGTTTGTGGAACATTGAAATTGAAGTCCTCAATACGAAAGAAAACTTTTTTCAAAGTGCGGTGAAATGCGAGGAGCATGCAGAGCACTGTATGTAGAGCGTTGTACTCAAAATATATTTGGACTTCTTGGTACTAAACTAAGATCTAGAAGTACTAGTAAAATAAATCTACTACTCAAAAGAACTTTCTGTACTCAGATGTACTATGTGTGTGCTCAAAGTATTAAATATTATTTGAAGAGTATTTAAAGTACTTAAAAGTACCTAACCTATTTTAATGAGTATTGAAAGTAAAATTGATACGATATTGATATTATTGGATGTGATTGATTAATTTAATGTAATGTATGTAAAAAATTAAACAACAATTTGCATTCTATAAAATTTTGTTTGGTACACATTGCAACAAAAATTTCATTTGGTAATGTTAAAATTATTTTGACCCATTTAACCTGTTAAAAAAGCATAAACTTCTACGATTCTAAAAAAAAACAAGAAATATCATTGAAATGTATCCTTAACTACCCACAAAAGCATAAACAAACAAAATTGCATTATTCCCTATGATGATGGGACTGTTACGTATTTATGGGCATTGATGGTACTTAAACTTGCAGTACATTATTTGTTTATGACTATATGTTTGTCACAGGGGGGTAATATGAGGATGGCGCCTGCACAGACAGCACACCAAATTGTGCTTTCTGCAAGAGATGTGCTCCTCATGCTCTCTCGTCGTACAAACAACACGGGGAAAAATCAGAACGCTCACTAAAACAACGTTCCAGGAAATCTTTCGCAGAAATGGTGAAAAAAGCCCCACCATCACCCAATGTGATTACAAATCCCTTTGCTCCTCTGTCAGATGACGAGTCTGACTTTGATTTGGCTGGAGAGGAAACATCATTCAGTATTTCAGAAGCTGCTTCACGGAAGCGAAGACGCGTTCGCCCACGGAAAGTAACTTAATAGGATCCCCAAATCAGCCTGTCCATTTCAAAGAATTGGATTTCCTCCTGGTTTTCTTAGTACTAACTTCACCCAAGACTTCCCATCTCTTCCGGGAGCATCCAAAATCCCTGATGCCCCGATTTTAAGAACAGAAACACCTTCTGGGCTGTTTTCATTTGATGACATTGTCGAAGGTATCTTCAAGTACCTTGGAATTTCTGATCCTTTTAAAAGCCTTGTTCCGGCAACGCTTCTTGTTGGCTCAACAGCTTGCAGACACAATTATCCGTTTTTCATAGCCTATTGTAAACATTCCCTGTTATACACATCACACATCACACACGAGCAATAGCCAGGAACTCATTCTCTCTACAGCTCTCATCCAGCATCTCGTACCGATCGCTGTCGGGAATGTGATCAGCAGCTAGTAGTAAATAAACCGTGCGCGCAGACGGTTACTCTGCCATCCGTTCCGAAAAACAGTTTGAATTAAATAAACTTGTTCCGAACAGTTTTCATTGTTGTTGTATATCTGTAAAATAAAGTGTTCTGTTTTACCTGTACGTCGCGTCTGTAAAATCAAGTTCCAAAATCCGTTATCCGTCAGTGTATAGTCCTCTCAGTGTTGAACATTTTTGGTCCTTCGAGCCGGAAGACAAGTATTGCGTGCTCAAGGCCACCCTGAAAAGTCTTCGACTGAAGCCGATAGTTTCCTCGAAATCGATTCAACCGTAACTAAGACATCCCTTGCGTTTTTCTTCACGGTGGAGACTATTGTGGATGAAGCGATGAATCCATGCAACTTTACGGGCCAGCAATGACAGAGAGGAATGAAGCGAGAATATTTCGCTATGCGGCTTGGATTGTGCTAAAATGGCAACTACACTTCTTTCTTCAAGCAAAGATTGCTCGAAAGTTTGTTCGGGACTTTCCACTGGCCAGGTGCTGCGATCTTGACGCAGCCATGATGGACCTTTATACCAAATCGTACTGTACTGCAAAGTGAAATGATGTCAGCTGGATTCTCCAGGCCAGCAACATGACTCCACTCGAAACCCTTCATAATGTGCTGAATCTCGGACACGCGATTCGCTACAAACATCTACCACCTCGATGGCAACGAATCAGCCAATGTATCACGATCGTTGAGTCTGTCCAAAAGCTTGCGGTGTGTGGAATACGAATGCTGTTCTTGACCTTTTCGTACAGATGACTAAAGGGTGATACGGTCAAAATTTGGTCAAGGGAAAACGCGTGTAAATCGGTGAAATCGTTTATTTAAAAAATCAAATTAAATTTCTTTTTCAAGTTCAATTAGTATAAAATTCAGGAAAAATATTCAGTTAGGCTTCCGCTTTTCCAAATCCGAATTGCCGGGCCTTACGCTTGACCCCTGCCATCAGATTTTGTACAGCCACCTTGTCCACCTTCTTCGCCACAGAAAGCCAGTTTGCCTTGAACTGCTGCTCGTCCTTAGCAGTTTTTTTTGGTCTTCCTTGGGTTCCGCTTGACAATAGCCCAGTATTTATCAATTGGGCGGAGCTCTGGCGTGTTGGGAGGGTTCTTGTCCTTGGGAACCACCTGCACGTTGTTGGCGGCGTACCACTCCATGGCCTTTTTACCGTAATGGCAAGATGCCAAATCCGGCCAAAACAGTACGGAACAACCGTGTTTCTTCAGGAAAGGCAGCAGACGTTTATTCAAACACTCTTTCACGTAAATTTCTTGGTTGACAGTCCCGGAATCTATGAAAATGCTGCTTTTCAAGCCACAGGTACAGATGGCTTGCCAAACCAGATATTTCTTTGCGAACTTTGACAGTTTCGTGTGCTTGAAAAACTATCTGCTACCTTTCCTCTTCCTTTTGCCGTATAAAACTCCTGTCCCGGAAGCTGCTTGTAGTCGGCTTTGACGTAGGTTTCGTCGTCCATTACCACGCAGTCAAACTTCGTCAGCATCGTCGTGTACAGCCTCCGGGATCGCGCTTTGGCCGTCGTATTTTGTTTATCATCGCGATTTGGAGTCACTACCTTCTTGTAAGTCGATAGTCCGGCTCGTTTTTTGGCTCGATGCACGGTTGTAGACGATACACCCAGCTTATTTGCGGCATCTCGGAGAGATAGGTTAGGGTTTCGCTTGAAACTACCGGCAACTCTCTTTGTCGTCTCAGCGGCTTCCAGTTTTCGATTTCCCCCCGATCCAGACTTCCTGGCTGTCGACAAACGTTCCCCAAACACTTTAATTACATTTGTAACGGTTGATTTGGCAACTTTTAGCGATTTTGCCAACTTTGCGTGCGAGTAGCTCGGATTTTCGCGATGCGCGAGCAAAATTTTGATACGCTGCTCTTCTTGCTTGGACGGCATTTTGACAACTGAAGAGTGAATTCCAAAATCAAAATAGAAGCAACATTCTACACACACACACCTTCAAAATGAGGGGTTTTCAGGTTTTTTAAATGCAAAATTGAAAGAAATACGTCAAGTTGATATTGACCAAATTTTGACCGTATCGCCCTTTAAGCAGTAACGCGGATGACAGTTCGAGGCGAGGGGTGGTTAATTTTTTCTTGCTGCGGTGGAGATCCTGGGGGGGCAATTTTGTTTGGGGTAGGCGTAGGAACGGGGAAAAGGAAAGGAGGGGGGGAGGGGTGGGGGGGGGGGGGGAAAAAAAGCAAAAAGGGGTAGTACAGGGGGGGGAAAGAAAGGGAGGAAGGGGGGCTAGGGGGGGGGGGGACGGGGGGGGAGAGGGAGGAGGGGGGGAGAGGGGGGGGAAAAAAGGGGCGGGGGCGTGGGTGGGGGTGGTGGGTGGGGAAGGAAAAGGGAGGAGGTGGTGGGGGGGGGGGGGAAGGGGGGCGGGGGGGGGGGGGGGGTTCCCTCCTGATGAAGACAGCATGATCATCTCCTCCGCCAGTTGCTTTGCTTCGTTGACGTTGTCCGCCCCAGTTAGCATATCATCGACGTAAAAATCCTCCTTCAGAATTTTTGCTGCACGAGGAAAAGCGAGAGTTCCATCTTCGGCTAGGCGCTGCAAGCACTTCGTCGCCAAGTATGGGGCAGATGCTGTTCCGTAAGTGACAGTTGTTAACTCGTACGTACGGAGTGATTCGTCGGGGGAATCTCGGTAGACGATTCGCTGAAGACACCGATCGGCCTGCTGGACAAGTATCATCCGATTCATTTTTTGGACAACTGCAACAATGGCAATGCGCAACAAACGGAACCGAAGAGTGATTGCTATTAAATCCTCTTGGACAGTAGGTCCAACCATTAGCGCATCGTTGAGCGATACTCCACTGCTGCTTTTGCAGGATGCGTCGAAAACGACGCGTAATTTCGTCATTGTACTGTCCTGTTTGAAAACTGCGTGGTGGGGCAGATAGTACGCAGGAAATTGTTCATCGATATCTGGAATTTGTACCATGTGCCCAAGTCGCTCATATTCGTGAATGAAATCTGCATACGCTGCTTTCAGCTCGGGATTCAGCTGACACCGCCTTTTCAAGATCAAAAACCTCTTGATTGCTATGTTTCTGGACTCGCCGAGTTGTTTGACGATGAATTCACGCTTTGGTAATGCAACGATAAACCTCCCTGTATCATTGCGTACTGTTGATTGGTCGAAAAATTCTTCACACGCCGTCTCTTCCACCGATTGACTTCTACTGGAACGACAGGTTTCTATCTCCCAGAACTTCGTCAACTGTTCTTGCAGGTTAGCAAGTGTACACGAATACGAATGTGTCCGATTTGCCAAGACTGATTGATCGGACACCCGACCAGAAACTATCCATCCAAAGACTGTATTCTGCAACATAGGACCTTCATCTCCAACCTTCTGTCAACCGTCAGAGAGCAGATTGAAGTAGTGTTCGGCACCGATAATAAGATCGATGCTGCCTGGCTCGTAGAACTGAGGATCCGCGAAGGTGATGTTACTTGGAAATGTCCAATGTTTCACGTTAGTTTTCCGAGCTGGCAAAGTCGCCGTCAATGCCGGTAGAATGTAGAAATCCATCTCCTCATGGAACGATGACATTTTCAGAGACCGCGGTAGAACAGCTGCCTTGACTATCCTTCGCGCTGCGACGACAGAACCACCGATTCCTTGAACTGACAGGTGTTCAGGCGAAGACTTAAGCCTTAGCTTACTACAAAAGTTCGTCGTCATGAAGCAGAATTGAGAGCACGAATCTAATAACGCTCGCGCTAGTCGTGCGTTGCCGTAACAATCCCTTACACATACGACAGCGGTGGATAATAGAACATCTTGTGTGGATAGCGTGTTGGTGGAGAGGGCAACTGTGGTTTGGGGTGTGCATGATTGGTTTGTGGTGGACAGTGGAACAGTGTTTTGCGAGTATAATACAGGAAGAGAACTTGTAGACTGTTGTGCGTTGTAGGCTTGTGTTTGTTGGTTCTGGTTTGGAAATTGTGTCTGTGGTGGGTGCTGGTTACCAGTTGTAAAACTACTTTGCTCTTGTGGGACGGAGGATGAATTCCTGACTGTGCTTGGTTTCTGAGTTTCTGGGTGCAACAGAGAGTGATGCTTCTGATTGCAGTGATGGCATACACCATTGCTGCAAAATCTTGCCGGATGTCCCGGTGCTAGACAGTTGAAGCAAAGTCTGCCCTTTTTAACAGCTTCACTACGTACAGGAACCTTCAGCTTCAGAAATTTCACGCATCGAAAAGCGGAATGGAATCCGTTATCACAAAACGGACACTTTTTTGAAGACTGGACTGCTGAGTTGCTGACGGACGGCTTAAATCGTTTTTCTGGAACCTGCACAGATTTTATAGGAGTTACAGATTGCAACACGGAGCAATGATCTTGGAGAAAATGGATGAGATTGTTAAACTTCGGCAACTCCTTCGAGTTATGATGCGCTTCCCAGTTCCGAAGTGTTGCAGTGTCCAAACGGAAACACAAGAATTGTGCTCCAGTCATCCGTCCTTTCTCCTACCTTTTCCAACATCAGCAAATTTTTCTCGAAGAAGCCGATTCAAAGATTCAAAGCTCTCTTTCTTCATCGACTCCACAGCAAACAGTGCATCGAGATGGGCTTTCACGATCAGCTTCCTATTTTCGTATCTTTTCTCGAGAATTTCCCAAACGACTGCGTAGTTCACGTTCGACAGTTCCACCGAATTTATTTCCTGTAGGGCTTCTCCATTCAACGCCGACCGAAGGTACGTAAACTTGTCCATTTCCGTCAGCTGTAGATTGTTATGGATCAAGCTACGAAACGTATCCCGAAATGTTACCCAATCCTTGAGAAGTCCACCAAAGGTTGGTGAGCGAATATCGGGAAGCTTGACATGAGAAAACCCTGCACCGGTAACTTGCTCGTTCGGTTGAATCGATTTCGAGGAAACTATCGGCTTCGGTCGAAGACTTTTCAAACTGTTTTTCGGAACGGACGGCAGAGTAACCGTCTGCGCGCACGGTTTATTTACTACTAGCTGCTGATCACATTACCGACGGCGATCGGTACGAGATGCTGGATGAGAGCTGTAGAGAGAATGAGTTCCTGGCTATTGCTCGTGTGTGATGTGTGATGTGTATAACAGGGAATGTTTACAATAGGTTATGAAAAACGGATAACAAGCTGTTGAGCCAACAGGAAGCGTTGCCGGAACAATTCTTTTAAGAGGATCAGAAATTCCGAGGTACTTGAAGATACCTTCGACAATGTCATCAAATGAAAACAGCCCAGAAGGTGTTTCTGTTCTTAAAATCGGGGCATCAGGGGTTTTGGATGCTCCCGGAAGAGATAAGTCGTGGGTGAAGTTAGTACTAAGAAAACCAGGAGGAAATCCAACTCTTTGAAATGGACAGGCTGATTTGGGGATCCTATTAAGTTACTTTCCGTGGGCGAACGCGTCTTCGCTTCCGTGAAGCAGCTTCTGAAATACTGAATTATGTTCCCTCTCCAGCCAAATCAAAGTCAGACTCGTCATCTGACAGAGGAGCAAAGGGATTTGTAATCACATTGGGTGATGGTGAGGCTTTTTTCACCATTTCTGCGAAAGATTTCCTGGAACGTTGTTTAAGTGAGCGTTCTGATTTTCCCCCGCGTTGTTTGTACGACGAGAGAGCATGAGGAGCACATCTCTTGTAGAAAGCACATTTTGGTGTGCTGTCTGTGCAGGCGCCATCCTCATATTACCCCCTATGACAAACATATAGTCATAAACAAATAATGTACTGCAAGTTTAAGTACCATCAATGCCCATAAATACGTAACAATCCCATCATCATAGGTGTTCGGTCAGCGAAAGCGAATTCGGTGGATACGAGGTGGACTGTATAAACTCGGGAATCCCAAGCACGGTTCTTCTCGGGCGGACAATTTCGGGTCACTTGGTCGGAAATAATAGTATCGGTCGGAATCGGTTCAAACAAAATTACTTTATTTTCCCTAAACCTAACTAGCGCGTCGCGGCGTTCCTCTTCGGTGGTTGAGATACTGATGGCGGCTTTTTTCCCCTCCTTATTGTGCTTTGCGTTCACGCCGTGTTTGCTGCAGGTAGCATTTTTCCTTGGAACGCATACTCTTTGCGTTCTGGAATAGGGTTAGTTAAAAAAAATATTTTGCGTACGGAACATCCTCCCGGCCTGGTTAAAGTATCATGGTTTATCAGTTTTAATCGGGTTAGCCTTGATTTTTCTCGATTGGCAAATATGACAGTTTGGTGATGGATCGCGAAATTTTTTTTACCTTCACTGAAAACATCCACGACTCGCACAAGATCATTGGGACCGGGATAAACAGCGGTGATACGACCGACCTTCCACTGCAGAGGAGGTCGATTCTTGTCCTGAAGCAGTACAATCATTCCCGGTTGCACGTTGGCGGAAGTGTTCCAGTTCTTCTTTCTCGGTTGCAAGCTGCATAAGTAGTCGCGGGACCAAGCTCTCCAGAACTGCTCGCGTAACAGTTGCAGATGTTGCCATCGACCTAGCCGGCCGATATTGAGGTCCTGGTATGTTGGTTCGGGTACTGCAGGATCAGCCGGATCTCCAGATATGGCAAAAAGCGGTCTCGAATTGAGAACGGCCTCAATCTCACACAGTATCGTCGTCATTTCTTCAAAGTTCAGCGAATTATTACCGATTACTCTTTTCAGGTGCGTCTTGGTACACTTCACGGCCGCCTCCCAAAGGCCACCGAACTCGGGCGAATCTGGCGGAATGAAGTACCACTTGATTTCCTTCAAACGGCAAAATTGCATAATCTTGTCGACATCGGGCTGATTTCGAAACATCTCTAACAATCGGTGAAGCTCATTGTTCGATCATTGGAAGTTTGTCGCATTGTCGGAATGCATTTCCGAAACCAATCCTCTGCGACTGATGAAGCGTTGGAGGGCCGCTAGGAAAGCATCGGACGTTAGATCGGACACAAGTTCTAAATGTATGGCCTTCGTGGCCATGCAGACGAATACCGCGATGTAGGCTTTGACCACCTTTGGCTTATGAGTGCCCTGCTTCACCAGAATCGGACCCGCATAGTCCACACCAGTGTTGCTGAAGATGGGTGACGATGTAACTCGTTGCCTGGGCAAATCTCCCATGAGTTGCGAAATTCCTGTGGGATTCACACGAAAGCATTTTATGCATGATCTAGTTACCTGACAAATGGTCGATCTGGCGCGTAGCAACCAAAAACGTCCTCTGATTGCAGAAAGTAGTCCAGCTGGTCCAACGTGAAGAAGTTCGTGGTGCATTTCCCAAATCAAACGATGTGTAACCGGACTCGTGTTCGGAAGAATCAGCTGGTGCTTCGACTCGTCAGGAAATTTGGAGTGCTTGAGTCGTCCTCCGACCCTTAGCACGCCATCGTCGGATAAAATCGGATTGAGGTCTCCAATTCGTTTGCAAGGCGTTCCAGTTTTCACTCGATGAATTTCGTCTCCAAGCTCAACATGCTGAATAACTCGTACGATAACCGTCGTCGCGCGCCGAAGTTCTTCTACCGTCAGATGTTTGCTGGTAATGCCGTTCTTTTTTCGGTTTGCTAGTATTGTTCCTGAACCGTAGTATCCAGGCAATTGTTCGTTGGAGTCATCCGAAGGAACTGCAAGTTTCGAAGATTTCCAGCAGCTCTGTTATGAGCGCCGGCACCGCTACTACGTTGGCTTTCAATTCAGGAAGGTCATCGTCAGGGATTTCATTTGCCGCCTCGAAGTTGACGACCGGTGAGTTGATATGCTCGCCACCAGTCCAGAACAGTTCGCTGATCATAAGCTCAACTGGAAACAGCCCACGAGATACGATGTCCGCCGGGTTGTGTTGTGAGCGAACGTAATTCCATGAGAAATCTTTCGAGTTTTCTTGGATTTCATTTATGCGGTTACATACAAACGTTTGCAGCTGGTAAGGGTGCTTCTTGAGCCACGATAAAACGATCTCGCTATCGGAGTAGAGTACTACGGTCCAGATCGAGATGGTGAGAGCGGGCAGTACTTTGCATACCAATCTGGTTAACAACAGCGCTGCGCACAATTCCTTGCGCGGAATCGTGAGTGCGTGGAGAGGTGCCACTTTCGATTTGCTGATCAATAGGCGGGATAGAACGGTTCCATTCTCCATAATACTTTGGATATAAACGCACGCGCCGTACGCTGCGTTGGAGGCATCGGCAAATCCGTGTAGTTCATAACAGATTGCGCCACAAACCGTAACTTGGCGAGGAATTTTTATCTGCAGCAGCGTTGGCAGCGCATTCCTGAGCTCGGTCCACTCCATTTGAGTTTTTTCGTCTACAGGTTCGTCCCAGTCCAGTTTGCTTTTCCACAGGCGTTGTATCAGCAGCTTTGCCATTAGAATAGAGGGTGTGAATAGTCCTAGCGGATCGAAGTGTTTGGCTACCTCCGAGTATATTATTCGCTTCGTCGCGGTTTGGTCGCGTTCAGTTGCCGGATTTGTGCATTCAGCAATTAGAAGTTCATCGCTAGTCGGGTCCCATAGAAGGCCGAGAATTTTGATCACGTCGCTAACCTGTCGATCTGCAAGTGGCTTCAGTGTTTCCCTTTCGTCCTCAGGGATGCCTGCTAGGAGTTCGGGCGAGTGGGAGCACCATTTATGGATTGGAAAACCACCTCGGCCTAGCATCTCTTTTAGCTGGCGTTGTGCTTCGATGGCTTCGGCGATCGTAGTAGCCCCTGACAAAACATCGTCAACGTAACAGTCGTTCCTTATTATTTTTGCTGCTAGAGGAAAGTTTTCTGCTTCGTCGTTTGCAAGTTGCACTAGACATCGTGTGACTTGAAAAGGTGCTGAAGCGGTACCGTAGGTGACGGTCATTAGCTCGAAGATCTTCAGCGGTTCGTTCGGTTGCTCCCTCCAATAGATGCGCTGTTTGTGTGTATCGTAGGGATGGACGCCGATCTGGCGGTACATCTTCGTCATATCCGCCGAGAAAACGTATCGGTGTAATCGGAACCGCAGCATGATAAAGATTATGTCACTCTGGACTACTGGACCTACCAGCAGTACGTCGTTAAGAGAGAGGTTCGTCGCAGAAGATTTGGCACTTGCGTCGAAGACACCTCGGCACTTTGTGGACGAACTGCCTGGACGGAGTACGGCATGATGCGGCAAAAATATGGCTTCATGTTTGGGTCGTCGTCGGTAATATACACTCCTCGGCAATGGTTGAGCTGCTGATCCTCCCGTATGAAGTTCACATATTGCGTTTTCAGTTCGGGGTTTCGCTGTAATCTGTTTTCTAGCATGAAGAAGCGTCGCAGGGCTACATTTCGGCAGCTGTCTACCTGGTCGGCGTTCTCTTTTAGCGGTAATCGAACCACAAATCGTCCAGTGTGGTCCCTTGAGTAGGTGGAAACAAAATGGTCTTCGCTTCGTTGTTCTTCGGATGACATGTTGGCAGCTTGTGGAACTTCCTTGACCTCCCAGAATTGACGAATCATCTCTTCAACAGAATCGAGAGTTGTAACGTGTGAATATTGAACCGCTTCATCGTGCCCTATCGGCCAGTACGCACCAGTAACCAGCCATCCCAGATGATAGTTCTGAAGTTCCGGCAAATCGCCATTGACGGTGATGTGTCCTGGTTTCAACAGGGAAAAAAATAACTCAGCGCCAATAAGCATATCTACCTTGCTAGTTTTGAAGAACGATGGATCGGCTAGCTGAATGCCGTCTGGAAGCATCCAACCAGTGATGTCGATGTCAGTTGTCGGAATCATTCCAGTAACCTTGGGACTGACCAGGCAGTCAATTGATGCACGGTAGTCACTACATCGGGAGTGGAATTGCACTTCTACTTTTTCCCGCGCCAGACTTCTGACATTATTGATTCCAGAAATTGGAACGTTAGCTCGCTTCTTCTCGATTCCAAGAGTGTTGGCCATGTCTTCGGTAATGAAGTTTGCTTGGGACCCACTATCCAGAAGGGCTCGGCACTGGTGGGTTTGGTTGTTTCGGTCGATAGCCAAGACGACCGCTTTTAGCAAGAGCACTGTTCTCTGAGCGTGAGTCTTTTCCATGCGACAAGTTGTCGCTACGTTGGATTCTGGTGTGTTGGGTGTCAGCGGAACTACCACTGGGGATGACGGACCTTGAACTGGGTCTTTTGGAGTCGATTCAGTCGTTGCGATGTTTCTCTTGGAATCTTGTTTCGGATTCAAGTCATCGTGCAATTGTGTGTGGTGTCGCTTGTGGCATTTCTGGCAGGTCTTCGATGAGGGACAAGTGTTGGAGCGATGACCTTTTCGGAGGCAATTAAAACAAATGCCTGCCGATCGTACCTCCTCGAACTTCTCGGAACTGGTAAGAGCGTTCAGTGTATTGCACTGATAGTTTCGATGTGGTACTTCACAGAAGTAGCATTTTTCGTTAAAACTTTCGGATCTCGTTGTCACTGCGTGCGATCGCTGGCTAGCGACCTTTAGTGTCGGTCCCTGTGGTTTCGGAGCTAGTTTTACTGCTGTCTGCGTGTAAGCAGCCTCGCACCTCTCCAGCACTTGGCACTGGGATTTGAGAAAGGCTATTGTGGGGCGATATTGTGGCAACTTACTTGGCGACAGAGTCTGCTCCCAGTGTTTGCGAGTCGACTTGTCTAGAGCTGCTGTCAACAAAAAAACAATCATCAGCTCAGACACACCAGTTACTGGTTGCTTCAAGTACTCGAGACTCTCAACGTGGTTAGTGCATTCATCGAGAAGGGATCGCAGCTCACTATGCGAATCGGTTGCTATTCTCTTCAATGATAGAAGACCACGGATGTGCGTCTCCACGATCACCCTTTCATTTTCATAGCGTTCGGAGAGGATAGTCCAGGCCTGCGCGTAGTTGCCCTCGTTTATCGTTTTGGCATCTAGGACTCCTGCCGCTGCTCCTACCAAAGCCTTGTCCAAGTGGTAGAGCTTAATCGCATCAGAATCGCGGGACTGCGCCATTACATCCTGGAACATGGCTTTAAGCTTTGGCCATTTCGTGTACTCACCGTCGAATGTGGGGATCGGTGCCTTTAATGGTTGCTGATGGATGACGACCTGCGCTGGAGGAGCCATCTGTATTACCGGCTGCCTTAGGATGCGGTCTTCAACTGCGGCAGAGGTATGGTCGAAGTAATTCTCAAAGCGAATGTATTCATTTTCTTCGGCCTCCAATTTATCGTCCGGAACTATCGCGACGATCTCACTGTGGTATTTCGAGTACTCGGTGTACGCTGACTGCAACTTTGAAGCATACACCTTCAGTTGTGCTAACTCGATCGGAAGTTGAACCCTGACGATCTCGTAGATACAAATCAACGCTTGATTCCTCTGGCATGTTAGCGATTTGATTTGAGCGGATGTTGTTTGATCTGTTGCGGCGGGTGTCGAGTTTTCATCTCTTTCATTCGTGGCAGGTGACTTTCTTCCGGGGGCCGTGTCATGAACGTCCTCGAATCCTGAAAAATCTGAAGTATCACGACGTTCTGGTACCCTTATCGGCGTATGTTGCAACGCCATTTTGTTTTTGCACTGTTCTGCCTCGGCAGGAATGTTCTTCTTTTTAGTTTCTTTTTTTAACACTGTTCTGCTTCCGCAGGAAAATTCTTCGTTTTTTCACTTTTTCGCACTGTTCTGCCTCAGCAGGAAGTTCATATAACTTTCACTTTTTCACTCGCGGTCGCGGTCGCGCGCACTCGGAAGTCCAATCCGGTTTGTTTGGACCAATGTTCCGTCAGCGAAAGCGAATTCGGTGGATACGAGGTGGACTGTATAAACTCGGGACTCCCAAGCACGGTTCTTATCGGGCGGACAATTTTTTTTCGGTTCAAACAAAATTACTTTATTTTCCCTAAACCTAACTAGCGCGTCGCGGCGATCCTCTTCGGTGGTTGAGTCACTGATGGCGGCTTTTTCCCCCTCCTTGTTGTGCTTTGCGTTCGCGCCGTGTTTGCTGCAGGTAGTATTTTTCCTTGGAACGCATACTCTTTGCGTTCTGGAATAGGGTTAGTTAAAAAAAATATTTTCCGTACGGAACAATAGGGAATAATGCAATTTTGTTTGTTTATGCTTTTGTGGGTAGTTAAGGATACATTTCAATGATATTTCTTGTTTTTTTTAGAATCGTAGAAGTTTATGCTTTTTTAACAGGTTAAATGGGTCAAAATAATTTTAACATTACCAAATGAAATTTTTGTTGCAATGTGTACCAAACAAAATTTTATAGAATGCAAATTGTTGTTTAATTTTTTACATACATTACATTAAATTAATCAATCACATCCAATAATATCAATATCGTATCAATTTTACTTTCAATACTCATTAAAATAGGTTAGGTACTTTTAAGTACTTTAAATACTCTTCAAATAATATTTAATACTTTGAGCACACACATAGTACATCTGAGTACAGAAAATTCTTTTGAGTAGTAGAAATATTTTACTAGTACTTCTAGATCTTTGTTTAGTACCAAGAAGTCCAAATATATTTTGAGTACAACGCTCTACATACAGTGCTCTGCATGCTCCTCGCATTTCACCGCACTTTGAAAAAAGTTTTCTTTCGTATTGAGGACTTCAATTTCAATGTTCCACAAACATTGAACACGCGTTGCTCTTACGACGACTACGGAAAGTGGGAGAATCGTAAAATCTTAAACACAAAATCTGTCGGTGAAATTTCAAACAGCTGAAAAGTTCGGTAAACTTAAAAATAATTCTTAAAAATTAAAGAAAACAGAAATTCTTTCAAAATGTATACTGAATGCTTCTTTCTAACATTATCTATTGATAGAAAAATAGAACATTTTTATAATGTTCCTTACATTTCATGTGCTGATGATTCAAAGTTTACTGACTTTTTCAGCAGTTTGAAAACTCAGTACAAATTTACCGACCTCACAAAAAAAAAACCGACTGGCAAACAATTTTTCGGTTCTAGGTAACATTATTTTATAATCAAAATTTTAATATTAAAGAGTGTAATTCAAATAACCAAAAGACGATGTAGCAAAATATCGTCAGATGGGCCATAATGACGAAAAAGAGGGCTTAGGTCGCGTGCCTTTATTTCTCTCTCGGTGTGACAACGGACGGTCTTGCCGTCGTCGGTCGATTAAGTCTGAACTACTACTGCGCTCCATCCCAATCTTGTGTTGACTCGGCTCGCCAACAAACTGTAGCACCTGAATCACAGGACTTCGTCGACAGGAATGCCGTGATGGCCGAACGTCTAGTTGATTAATTTGAGTTTCTGAGCGCCCACTTTGAATCAACGTAACCCAAGCAAGGCAAATCTATTAATGTCTCATATTAACCATTTACTGCTGTTAAATAAGCTACCTGTCTAGCCCCTTCCAAACGATGATGTGACCCATTAACCTCGAGCTAGCCACGAGCAATTGGCACCCCACTTTTACTAGAATCAATAATAAAACAGTTAATAACAATATCGAATATCGGCTCCGCAAAGTGTTATACACGCCTGAGCCTAACAAATAAACGAACTGATAAAAAACATTTACTGCGGTACTCCGAGAAAATAAAGTTATTTTAAAGCGCACATTTCCAATAATCTGCACTAAACTGTTTTTTTTTTCATGAGTTATATTAGACCTGCTGTAACATCCGGTGAACCATCATATTCAGAATAAGTCACATAGGGTAAGGGACGGGTTTAAAGCAATTTATTCAGCATCTGGGACATTTGATGAAGCTGTATGTAATATATAATAAGAACTGCCAATATTTAGACGTTAATCCTTCTGCTTACTTCTGATCTATCGGAACATACCTTCAGAAACGAACATAAGACTCAGAAAATTTCATAGCCATGGAACAAAGTTCCCAATAGCAAGGACTTATTAAAAGCATGTGGATTGCTTTCCGATCAAGAAAATGTTTTCTTCAGCTCCGCATTCTATACATAAACTAACAATATTGTATGAGTGCGATTCCGTGCATGTGTGCGAAGGCGAAATGAAATAGGCCAGTTCACGATTTGCTGCAAACGTCAATTTCATCAACCCACTCCTTCGTTTTACTCATCCCCTATCAAAAATAATCAACCAAAACATGTCGATTGCTACGATCACAAACTCGTCTAATAGCAGGTTATGAGACAGACGTACACGACCAAACTTTTAGTTTGTCATTGATCTTTTGGTTTGCAGATTGTGTATTTCTTATTTCATTTACTCTCAAGGAAATGTTAGACAAAGCGACTGTCACGACAAATACTTCGTTTGAAAACCAATCAAATGTAAGAGACAGCAGGCTTCACGTTACAATACCGGTGCGCTATGGCCATGGTTAACAAAGAAGAGAGGAAACATGGGCTCTCTCTAAAGCAACAGTGATGCCATAGCCGCCGCTCAGCAGCGAAGCAATATTTATCGTTGTATACTATTGGACAGCTCCGAAACATTTTTTTTATTGCATATGATAGTGCCAGATGATGGACAATATAATTATAAGCATAGATCAAACTCAAATGACTGAAAGAAACATGAAATAAATAGTGATTTCGGATCATCTAAATATGAAATAAATTTAACTCATTGTTCAACATCACATTCTGGCAACAAGCTTAGATATGAGAAGGAGGAATTGGATTGGATTTCTATTCGTTTTGAAGGCGGTACTGAGGCAACACCTATGATAGTTTCATCTGTGCGTGTTCGAAAGGTAAACAAAACATTGTACGAAAATCACTTTTTTGGCGTTGAGATTTGTCATAAAAACGGCTGGAAAGTGTGTTGATTCCTAAATATAATCAAAATAGTATATTCCAAAGTGAAAACCGAATTTCAGAATTGTTATTGTCATCAAAAGTCGTGTTGAAAGAAAGTACTTTTTCAAGTGCAAAAAATTGGGCAATGTTTGGGAGAAAAATTATGAGTGAAAATCAAAAAGAAAGTGTAGTGCGTTTGTAAAATACGAAAGTTGGATTGTTATTCTAATGTAAATTGTGTTGCCCATTTGGTTTTTACCGATTATAGCACTTAAAAAGCTCGGATTACTAACAGCTATTTGCCACCAAAATGGATACCTGTGAACACAACATGAGCTACGATGAGGAAACTTCCGACGTGGATTTGAGCGAATCCATTTCTCCCAAACCCAACCGGACGGTGTGCATAGTACCAGGCTGCCAACAAAGATACGGAAGAGGACATTCGTTTCATGCATTTCCCAAAATTGATGATAAAAAGAGGTGGAAAGCATGGGTGAAAAAGCTTCGACTGCAGTTTGAGCCAACTGCTACTTCAAGAGTTTGTAGTGATCATTTCAGCATGTCAAACTTTGTTACTGCAGGTAAGTTTTGAAATTCATTTTAATTCAGCTTATTAGTACCTTAGCTTAATGCGTGGCATATTTATTTACAGTTTGCAAAAAAGATCGCCTTACCGACAGACTGATTCTAAAAGCAACCGCAATACCGCAATATATGAACCTTCCAGTCAAAAGAGATCCCAAAAAGGAACAGCTAGCGGCAGGTCAAGCTGAAAGGGCGTTAAGACGTGGTAATTCTAGAAATGTTCCAGATTTCCAGACCGCGGATTTAGTGGAGGCATGCCTTGCACCTGCAGATTTGGGTGAAGCACCCCAGACACCCGAGTTTACCGACGCAGCGGTACAAGTGAATACAAGCGATTGGGATGATTTGTATAAATCACACCGGAGGAGCATTGTCCAAAAATTCAAAAATGATGCAGAGTTGTCCTCTTGAACCGGATTGAGCTCTTTGAAAATGCTGAGGACAATCACAAGCGCTATTCAGGAGCTACCAGGATACAAAAAAAAGGATTCACTCAAATGTTTCTTTGGGTGATGAAGTTCTGAATCTTTTCATGAAAATGAAGACTTATTTAATATTTAGTTGCCTGGCCACTGTATTTAACTTGCACTACCAGATACCGATCTGCATCTTTTTACCGTATAATTCCGTTGGTAAGAGCTATCTGTGAACCATTAGTGCCATGGTCAACGAAGCAGCAAATTATATCAAATATGCCACACTATTTCCGGCCTAAATATGAAGACGTTGTGTCTGTTTTGGATTGCACGGAAATCGGCATAATGAAGCCAAAATGCCTGCATTGCAGAATAAATGCATATTCCCACTACAAAGGCAAAAAAACAGCCACATTCTTAATCTCAGTAACACCCGGAGGAACGATTTCCTATGTAAGTGCTGGATATGGTGATATGGTGGAAAGAGCTCCGATAAGCAAATTGTTGTTCAAGAGAAGATACTTGAGAAGCCAAGATCGGAGAAGCCGTGATGACCGATAAGGGTTTCAGCTATCATCATCCTCTGAGCAAATTGGTTTTTAGGCATTACCATCAGCTGCCGTGCTTCCGATGTAGACCGATGGTCATGGATCAGCTGATCCATGACCTACCTTCTGAACGAGTAACACCTGCACCACCGTTTCTCGGGGTTAGTGTAAATTATTACGGACCCTTCCTGATAGCCCACAGCAATCGACGAACAACTCCGCGTAAACATTTCGTCGACATCTACGTCTGTTTGGTTACAAAGGCTGTTCATCTAGAGCTGGTAGGAGATTTGACAAGCGAATCCTTCCTTGCAGCTTTCAAACGTTTCGTCGTATGCCAAATCTGGTGATGTGTGACAACGCCCTCAACTTTGTCGGTGCCAGACGCCAACACGACGAGCTACACCAACTATTCCGTAACCAACAGTTCCAGCAGTCGGTCGTAAGTACAGCCGAAGAAGTCGAAATTGAATTTCGATTCATTCCACCGCGTTCCCCCAATTTCGGTGACCTTTGGGAAGCAGCCGTTAAATCCTTCAAGGGCCACTTCAAGCGTACCATTGGATCCAGAACGCTATTGCAATATGCAAACCGTGCTTGTTCAAGTGGAAGCGATTCTCAATTCGCGTCCGTTAACTCCGATCAGCAATGACCCAACGGATTTTGAAGCCTTGACACCTGGCCATTTCCTGGTTCAGCGACCGCTTACAGCTATTCCAGAGCCGGACCTCAGTCACATTCCGGAGAATCGTCTTTCCCTGTGGCAAAGATCTCAAGACTTCGTTCAAAAGTTGTGGAAGAGATGGTCCAGTCAATATCTGTCTGATCTACACAACCGCACCAAGTGGACACGTCGTCGGGATAACATTTCCGTTGGCACAATGGTTCTCGTGAAGGAGGACAATCTTCCGCCGATGAAATGGAAACTGGGTCGACTTGTAGAGGTCCACGTGGGTGCTGATGGCAACTGTCAAGTCAAAGGACGGTCTGTTCCGGAGAGCAATCTCAAAGATATGCGTCCTTCCTATTCGAGACAATCGAGCTTTGTCCACGTCCGAGGAGAACTAAAACTCCTTATCTTCAGCGCTTTGGCGCGCAAACGTTCATGATTTGAAACATTCGGGATCCACAAGCCAGTACAAACCAGTTCAGTGAGCAGTTATTTTGTTCAGTCAGTAAAGCATGTTAAACGTTCATAGTGATGTCCTGTCCAGTCCTGTAATGAACACAAGTATCATCCTGTGAAACCTGGCACAACCGTGTCAGCGTCTGTCAGTTTGTCCAACCCAGTTGATTCAACATCATTCTGTGGTCGCAGTAGAAGTAGACCGGGTGCAAAACCATCTATCGAAGGGAGCAACCCATGGTACTTTCTCTCTCAGCGCAGCATCCGACACCATCAACGAGTTTGGCCAATTCGTACTGATGGTAACCAACGCTGAAGTCAATGTCGTCACACCAGTCTACAGCCAGTACCACGATGATCAACGGAGATGATCGGTGTCGGCGCTATTGGCGCATGCCTCCGCGTCAGGCAAGTTAATTTATGTTTCTGTTATTTAGTTGAAAAAGGCCCCTCTCATCTTATAGGGAAAATTCGTGTTCGGTGGAGCTAGGAGGCTCCCAAGTCAGGCATCGTGGACATCCCGACGTTTGGGAATTATACGCCATCCTGTGAAGGTGAACCCGGAAGTATACGAGGAGAACGAGGAAGAACCGGAAGAGCTTCGATCGAACGGATCAGCCTCCGGAACCAACAATTAATATCAACCGAAGAAGAAAGCAAGCAATCGAGCAGTTTTCCTAGGTAAATAACATTTGGTATGTGTCCTGCCGAAGCGAGGACTAGGAATTACTGCAACCTACATTCTTTCTTCAACTTCCATGAGCCACATAATCTGATGTCAGCGAAATGGTGATCTACAGCAGCATTATCAGTGAGTAGCAAGATTCGGACGGAATCTAACGACTACTGGAGTCACCAGTAGTGTTAAGTTATGAGTTAAAAAGAATCGGCTAGGGACAGTAGGAGTTATTTTTCGAAATTAATATTTCAAGGTGGCCGGTATGTTGGCTCAACAGTAGAAATTGGTCACCCTACACAACACGCAGCTTGCAGACACAATTATCCGTTTTCCATAGCCTATTGTAAACATTCCCTGTTATACACATCACACATCACACACGAGCAATGACCAGGAACTCATTCTCTCTACAGCTCTCATTCAGCATCTCGTACCGATCGCTGTCGGTAATGTGATCAGCAGCTAGTAGTAAATAAACCGTGTGCGCAGACGGTTAATGGCTGACCAACAATTGATACGTTGCGGATGCGTTGACGTAAATTTGACAGAAAACCTATGGGAAAACTGTCAAATTCACGCAAACGCATCCGCAACGTATCAATTGTGGGCCAGCCATAAGGGTCACCCACAATAGATACGTTTGCGTTCCGTTGACGTAAATTTGACAGAAAACCTATGGGAAAACTGTCAAATTCACGCAAACGCATCCGCAACGTATCAATTATGGGCCAGCCATTACTCTGTCCGTCCGTCCCAAAAACAGTTTGAATTAAATAAACTTGTTCCGAACAGTTTTCATTGTTGTTGTATATGTAAAATAAAGTGTTCTGTTTTACCTGTACGTCGCGTGTGTAAAATCAAGTTCCGAAATCCGTTATCCGTCAGTGTATAGTCCTCTCAGTGTTGAACACTTCCCTCTGTGAAGACTGTTTAGAAACAATTGACAATAAAGTGGCCCTTCCATTCAACAATCTTTTCCTTCGATGGACAATTTTCCAAATGAAGTCGATGATTTGATCACTGTTCTGCTGGTATTAACGAATTAACGAAATCGAAGAGGAATTAACGAAGTCTTATTCCTAAATTGGAATCATTCAAATTTTTAGCTCACAATAGCGGTTGTGATGCATTTGCTATTTGTGAAACATGGCTCTCTTCCGAAATCGATCTTTCGTTTCATGGTTTCAACATTATGCGTCTTGATGGTGAAAATGCGCGTAGGGGTACTCCTCCCCTACGGAGTACTTTTGGAAATCAAAAAGTGCTACTCCTTCTATAGGGTAAATTTTCTTATTTTAAATAAAAGCCTTTGCATTGCTTCTGTTTCTATTCCTCCAAGAGCCTCAACTAACCAAAAACAATTCTCAGATATTTGTTCGGTCCTCCTTGCTCCACGGTTGATCATGTGAGATTTTAATTCTCACGGTACAGGCTGGGGAGAACTGTACGATGAACCGTCTTCCTTGATATTCTTTCCTTGATACCTCTGTGACAACTTCAATATGATAGTTCTGAACAATGCAGGAGTAATACGTTTGGATGGCCCATCCTTAGTTGGCAATAGATTAGAATTCAGGCTTTGTTCGTATTCATTATCGTTGGATGGCACATGGAATGTGATTGAGGATCCCCACGATAGTGATCATTTGCCCATAAAACTTTCGATTGCCACAGGGTTCTTTCGGAATGCATCAACGTTTTGTATGATCTAACCCGTTACATAAATTGGACAAAGTTTAGGGTAGCAATAGATGAAGCCGTAATGACTGGAGAAATATAACTTTCTCTTCAACCTGATCTTAGACAGCACGCTTCAAGTTCAAACTCGACCAGTTCTGGGAAAGTCATTTCGTAGGAAACCTCCTTCTCTATGGTGGGATCAGCAATATACCGAGGTTTACCGGAAAAAGTCCGACACGTTTAAAGTTTTCCGTTTGAAGAACACCTGAGCACTTCGAAGAATACATGGCTCTCGAACGCGAACTTAAGATCCCCAACAAGGCCAAGAAACACGAATTCTGGTGACAATTCGTGGATAGCCTATCGCGTGAAACTTCGATTAACACTCTTTGCAATATGGCACGAAGATTGCGTAACCGAACTACGAACAACGATAGCGAGGAGCACTCGGACAAATGTAGCCTCAAGTGCGCGCGAAAAGTGCCCCGAATGCTGGTCAAGTAGGGAATGGGAAGGAACGTGTTGACGTGATACTCGCTTTTGGGGAAGCCGAGAAATCCTCTACACTTCCACGAGAAATAACTGGGATGTTGGATAGTTGTGAAAAGCTTAGCAGCATGGTTCGTTTTGGTTAACGATACGCTGAAAGTATGTAACTAGCACTATCCGCCAAAAGCATGGGACCACTCCAACACGCAACAAAACATCGAACGCCAGCAGCACCGCACCCCGAATAGTCCGGCATGACCTAATCGCCCTAAACTGGTAAATAATGTTGATCGCTTTTTCTGCCTGCTAGGGGAAGGTGCTCTAATGTGGGTCTATGGATCTAGGATTCGGCTTATGCTTACAATTCGAAGTAAATATTAATTCACTATTTTCACCCTGAAAATCAAAAATATACTGTAATATACTTGTCTCACTGACATATCAATATGAAGAAAAATTAAAGATAGGCAATTTTTAACGATAGGCCGAATCCTAGATCCATATACCCACATTAGAGCACTTTCCGTTTAATAGGTTCACTACCCAGGTAACCAATAAGCAGTTCCAAAGCGTCTTTACGGCAGCCTATCAAGCAATTAAGTCGCCTTAAATGCAACATAAATGCCACTTTTGGCCCACTATACGGCTGCTTTACTGCAATGCTATGATAATGCTTCATTAATGCTATTTTGCATTCGAAATGCTTATTACAGGCTACAAGCATTTCAATAGCATTTGAAATGCAACTTTACCACAGATAGCATTCAAGATGCTGATATAATGCTAATATAATGCTTGTAGCATCTGAAATGCAGATTTAGGGTTGATTTACTGCATATGCTAATGCTTATTAGTTACCTGGGTAGAGTACATTTTTTCTGAGCCCTCTTTTGTGTGGATATCCTGCAAATAGAGATAAGACAAGTTGGGCCGCCCCGCCGATTGGTGGCCCATCATAGCATTAGTAACTGATATTGATTCTATTGATTCCTACGCTCATTAATTTGGTACCAACCGGGGGAGATTTGGTCCTAGACCCAATGCTTTCCTTATCTCCAATCCGTTCAACTACATGCAATATGTTGTGATATAGTGGGCGGAATATTACAATTTGAGTTAATTCTAAGCAGTCGGTTTACCAAAATTTTGCAGATCGACAGGGAATCGGTGGGTGAGTGACCACCAGGTACTTCATAGCAAGATGCTAGGAAGAGGACCGGAAGAGTTAATGAGCAAACTCCCCCGATTCAGTATCTGTTGAAGTTCTTTCACATCATTCCGTATCGAGCGCTGAGCCGGACTAGACGTGCCGTGTCTCATCAGAACACTCGTTTCCAAGTGGTTGTGTTTTGCTTTTCTCCCGCGTGGTTAGCGACCAATTAAACGCAGTGTTACAGCTGATAGCGTTCGAGTCCCCCGGAAGCTGCTTGCGTAATCCGAGCATTACCGCAACGCAGTGAAAATAGTGCATAGTGCAATAAATTACCGAAATCAACCCAGCAGCATCATAGCAGCAGGTACCCGTGCTACGTGCCGATCAGTGAACGTTGTTTACAACGCCGGCTAAGTATAATTGAATAGCCCAGTGAACAGCTATTGTTGGGTTATTTTGCCTCGCAGCAGCGTGTGCGTCTGTTTCTCTCCCCGTAGAGGGGAGAAACGAATCAAGTTAAATAGGATGGTTGGCCCGATTGTCACCACTAGCAATAAGTTTTTTTTGTTCTTATTTTTTTCTTATTTTTTTTTCTTATTTTTTTTCTTTTTCTGCATGGTATTTGCAACATTTCATTTAAATAGCATTTAATTAAATTGAGTGGTGAAGGGTTTTTTTTTCTTTTTTGGTTTTCTTTTTGTTTTGTGATTGTGTTTTGTGCATAATTATGACCTCTCCTGAGGTCAAAGTAACACGTATCAAGCACTACCACCCGTTCTCAAAGGGACCATGGGTTGTCTTTTTTCGGCCCAAAGATAAACCGTTGAAAACTCTCGACATTTCGAGAGAATTGCTGCGTAAATATCCGAGTGTCTCGATTCACAAAGAGAGAATTAATAGGCTGCGTGTAGAAGCGCCGAATTTTGAAATAGCTAACAAGATTGCTGACCACGAAGTATTCAATATTGAATACTGTGTATATGTCCCTTCGCGAGATGTGGAGATCGATGGCGTCGTCTCCGATGCGAGTCTGACGGTCGAGGACTTGTAACGAGCTTCTGGTTGTTTTAAGAACTCTAAACTCGCTCGTGAGCTTGTAACTATACTGGATGTAAAGCAACTACATTCAGCATCGTTGCAAGACGAAAAAAAAGTTTATCAACTTTCCGACTCGTATCGGGTGACATTCGCGGGTTCTGTTCTCCCGAACTATGTAAAATTGGATGGAGCTTTTTTTCCGGTGCGCCTTTATATACCGAGGGTATATAATTGTACCAACTGTAAGCGGCTGGGGCATTCGGCCAGCCATTGCAGCAACAAATTTCGTTGCGGCAAGTGTGGTGAAAACCACACTGAGGATTCTTGCACACAAGCTGTGCAAAAATGTGTTTATTGTGGTGAGAATCCTCACTCATTGCAGGAGTGCCCAAGGTACAAAAGGCAATCTGTTGATGTGCAGCATTCCATCACTGGACGATCCAGGCAGACTTATGCAGAAATGCTTAAATCTGCAACAGCCGTTCTTGACGAAAACCAATTTTCGATTTTATCAGCTGAAGAATCGGACTCTGACTCATCTGATGGAGGTGATTCTACGGTGGTACACGCACCCGGGTCTTCAAAAAGAAAACGTTCCTCTCCGAAAGTGCGCCGTAAGATAACAAAAGTCACCTCCAAAAGATTGCAAAATAGTCAGGCTAATGGGGCAGAAATTCAAAAACCGAAGAATCCTATTGCACCAACTCCTGGATGCAGTAAGGACTTCCCACCATTACCAAAAATGAAAAATAAGAATAAAAATGCTACTCCTCAAACTTTTCAAAACGAACCCAAGCCCGATCGAGGATTGATAGCTTTTTCGGACATTGTGGCATTCATTTTAGACATGTTCAATATTCAAGACCCTCTTAGAAGCTTAGTTTCTGCCTTGCTTCCGACCTTAGAATCATACCTTAAGCAATTGACTGTTTCATGGCCCCTCCTAGCATCGATCATATCTTACGATGGATAATTCATCGAATCAGGTCGGAGATATGATCACTGTATTACAGTGGAACTGCCGTAGTCTGGTGCCTAAACTAGACTCGTTCAAGTTTTTAGTTCACAATTCCGATTGTGATATATTTGCTCTTTGTGAAACATGGCTTTCTTCAGAAAATGAATTCAATTTCCACGATTTTAACATTATACGCCTGGATAGAGATGATTCTTATGGAGGAGTGCTTTTAGGGATCAAAAAGTGCTACCCTTTCTACAAAATTTCTCTACCAGCTCTTTCAGGCATTGAAATCGTCGCTTGTCAAGTAACTGCAAAGAATAAAGACCTTTGCATAGCTTCAGTTTACGTTCCTCCCAGAACTTCCATTAGCCGTAGTCAACTCTGGAATTTAGTTTCTATTTTACCGTCCCCAGTATTGATTCTGGGTGACATGAATTCCCATGGTACTGGATGGGGGGACCTATATGATGACAATAGAGCGGCTATTTTTTATGATTTATGTGACGATTTCAATTTGTCAATTTTGAACACTGGTGAAGCGACACGCATACCTAAACCTCCTGCTCAAGAAAGCAGACTCGACCTATCTTTCTGTTCAAGATCGCTTTCATTAGACTGTCTGTGGAAAGTTCTCAATGATCCCCATGGTAGCGATCACTTACCAATCATTATTTCAATTAAGTGTGGCCCTCAACCTTCAGAACCATCTCGAGTTCCATTTGACCTCACAAGGAACATCGATTGGCAAAAATATGCAACGGCGGTAACAATCGGTACTGAATCCGTCGATACACTTCCACCGTTAGAAGAATATCGATTCCTTGCCGATCTGATCTACAAAAGTTCATTGGAAGCACAAAAAAGAAAAGTTCCAAGTGCACCCTTCAAAAGGAGACCAGCCACACCTGGCTGGGACGATGAATGCACAAAATTGTATTTACAAAAATCTGACGCTTTCAAAGCTTTTCGTAGACACATGACTTCCACTTACTTCGAGGAATATTCAAAGCTTGAAACACAGCTCAAACAACTTCTCAAAGCAAAAAAAAACGCGGTTATTGGCGAAATTTTGTGGAGGGACTCTCACGAGAAACCTCAATGACCACCTTGTGGAGGGTAGCTCGCAACATGCGTAACCGCTCCTCTTCCAATGAGAGTGATGAATACTCCAACCGATGGATATTCGATTTCGCCAAAAAGGTCTGTCCGGATTCTGTTCCAGCAAAACATATTTTTCGAGAAACGTCTCCAAACGGTGGCTCTCTGGACAGACCATTCACAATGCTGGAATTCTCTATGGCTCTTCTTTCTTCAAATAACTCCTCACCCGGATGCGATATGATAAAATTCAATCTTCTGAAAAATCTCCCAGATATCGCAAAAAGACGCTTGCTGGACCTATTTAACTCCTTGCTACAAAACAACATCGTACCGCCTGAGTGGAGACAGGTCAAAGTGATAGCTATTCAAAAGCCTGGCAAACCAGCGTCTGACCATAACTCATACCGTCCGATTGCTATGCTTTCGTGCATTAGAAAATTGTTGGAGAAAATGATACTTCGAAGGCTCGACCACTGGGTTGAATCGAATAACTTGCTATCAAATACACAGTTTGGGTTCCGTAAGAGCAAAGGAACAAATGATTGTCTAGCGCTGCTTTCCTCAGATATTCAACTGGCCTTTGCGCGCAAGGAGCAGCTGGCTTCAGTATTCCTGGACATCAAGGGGGCTTTTGATTCAGTTTCCATTGAAATCCTGTCAGATAATCTGCAGAGATGTGGACTTCCCGGAATTTTAAATAATTTTTTGCACAATTTGTTGTCAGAAAAGAAAATGATCTTCTCACTTGGAGAACTGACAACTTCCAGAACTAGTTACATGGGCCTGCCCCAAGGCTCATGCCTAAGTCCCCTTCTTTATCATTTTTACGTCAAAGACATTGACAATTGTTTGGCAGAACAATGCACGCTAAGACAACTTGCAGACGACAGCGTGGTCTCCTTAAGAGGCTCACATGCCGTTAAATTGCAAGGACCATTGCAAAATTCCCTAGATAACCTATCTTCTTGGGCTAGGAGTCTAGGGATCGAATTCTCACCGCAGAAAACTGAACTGGTAGTGTTTACTCGAAAGCGGTATCCAGCCCAATTGCAGCTTAATCTTTTGGGCAGAAACATTATCCAATCGTTATCCTTCAAATACCTTGGGGTCTGGTTTGATTCAAAGTGCACTTGGAATGCCCACATTACGTATTTGAAGCAAAAATGCCAAAAAAGGATCAACTTTCTTCGTTCAATTTGTGGCACATCATGGGGTGCTCATCCGGGAGACCTCATTACCCTTTATAAAACAACCATTCTCTCTGTTCTTGAGTACGGCTCTTTTTGCTTTCTCTCGGCAAGAAAAAGTCACCTTCTAAAATTGGAACGAATTCAATATCGTTGTCTGCGTATTACTCTTGGCTGTATGCACTCAACGCATAACATGAGTCTCGAAGTTCTGGCAGGTGTAAAACCCCTCCAGAATCGGTTCTGGGAACTCTCGCTCAGAATATTAATCAAATGTGGAGTGAAAAACGCATTTGTAATAGAAAATTTTGAAGAAATGTTAGGGCTGAACACACAATCTCGATTTATGAGAATTTACCACCAATACATATCGTCGGATATGTGCCTTCCGTGCTATACTCCAGACCGTGCTCACTTCACCTTTGGCAGTTCCTCAATCCATTATGATCTTTCCATGAAACAAGCATCTCATGGGATTCCGGATCAACTTCGTTCTATTATTATCCCGCGTATTTTTACTGAAAAGTACCAACACGTCAATTCTGAAAAAAGGTTTTTCACTGATGGGTCTCGCCTCAATGGATCCACTGGCTTCGGTGTCTTCAATGAAAACTCTAGCGCCTTCCACAAACTTCAGGAACCTTGTTCTGTTTATGTTGCTGAGCTGGCAGCAATCAACTTCGCATTGGGGATGATTTCCAACATGCCCGCAGACCATTACTTCATCTTCTCGGACAGCCTCTTGATTGAGGCTCTTCGGTCGATGAAACCTAGTAGACACTCATCTTATTTCCTTTCAAAAATAAGGGGACAGATGAGTGTGCTGGTCGAAAGATCATATATGATCACCTTTGTATGGGTCCCTTCACATTGCTCAATCCCAGGCAATGAGAAAGCGGACTCGCTCGCAAAGGTGGGCGCCCAGGAAGGCGATTTGTATGATAGACAAATTTCACACGATGAATTTTACCATTTAGTACGTCAGAGTACCCTTTCGAGTTGGCAAACCGATTGGGACACCGGAAATCTAGGACGGCTGTTACATTCCATCATTCCTATTGTTTCATCGAAGGCGTGGTTTAAGGACCTGCACGTTAGCCGTGATTTCATCCGTGTGATGAGTAGACTTATGTCCAACCACTACCAGTTAGATGCACACCTCTGTCGCATCAACCTCGTGGACAGCAATCTTTGCCGGTGTGGAAACGGTTATGATGACATCGATCACGCAGTCTGGCAATGCACGGATTATGACGCCGCCAGAACACGACTTTTGAATACCCTAGAGGCCCAAGAAAGACAACCCTATGTTCCTATGAGAGATGTGTTGGGATCTCGCGATCTGTGTTATATGCAAACGATTTATGTGTTTCTTCAAATGTCTAGTATACGAGTTTAATCTGCTTGTGTTTTTTTTTTCTCTATTTATTAGTTTGTGTTTGTTTTGTTCCGACATCTGAGGGATCTCATCGTCGCCCAATGGTAACCACAACCGGCCGAACACCAAAAGGGAGCCCTGACCATCCCGCACATCGTTAAAGTGCTGGCGACAACTATTCGATGAGACCACAGCATCCTATTTCCATGTTCCTCTGTCCAATCCATCCCCAAAAATTGTCACCCCTTTTAACCTCGGGTAAACCGCGAGTAAACGGCCCAAGTCATACTAACGCTAGTATTAAGTCATTCATTATATCATAAAACAATGAATTATCGGCTCCGTAAAGCTAACGCAATTGAGCCTGCCAAATAAATGAACTAGATAAAAAAAAAAGTTTTTTTTCATAAAAAACCCCTTTTTGGGGTTTTTATCTTTTAATAATTATTTTTTTTTTATTTTTGGGTGGGGGAAAAACATATTTTTTTTTGTTGGAGTATCTCCACCTTCTCAATATTACAATTTTTAGCGTGGTGGCGCCCGGGGGGGTTTTTTTTTCCCCTTGTTTTTTTTTTTTTTTTGGGTGTGGGGTGGGGGGGGGGGGGGCGGGGGGTGGGGGGGGGGGGGGGCGGGGCCGGGGGGGGGGGGAGGGTTATCCTTTTTTTCTGGGGTGGGGGCGGGTGGTTCTCGGAGGTGTTTTTTTGGGGGATCCCACCACGGTCTTGTGGGGGGACGCCAATCCCCCGGGGATATTTATGTGTTTTTGACTAACATTAAACTTAGCTTGTAGTTTGTTTAACCTGTATGTTTATTATTAGTTTTCGTGTGTTTGTTTTTTTTTCTCGAAAATGTTCAAGTCAAAAGTAAACCAAAAGTTATAAAGTTATGAGTTTTGAATAGAGTTTAAATTAAATGTGTTATGTAAACTTTATTTTAAATTCCCAGCCATCTTCCCTTCCGTTGAATTGTTATTCCCGCTAACCTCGAGACGGCCGCGAGTAATCGGTTCTATCCCACTAACATTAGTTTTAAGATAACTGATGTATACACACTTAGCAAAAAAACATGTTAGACAGACATTTGTATCTGTTCTTAAATTTACAAGACCATAAAAAAAAGATAACATGACTCGACGTAAAAATAAGACATTTTCCAATTACTTCTGGATGCTACACAATTAGAAATTATGAACGTAAAGAAAGATTTCGTGTAAAATTGTGTCTCTTGAAACTGACACATACGCAATTCGAAAAAAGATGTGTTTGATGAATTTATTTTCTCATCTCTTTCAACTCATTCTTATGTGCTAGAGGACGCTTGCATGTGTCGGTCTCAAGGGACAGAAATGTACAGTATGTAAAATAAGTATATCCACCCCTGCTTCAAATTTACAATTTTCCTGTTATCGATTCAAATATTAGTTGATAAAATGAGTGTTGTTATGCGTTTGGTCCATTATATATCATTATACCATTAAATATACTTGAATTAATCTTGCTCTTGAAAATCTATGCCAAGATCAACAGAAAAGGGAAGTAAAACATGCAAAAAAAAGTTTATCCACCCAAACATGCTTAGTACCATTTTGCCGTGTATTGAGCGGTTCCTGTCACTTTTTCGAATGTAAACATTGCATACAGTTATTCTTTCGTAGTGTAGAAGCTTTCGTGATTCAAATTTGAGTTCTCGTGTTTCGAAATGCCTAAAAACGCACAAATTTCGCTGAGTATCCGAAAACTTATCATAGAGCATCACAAGTGCGGTAAAAGCTACCGTCAAATTGCTAATATCGTTCAGATACGTAAAGATACCAAAATTGTTCAGAAGTACAAAAAGAGTGGTTCTTTCACACCATAAAAGCGATCAGGGCAACCGGCGAAGACAAGTTCCCGGATTGACAGGGCTATCGTCAGAAAGGCGGAACAAGATCGAGGTTTTTCAGCTCCAAAAATTGCAAAGCAAGTTGAGAGTGAATTTTCTATCCATGTGACACCTCAAACAATCCGAAATCGATTGCATCTACAAGGTCTGAAGGGTAGAGTGGCAATTAAGAAACCATGGTTGTCAGCGAAAAACATTAAAAAACGATTGAAGTGGGCTCAAGATCATATTACATGGAGAGTCGACGATTGGAGAAAGGTCATTTGGTCAGACGAGACTAAAATAATGCTATTTATTTCTGATGGTATCACACGAAAATGGCGCAGAACCGGTGAAAGTCTGAAAACCCAGTGTTTAAAGCCTACAGTCAAACATGGTGAAGGTGAGTTATTGCAACATCATTAATTCTCAACTAACTTATCTAGCTTTTATCATTTTCTATGCAGGTAGAGTCATGGTTTGGGGCTCGATGGCTTCGTCTGGCGTTGGAGAACTCGAATTCATTGACGGAATAATGATAAAGGAGGTTTATCTGGACATACTGAAACGAAAACTTTCAGCAAGTGCACAAAAACTGATGCTGGGCCGGAGATACACGTTCCAGCAAGATGGGGATCCAAAGCACACATCGAAGCTGGTATCCCAATGGTTTAAGGAAAAGAAAATCAATGTTTTGGAGTGGCCAGTACAGTCTCCTGACCTTAATCCAATAGAACATCTCTGGTCTATTTTGAAAATTAAGGTACAGAAACACAAACCATCAAGCATTCAGCAATTACGACAAGTTGTTGTAACTGAATGGGACAAAACCGCACCAGAAATGACTGCTAAGCTTGTCCAGTCAATGCCACGACGATGTCAAGCTGTCCTTGAAGCCAAGGGAGGTCACACGAAATATTAAATGATTTTCAGGATTATGGTGGATATACTTTTTTTGCATTATTTTTCATCGTTTTCTTACATATTTGGTCTCAGACACGAACAGTTCGTGCTTTTGCATCAAATTATCGTTATTTGACTCTCTTTTTATCCCTTAAGAAATAAACTTAATATTAAAAATCGTTTTTCAATGTTTTGGTGGATTATTTGAAGCAAATGTGCCAAGGGAGAAGGGGTGGATAAACTTTTTTTACATACTGTATATGCAATTTTGGTAGTGTGTAGTTTTAATCTCCAGGAACATGTTCCAGTTACCGTCAAAAAAATAGAAGGTACGGTAATCATACTTAATAAAAAAAAGTTTCTTAAAAGCGATGGATTATAGTGGTGATCCTTCGGGGTTCATTCTGTTCCTTCATCTTCAAATTCTTGTGAACATTTAAAATTAAATAGTGCAAAACCCAGTCTAGAAGTTGTCACCTTGTTCAGATTAATGAATATCATAAGCGAAGCTTTGACCTTCACCTGCACCTTTAATTTTCTAGCATTACATGTACGAGTGATTTTTCTTTTGTGTTACCTTATTATCGAGATTTTCAGCCCTGGGTTGGTTCATCTCCTGTCGTAGTCACTCAAATAACTTTTGGGTATTTTCGTAACTTGTCCGGGGGTGATATTCGAACTCGTGACTTTGGCCTGAGAGGTATGGATGTAAACCACTACGCCGGGGTCGCTCCACACTTGTACGAGTGATGAAATTCGATCTATTACACTGATAGGCAAAATAAAGTGCCCACCTCTTCGTTTTTTCAATTTCTTTCATTTACTTGGTTCAAATTAAAGTAAACACAGTGTAGTTTTTTTTTTATTTTATTTTTTATATTCTTTTTAAGTTTCACTTATGGAATACTGAAAAAAAAGAGTTTTACCTAAAGAAAAAAAAATCAAATTGTGTTGAAAAAAAAAACAGTGGCAAAATAAAGTGCCCACTTCAAGAATCGATATGTTTTCGATAAGTCCATTGGAAGACCCCTCGATTATTTATGTTTTGATATTTTGACATGATTTGAAGCAAACGGCTCAACCTGGTGCATTTGTATACGTGATCGCATTTGATTCAATTGAAAAAATGGAGAACGCAGTGCTTTCGAAAGCAATTCCCTTGTGTATCCGAAAATTGGTCGTTCGTGATGTGCAAAACGGTGAATTGCATCGGGCTGTCGCTAAGAAGTACAGTATCAGTAAGGCAGCGGTTGGCAAAATTCTTCTGAAGCTTAAAACGTTTGGATCAGTGGTGGATCGCCCTGGCAGAGGCAGGAAGCGGAAAACAGATGCGAGAACGGACACCAAGATCATGCGGAAGTCAAGAAGAACCCGAAGGTAACTGTCTGCGAGATCCAGGAAACCCTTCAGTTATCAGTGTCCGGTCGAACTGTTCGTCGCCGTCTCGTAGCAGAGGGGTTGAATAGCAAACTTGCCCGGAAGCGCCCATTTATCAGCAAGGCAAACAAAGCCAAACGGCTTAAGTTTGCTAAGGAGCATGCTGATAAGCCCCTAGAGTTCTGGAAAACGGTTCTCTGGACGGACGGAGCAAAATTCGAGCTGTTTAACCGAAAGCGGCGGGTTCGTGTTTGGTGCAGATCGGGAGAGTAGCTTGAGGAGCACCACATCCAAGGCACGATGAAGCATGGAGGAGGAAATGTGATGGTCTGGGGGTGTTTTTCGTGGGGTGGAGTGGGAAGCATTGTGAAAATCGACGGGATAATGACGGCAGATTCTTACATCAACATCCTGCGAGAAAATCTGGAGGTTTCGCTGATCCAGACGGGCCTTGAAAAGAAGTTCGTATTCCAGCAGGACAACGACCCGAAGCTTACTGCCAAGAAGACCAAGTCTTTCTTCCGGTCTTGTCGGATCAAACCGCTGGAATGGCCTCCACAAAGCCCGGACCTCAATCCCATCGAGAATTTGTGGACGATTCTCAATGCCAGGGTTGACAAAACTGGTGTTACCAATAAAAATAACTATTTCCAAGCCCTGGAGCGCGCCTGGGAAGAGCTAGATCCACAGCACCTAAAGAACCTGGTCGAGAGCATGTCGAAGCGCCTGCAGGAGGTCCTGAAGGCCAAAGGAGGACACATCAATTATTAAAATGCTTTTATTTTACTTTAATTTATGTTTTCTGTAGACTAAATGAAGTGGGCACTTTATTTTGTCACTGTTTTTTTTCAACACAAATTGATTTTTTTTCTTTAAGTGAAACTCTTTTTTTTTTCAGTATTCCATAAGTGAAACTTAAAAAGAATATAAAAAACAAGATAATAAAAAAAATACAGTGTGTTTACTTTAATTTGAACCAAGTAAATGAGAGAAATTGAAAAAACGATAAGGTGGGCACTTTATTTTGCCTATCAGTGTATGCATATTATGCAACACGAAGTAATCGTTTTGTAATCAATTACGGAAGACAAATGTACAAATAAATGAATTTATTTAAAAAAAATTGAGTTACTAATGTAAAACTTCCTAAACAGCCACACAGAGTGACTCAGTTTAAATTTGACTATCAGTTAAAAATAAGTAAATAAAATAAAGTATTTAAAAATAAATAAAAACCCGAATTATCCACCGATGGTGAGACTGAACCCTTCTTACACTTCACCAGAATTACGAACTCAAATGTAGCCAATATTGTACTGGATACATATTTTCCTAAGAAATTCCAGGAAGATCCAGGAATATTCGATATGTCATGCATTCAGTTTATAAAATGAACTATTTGTCAATCCTGAACGTATTGTTCATCGATGTGATTAAGATATTGCCATTAATAGTCTTTAACGATCTGTATATGTTAGTTATATAAAAGGGGAAATTACATAAATATTAGAAATTTCATATAATCAGTGCATAGAATGAATTATTAGACAATCCTAAGCGTCAATTTTGATTATCGATATGGATTCAAGATGCTTCATAAGTACATGTTCGTTGAAAATTGTGTAGTTATAGTAAATGGAGACTTTGTATAATTTTCGAATCTACACGTTGCAGCTCAAAACAGGACCACTCGAGCCAAACGATCCTGCTGTAGTTCTATAGAGTCGCATAGTGTGGCTAATACCCTTCTTTTGGTGTCAGAAGGGTAAAAACACCAGCTTCTTCCGTGCCGCAACTCTTGTAGCGTTTACCATAGTGGATGGAATGTGAATTCAAATTTATTATGTATAACGAAAAAAAGGAATACGCCGGCACCGGTTGTGGTGTGGTGAGCGTGACTGCTACTTGGCCCCCCAGTTAGTCTGGGGTCAATCCCAGTCAAGGACGGTGGGATTTTTCTGAGGCGAAAAAATCCCTGGTCACGTCTTTCATCGGAAGGGAAATAAAGCCGTTGGTCCCGGCTCATGTGTTGATGAGTGCGATATTTAGGGTCTAGGTGGTGAAGTCGTCTTCCTGGCGTCTGTGGTTTTCATCACGTGAGTAAATAGGCCGACGGAAAAAATCGAAATAAAAAGGATTAATGGCCTAATTAATATGTTCCGCCTATCAAAGGATTTCTGATCAAAGAGTTGAATGTGGATCATCCAGGGGGGCTATTACTGAAGATCATTTAGATGATATATCAAAGCATACAATATATTTTCTCAGGAATCCTAAAACCCCTCAGAACCAAATTGTCAAATGACATAGCAACAAGAACGACAAAATCTAAGACAAAGACAGCTGTATAATACCTCTATAATTTTTTCCATAATAATAAAAAAAAACTTTCTCTTCATTAGCTTGGGTTAGCTTGCTTAGCTTAATTTAGCTTGATTGACTGCACGTATCAATGGCTGCTACTCCGTGATTGATCAGAATCAGTGAAATTGCATAATCAATTAACTGAATGGGGCTGGGAGTAACTGACCATTATCACTGTACACGTTTCAGTGACTCAATCTCTTTAATAATCAAATACGGCGCCGGCCACGTCCATGCAATCAGGTGGGAATAGAGAAGGAAAGTTAGTGTAACCTTTGCTGTTTAGGGACCGTGTTTACGTCTGCATACCCACAAATGTCACAGGAAGGAGGTTTTTCTATGTTAGTAGGGTAGGGCTCGATGGATCAGGATTCACCTTGATAAGTGATGTGATCATATATATTATTCATAATAAAATTAAATTAAATTTGATGTTAGTTTCAAATAACACGTACGTCCCCAACCGCTAAGAGATGGAAAAATTCAAATTTAAAATTAATGATGCTCCATCGTTAGCCATCGTATTTTGATGGATTTTTTTTTTTCAATAGATCACAGAATTATCCTAGTTTGGGGATCTGCATTGGTTATTCCGAAAATGTCCGTAGTTTCGAATTCCAAGCTGGGAGTATTGAGTCCCTGTCCAGGGATGGTGGACATTTTTATTTTTAGATGCGAAACATGGCATGAGGCATATCAAACGTCATGATCTAGCCAAACTAGGTCATCGAAAGACATTTTGAGGATTTCTGACCATAGTGGCCATTTAGAGAGGCCCTGCGGGATCCAAGTTCCTCCGGAAAAGTGGCCATAATCAAATCTTTTACAAAACCTGGCTTACGACCTATCAAACTTCATGATTTTGCAAAACTTTGTCTTCGGGGGACATTCTGAGGGTATCTGACCATACTGGCCACTTGAGGTGGCCCTGCGGGATTTTGAGTTCCTCCGGGATAGTAGCCATAATCGATTTTTTACCAAAACCTGACTTGCGACATATCAAACCTTATGATGTTGCCCAAATAGGTCTTCGGAGGACATTCTGAGGATTCCTGACCATACTAGCCACTAAGGGAGGTACTGTGGGGTTCAAATTTCTCCGGAAAAGTGGTCATACTGAAATCGTTACCAACACCTGGCGTGCAACATATCAAACTTCATGTTTTTGTAAAACTTTGTCTTGGGAGGACATTCTGAGGGTTTCTGAATATAATAGCCACTTAGAGAGGCCCTGTGGTATCCGAGTTCCTCCGGAAATGTGGCCATATTCAAATCGTAAACAAAAACTGGCTTGCAGCATATCAAACTTCATGATTTTGCAAAACTTTGTCTTCGGAGGACATTTATTGAATTTCGTAGGTTAGATTGAACAAAGAAGACCTTGCCTCACTTTTGTAATCCGTCCGTCCTATGCGTACTCTTTTTCTAAATTTCGTTACGCAAAACGTCGTTTGGTGCAATAAAATGTGCGTGTCTTTTGTAAAATATGGTTAAGTTGGAGCATGTACCGATAGCCGAGACAAGCATAGTTAGAAGAGCTAATGTCAAAACAGCTATTGTGGTTTCGCGGTTAAAACGGGATTTTTGTTTTGTTCGATAGTGTGATTTGTTTTTGTGTAAAATGAGTGACTTGGAATCTAATACTTCGAGCATCACTGATTCAGATTCCGCCTTGTTGAAAAAGAATCTTGATCCATATTGATCCTAAGACAAAGTTTTGCAAAATCATGATGTTTGATATGTCGCAAGCCAGGGTATGGTAACGATTTGAATAAAGTCACTTTCCCGGAGGAATTCAGATCCCACATGGCCTCTTTAAGAAGCCAGTATGGTCAGAAATCCTCAGAATGTCCTCTGAAGACCTACTTTTGCAAAAGCATAAAGTTTAATACATCGCATGCCAGGTTTTGGAAAATATTTGAATATGTCCACTTTCCAGAGGAACTCGGAAGCCACAGGGTCTCCCTAAGTGACCAGTATGGTCAGAAATTCTCAAAACGTTGTTTCATGACCTAGTTTTGCAAAATCATGATGTTTGAAGTGTCGCAAGCCAGGTTTTGGCTACAATTTGAATATGGCAACTTGAACTTATCGCGCTCCTCAAAAAATATTGTTAGTCTTGTGCAAGAAATATTAGTTTTATTTGCGTTTTATGGTAGTTTTATATAAAACCATTGAAAAAATGGCGAGCGTGGCTATTCTGGATTCCCTCGGAATGGTAGCCATTTACATATGTATGCAACAAAACTCTCGTTTCTCCAATGTTACAAACAAACAATGCAGATTAAAATACATCTTGCATCATAAAATGGATTGTATACAAACATAGAAACAATTTATTCAAGATCTAACAATTTATCAGCCTTGTCACTTAATTGTTGAATTTTCAAGTATTTTTAATTTTTTAAATAAATCAATGTTCTAGCAACAATTCAGCGACGCATTAAAATTTTCGAACTTTTATGTTATAAAACACCAATAAACTGAATGTCACATGAAAAATATATCAATTGCAGGCTAAAAACACATGCGTTTATGGTCAATTCTACAATTAATTTGCATACGTATCACCATTGGAAAAAAAAATATCATATGTATATCGATATTTTTTTTTCTTTAATAGCTACCACTCAGCTATAAACAAAAAAGTCCCCATTCAGCAGAACGAATAGAAAAACGGAATAATCGAAACATATTTGTGACCGACTGGAAGTGTTTTTAAAGAGGAAAATCATAAAACTATCAAAACTTGTGGTAGTTTTCTCATAGTTTAAAGCATGTCTTGAATGTCATTACAACTATGTACCGAAAAAACTATCAAGTTTTAAGCGAAACTTGGGAAATAGTCTTGAGGACCTCCTGTCGTATGGGCCTTTTTAAACTTATGAGGGTTTTATGGCTGTTTTATCGGTGTTATGTAGAATATCTAGTTTTATGCGTGGTTTTAGCAAATGAGCCTTGGAAACATCATCAAGTGTACCTTAAAATTGAATTTGTTACATGGGACCCTATGCTTGATTCCACGATTGCGAAATTATTCTACTCAGAAAGAAATAATGAATTTTAACAGACGCGTAACATTTCCCCTAGATTAGTTCGAAGCCAAATCAAGCGTTAGCAACGTAATTGTTTGCAATCTTTCATACAGCATACAACATTGTTTGCAATTTTCCAGACAACACTGATTCCAGCGATATGTGGCATAAATTTACATGAAAGATCCCATTATGTCAAATCTAGCATTCCCTTAATGTGCATTTGATAGCAGAACGTTTCTTTCAAGCTGTGTTGTATTGAAAACGTAAAAAGTATCTGTAAAAATTAAATGATAGGCTTCCACTTCTGCACACATGCGAAGAATTATCCACATCACTCCACTACAAGAAACTTTAATTAGGAGCAGTACAGCTTGTGAAACAATTATTCTCATGCAATATTTAATGCACTGGCGTAGTCATTATTATCCGCTACTTGTTATTCAGTTGTTTTAACCGATATTCTACCATAGGTTATTTCGTCTATTGCGCTCAGTGTATTTATTGCACCAAACTAAACATGTGGAACAAAATTGGAAAATCGTTAACATACTTTCTTGATAATTGTTCAATACATGGGTTAAGGTACCTTGGCTCAAGGTGTAATGTTCTTGGAAAGTAAGTTCATTGAATCACCAATGCTTGAAATTTTCTTAGTCATTAATTTATTGCAGATTGTTCTGGCTGGCTATGATTATTTGTTCGTTCACTTCAATGACCTTAATACTGTTGTATACTTTGGAAAGTTTTAACGAAACAGTGAACATTAATATAGAAACATCTTATCTCCAGTGGAATAACACATTCCCTGCTACTTCAATATGCTATACAAAAGGGCGAAGTTTAAGTAAGTTTGAGGGATTGTATTATTGGACATGCTATTTTCAATACGTTGAAGATATTGGAATTTACATAATGATTCACTTTCGTCTGTTAGTTTTATCGTGATATGCTGTTTTTCATCATACATTAGTGTAAAGTAATGGTCAACTTTTCTTCAATAACAAATCAGTTGCATATTATACCGCAGATAATTTCAATAGAATCATAGGCAAATCATTGCATATAATGTTGCAAAACTTGATTTTTCGGCAGTAATTATCTTACTGAAATAACTTTTGTGCAACTACGCACCATATTTGACTGTTTTTCAAACGCGGTAGTATAGAATAGAATAATGGCCTACTTTTTGGCATCTGTGCTTCATAATAAATATGCTGTTTTCCGTCATGTTTTAGTGTCGAATAATGGCCTTCATTACATGTCAAAATAATCAGTTCTATAATTTACTACTTTAAGCAACGATTTTGAGTTGCAAAAAGTACTACTTTATGTAATACTTCTGTTTGATTACCTGTTACAGAGTTTCGCATGCTACGGATACCATTTCTGAAGATTAAATTATGTTGGCTTTGATTGTTGCAATCAAGTTTACTGGTATTCTCCTCGTACGACTTGCATGCATGTTTCTTTTTTGAGTATATTCGTATCAAAACAAGCATTTCCGATCGAAGCGAATGAAACATTTCTGTGAGTTGTTTGTTCTTATCGCTATAAAAGCGATCTAGCGAGCGAGAAAAACAAATGCATCCCGTATCTAGCGCTGAGCAGGACAAGACGTGCCGTGCCACTGTTTTATAAGTGGTTATTTTTTTCTCGCGTGGTTTTTCCAAGTGTTAAGCTGATAGTATTATCAGAAACAGAGAGCATCATCATCAAATTTCAATCATCGATCTCATCCCAGCTTCATCATAGCAGCAGGCAAACGTGCTACGTGCTGATATTCGACCGATCGGTGAAGGTTGTTGACGCCGGCTAAGTATAATTGAATAGCTCTTCAAGCCCAGTGAAGAGCTATTTGTAACCATTATGTTACAATTAATGAAATGCGATGCTTTTTTAATGCGCACCATGTGATCGAGTATTCAGGTAAATTTACCAAACAGTAGCGGTGAAACTCACTGGGCTCTCTCTCTTGCCATCTCGAATGAACTAAAACGTCTACAGCAGACGTACAGTTTAAAGAGACGTTAATAAAATGAATCACTGGGCTCTCACTCACTGAATGAATGAATCACTGGGCAGACGCCTACCGCAGACGTACAGTTTAAAGAGACGTTAATAAAATGAAATGAATCACTGGGCAGACATCACGCCATGCTTAACGGTCATTAAGCCATGGAAAAATGGTGACACGAAGTCACGGGTTATGAGCTGAAGGATTTCTTGGATGTTCGGTGAACAGGGATCGTGCAGATAGTTACAGCCGGCGTGTAGAACAGAAGTGTCCAGTTTTACGGAATTATACGTTCGAAGTTACGCCGATTTAGGACCTTTTCTGTCCGTTTGTTTAATACATTCTTTTGGTTGGCGAGTCAAGGCACGCCAGTGCACGCTACGATGGAGGAGGCTTTCTAGTCACCGACACATAATTGTAAAGGACCCATATTCCTCTGGTTTCGGCCCATAAGTGTAAAAGAGGACATCGATCTCGGGCAAAGGGCCTAAATACCAAGGAGAGAGTCCCTCCTTGGTTCGACAGAGGGCGGCCTAGCCGTCGTCGACCGGCTTCGTCAGGAGGACGCGCCTGTCCATCGGATCCGGCTTCCCAACCGCTATACAAGCTCATCACCAATTCACCGTCTCGGTCGAAGTGAGCGAACGAACTGCCATCACACTACAGCCTACGAACGGCAGACGCGCAAGTCTGACCACCATCGCTCTGTAATCTACGGTACACTAGCCGGTAGTACCGCCACCATATTGCCGAAGGTTGGCCTTTATTCGTCCGCTATCGTCGAAACCTTTCTAGCACCTCATCGCGAGCGCTCAAGAGTCTGTATTCACCATAGTGACCGTAGTCGTCGTTGTCCTTGTAATTTTTTAACGTAAGTTCTATTTCTACACCACACGGACCACAGCAGATAACATCTAGTGTTTGAGTTTATCCGTTCTGTGTTATTAATTTATTTGAAGGCTTGAGTGCCAATAAGTCCGCGAAGCCCCTCCAGTTTGACAGTAGTGCGCCGACCCTGTGACCCAGTCCCAGTTCTCGTGCTGCTGAATAGTTGTCGGGTGAAACATAACTTTCATATTATTGTGTAATTTTACCATAGAGAACAGACATTGATGTCCATATACCTTTTCTTGAAAAATGGGTGTAAAAGTAGAGAGAGGGGGGGGGGGGGGGTATGCCATGACAATCCCAGAAAACCAATGCCAAAATCTGTTCGACCCATTGAGCCTCCCTAGGCCGCTTCGGAGCACTCGTGTCACTCGTTCAGTCCATTGCCGGGCACTCATTCTGTTCGCTGGTGTGTAATAGTGGATCCAAGTTTCATCAACAGTTACCAATCGGCGCCAAAAGTCCTTCCGATTCTGCTTTAGCAAGTCTAAACACTGTTTCAAAGCGCTCTCAGACCACCCTCACCGGTGGGTTCGTAGCTGGGTAGTGTTTTGATGACAGAGAGCGTTCCTATTTTGATTTAGCCACCCACTTTCGCACCGGTCGTTCATAAAAAGGTAACACAATAAGACTCAAATTTATTCTCGCACTGGTTTGGTTTCGTCAAATAGTTCGTGCATTGTATAGATTGAATACTCTTCCGTACAGGTTTTCGACGTTCTGGTTTGTCACAAAGATCGGATCTCGGGAAACATCCAGCCAAGCCAGCCAAAGCACTTCGTTGTCTTGTTGCGTCAAATTCCTTCCAAGGGGTTTAGATGCACTCATTTTTTCACAACTTATCACCCAGTCCCAGTTCTCGTGCTGCTGAATAGTTGTCGGGTGAAACATAACTTTCATATTATTGTGTAATTTTACCATAGAGAACAGACATTGATGTCCATATACCTTTTCTTGAAAAATGGGTGTAAAAGTAGAGAGAGGGGGGGGGGGGGGGGGGGTATGCCATGACAATCCCAGAAAACCAATGCCAAAATCTGTTCGACCCATTGAGCCTCCCTAGGCCGCTTCGGAGCACTCGTGTCACTCGTTCAGTCCATTGCCGGGCACTCATTCTGTTCGCTGGTGTGTAATAGTGGATCCAAGTTTCATCAACAGTTACCAATCGGCGCCAAAAGTCCTTCCGATTCTGCTTTAGCAAGTCTAAACACTGTTTCAAAGCGCTCTCAGACCACCCTCACCGGTGGGTTCGTAGCTGGGTAGTGTTTTGATGACAGAGAGCGTTCCTATTTTGATTTAGCCACCCACTTTCGCACCGGTCGTTCATAAAAAGGTAACACAATAAGACTCAAATTTATTCTCGCACTGGTTTGGTTTCGTCAAATAGTTCGTGCATTGTATAGATTGAATACTCTTCCGTACAGGTTTTCGACGTTCTGGTTTGTCACAAAGATCGGATCTCGGGAAACATCCAGCCAAGCCAGCCAAAGCACTTCGTTGTCTTGTTGCGTCAAATTCCTTCCAAGGGGTTTAGATGCACTCATTTTTTCACAACTTATCACAATAAAAGTTGAAATCAGCAAATAACACTTTAAAAACAAATCGGAAACACTCAAGTTGAAATGGAAGTCTTCCAGATGAGGATGTTGTTTTATCGTTTCAACTTGTTTTGCTTATTTTTCTTCAAATAGGAACGCTCGGCTCGGTTGGGTCGGGTTGTCAAATTTACGAACGGGCTGTTCACCGAGCGAGCAAATTGTCATTTTCCAACCCGGTTACCAACCACCGGTGCGGTGTCGAGTTGTCAAACAGGGTAACAATTTACCGAAATTACCGTATTGGTGCGGTTGGTCTCATGTTCGTATTTTTGGTCAGGAGTGAGCATGCGCGGCACCCAGCGACAGGATAACTTTTTCATATGCAGAATCTCAAAATATGGGCGTGTGCGCTCAGTACTTATCTTTGTGGCATCTGCTAGCTCACACACCTTCACTTTCCGGTCAGCCAATACCATTTCATGAACTTTTTTGACATTGTCCTCTGTAACCGCATCGGACTTGATCGGTAGTGGAGTTGCGGCCACCACGAAACTCTCGAAACCAATATTTAACGGTGTAATCGGACGGAGCATTTGCCCCATAATACTTATCCAACTTTTCTTTTGTTTCCTTCGCCGTTTTGCCTCTCAATAAATTATGTTTTATGAGAGAACGAAAATCATGTTTATCCATATTCATCATGATGCCAAACACGTCAACAACAATCAGCTGTCAAAACAAAACTAAGGGCAGTATCGCAATGAAATTTGGCGTGCGTGCCTAAATATGAACGGACTACAAGGCACTATAACCTTTTTTGCAGTAGCGTCGCATTTTGGCGGTCAAGGAGCTTCCCAACAAACATCGATGTCGAATAACCGCTTGTTCAAACAATTTTGGAGAAGTTATTTTTTTTGTAGAAAAAAAAGCTGAATATCTTCTCTTATTTGGTTGAGCGAGGGGGTTTGATGTTTGTTTGTGTGTGGTTGTTTTCATCCTTTGTGTTTGTGTTTGTATGTTGTGGTGGGGTTTTTTTTTTTTTTTTGTTTTTTGGGGTGGGGGGGGGGGGGGGGGGGGGGGGGGGGGGGGCGGGGGTGGGGGGGGGGGGAAAGGGGGGGGGGGGGGGGGGGGGGGGGGGGGGGGGGGGTGGTGGGGGGTCTGTCCACCAAGGAGGTGCAGCTCAAACAGCTCCTGGCATCCAGCGGTTGAGTAATAAACGCTGTATCGCGTCAGCTATACCTTAGGAAGCAGTTCCACCAACGCGATGTAGGAAGGTGGCATGCTGAAATCTTACCCTACCACAAAAAATGGAAGTATTCTTTATACGGTGTATAATTTCAGATCATCTATGGAATTCCCAAGTGTTGTTTAATAATTTTAATTTTTTTGTTTCCTTCGTGGCAATGATAATGCAAGTACGTCTACAATTGCAGCTGGACATCAGTCTACAGACATGCAGACAGTACAAATATAATTGTTACTATCATTTTATATTATAACATCCCTTCACAATATTTTTAAAGCTATTTTCAGGTTCGCATATATGCATCGTCGTAGGTTTTAGCCGACCTAACCCACGATATGTATTTGAAAAGATAGGATGGTTTTTGACGTTTTTGTTTAGAAAGGATCATACGACAAATTCTACTAAATAAAATTTCAAGAAAAGTTTAATAATTCAAAAACTAAAATTGTTTATGATCTCTCATTTTCTATTGCACAGATATAAAGAATTATTTATGGGCCCAGTAGAAAGCAAGAGTTATCGGAGAATTCAAATTTCATTTTTCTTTTTTGTGGATTTATTAAGCTTCCGTTTTTGGGCAGTAATCATAATCATATGAAAGTTATTTCGGCTAATTGTTTGCTTAAATTTTCTTTGCTATTCTGCTTGGCTGCCCGGTGATCAACTTTCTTTCATTATACCACTTTGGAAATTTTCGCCATTTCAGAGTTTCAATCATCTAACATCACAGCAGAAAAGACAAATAGGTGCATTTAATTTTTATGTGTATACTATTACAACATCGTATTGTTTTCATCATATCATCATTATATATATTAGTATATCATATTGAAAATATTTACTAAAAGATTAATAATAATAATTAAATTTCATTTGCTTCAAGTTTACAAGGAAATTGATTCCAGATAGTATGTACAGATATTTTATTTCATTGTATGTAAAGGTGTTTTTCTATGAATTTAAATCATTGAATATTATTAAAATTAATAAATGCTCTTCAATTCTGCTGATTATGTATATCTATATGTCATGAATAAATACATATTTTTTTGATTCATGTATAATTAAATGGTTTATATTTTATTTAGTTGCAATAAGACCTTCACATTCCAGAGTTATATTCATCTCCCACTGATTGAGCTGTAAAGATGCACCAAGCTGCATATGATTATCATATGCCTATTATTACCATTTTAACTATTTCATCATATTATTTTATTTATAACCATATTTAAATTACAGGATGACGAATTCCAACCATGGCATATTTTAATTAAATATTATAGTATATTTCATTGCTCTATTACATACTACATTTATTGCATATTATGACATATTATGTACATTATATATAATAAATACTGGGTTGGGAAGGAGCATCAGGGTATCATTCAAGCTGAAATTGGACGATGGTTTGATTGACTGCCTGAGTCTAGGAGGGAACGAGCATTATCATTTTCTTTATCCTACCGATTCGATTGCGATCCTGCGAATTCTACTCCAACAGTTTCAGTGAGAGTGACGCGCCCTTCTTAACAAGCCATCCTGTAGAAAGCTTAATAAGTATTGCGAATTGGGTTATTCGAATTGTTGGATCGTATCGTTGGAAGGAGATTCTTAATTTCCCGTGGATTTCGCGTGAGTGTCTCTGCTTACGGGTCCACCCCTCCGTTTTTGGCCCTTCATACAGCGATATTGTGAATTCAGATCGGTGGCTCAATTTGATCTTGCTATTAAGTGGAGCTGCATCCAAGCCAAGGGCATGAAGGGATGGTGGCTACCATACATACATACATGACTTCATTATTGCTCTCGTTATAATTATTTTTGTTATAATAACTCATTAATTTTATTTTATCTTTATTAAAGGGTTATATTTAAATATTTTTGTTAAGTGATATTATCATTAGATATTCCTTTCATTTCAGGAATCATCCAACCGGACTCTTCCAGTGCTGTCTTTGAAGTTTGGCTGAAATGGTGTATTTAAGGAGGGCTTTTAGAAGTGTCTTTTAGAATGATCTGTTGTTTTCCTGAGGAATATCATGCATAGATCTTTGTATTGAAATTTTATCTTTTTTATCTCTATCCATGTTGGATTTAGAACGGTAACAAAGCCTGATCTTACAGTGTAACCGTATGCAGGTCAAGGCCCACGCTTGGATAGTGGCTACCTACATACATACAAATAGTATTCAGTTATGTTTCAGATTAAAGTAGTATGATAAAATCCATCTGTTCGACGTAGTCAACGATAGTTTAAAGGCAAATATACATACTGCTATTCTATCTTGTTTGCAGAATCAATAGGAAAATTCCTGGAGGCACATTGGACTGATAGGAACTTAACCAAACCAGCCAAGTAAGTGGATAATATGGTGTTTTTAAAATAAATATGATGTATTTCTGTACACATACTGTCTAATTCTGCGTGATTTAGCAAAACATGAAACACGTTATGGTTTATCATATTGTGTTGTATTCTAGTACATTTTTTTATTGATTAGGCATAAGCTGCTCGTTTTATAAAGCGCAGAATCAGATCGGTTACGGATTTGTTTTGGTACATTTATTCATTTAAGCTTGATATTTTAGATTTTCAAGTTTCCTGCGTCTTGCTCAAAATTATCTTTTTGTTAGTCCCAGTAATAGCATCGATGACCGTGGCATGATTTGTGACGGAATGAATGAAACATGCAATCTCGATTTAGAGACAATGCAAAAACTGGTAAGTTTTATTGTTTTATTTTAATATTTAAGTTCTAACTACATTAGGGCTATAACATCGAACATTTCAGTTCTTTCCACAGACTTGCTCCGAAATTTTCGTGGAGGTTATATTCCTAGGAAAAGTTTATCGTTGCGAAGATATGTTCAAACTTTTCCATACTGAAATGGGCCCTTGCTATATATCGAATAGTATTTACTCTTAGTATGCGAGTTAATAAACATACCAAAACCGGTTTATTTAGTTTGACCTTTTCAGCAAAATGGATTATGAAAAATTGCCTTTGAAATATACCATCAAAAATGCAAGAAGAACATTTGAATTTCGATACAAAGAAATTGAAGCAATAAATTTTGTGGTATTAGGTCCTTAATTAAATTTTATTGTAAGCATTATTAAGTTTTCTATTTCAGCTTTTTATACATAGTCCCGAAGAACTCCCATATTCATTGATGCCTCCATTTAGGCTTCGGAAGTATGGAGCTTTTATGCATTACAGTATGAACGTAAGGGCTATTTTAATTGTCTTTCAATCAAACGCAGTCAATATACATTGTGACGAGTTTGGATGATTTCAGTTATATTATTAATATTTTAAATAAAATTTCTAGACGATTGAAGTCTACAACCAACCAGATGTCAAGACTGAGCCGATTCGACAAAGGGAGTGTCGTTTTCCTTATGAAAATATAACTGCAAACTTACCATACAGTTTCACCAATTGCTTTCTTTATAAGAGAATTGAAATGGAGCTTTCGCAATGTAACTGTACTATTCCTACTTCGCCAATGGAGTGTAAGCATCACCAATGATTTACAGAAAAATTATATTTAAAAACTTCTACTTTTGTTTCCTACAATTAATGTAGTCAAATCTAAATACTGTAACTTCACGGGCCTCGGGTGTGTTTCTAGAGGTACGTATCAAACATGCGGAGCTTAGTATTAGTACATTAATTCAATCAGGAAAAATAACATGAAGGCATGAACATTTATCGTAATTAATAGCTTATTTAACAAGCTTTCATCATTTGTTTGTGTTCCATAAGCTTTTAATTGTAATGATCCACACATTTATTTTATTCCGTAGCCAACATACTGACAGAAGCTAAAGAAACCCTTTTTGGTGGTAATCAACCTTGTATACAATCATGCCTTGAAATGGAAATAAATGTGTTAGGGTAAGGTTTTGATTAATGTGAGTACTGCGATTATCAATAAAGTTTTTAAATATTCTATTTCAAAGGGAAAACACTTTCAATATGGAGGATCCAGATGCCCCTGGCCACGTACTTTTGGAGATAATGAACATGCCAACTAGCAGATATGAAAGATCTGTTTCGCGTACACATCTTGATTTTACAGGTACATATTGCAACTGACTATGTTAGCATAAATTTCGTGTCCATTCATGAACCTGAACGCTGAAAAGTGTGCCCACTATAGCGTTGTATATCGTGGCTTAAAATCCGCGCAGTACATTATGCCGGGTTTTTCTTCAGCTCACTTGGTAAAGGCATACATACTGATACCATACTAGCGGTGGCTGCGTTCGAATTCCGGTCTGATCTAGGATTTTTTCGTAAAAAAAAATTTTTTGACTTCGATTTTTTGATATCCTATAAATCTAGAGTATAGCTGTACATCACAAACCAGTATACTAAAGCAAAGGCTGTTTGTGTTAAGTAATGATCGTGAAATTACAAGAAATATAAAATGCTGAATGCTAACTAGGCATAATGCCATGCAAATGTTCTAAAGTGTAAAAACAATAAATGCTCTTACATTAGCTCAAAATGCTTTGAAAAATTACATGGTCAGTTGTTGAGGACACTATTGACAATAAGTTCGAATACACTTCAAAAATGTATAAAAAAATGAAATGAAATTGAGAACCTTTACGACAAATTAGCTGGGAGTACGCCCCCTTTGTGTTTTATAACGAGCTTCAGACGTTTCTCAAAAGAATCGCACGCACCTGGTCCATCACGTCCCAGATCTTGGAAATTAGCTTCTTAAATTGGTTCATAGTGCTCACTTGATGTTCGCTCTGCTTGGCCAGCATGTACGACCATGCATAAAAGTCCAGTTGAAAGATGTAATGATACTTCCCGTAGAGGTACCAATCCCCCATTCCACATCGAACGTTGAAGAGCTTCGGTACAGTTTTTTTCGCACTCCGCATTGCGTTATTTTTTCTTTTCAACCCATTTTTACCACGCGGTCGTGTGTCGAAATCCAGCCGAGCGTTCTTTAAGGGAAGCAGGCATTCCCGGCCGAGTCCGACGGATGATCGGGTCCAGCCAGCACCCTCTTCAAAATCGTTCATTGTAGGGGAGCTCAAAAAGAAATATCAGATTTAATTTTTTTTTAATTTTTTTGTTTTTTTTTTTTATAATTCAATTTAATTTTGCATGGATGATTCTAAGGGGGGTGACTTGCATCCCAAAGATGTTTTTAGGGCGCGCTGTTATCAGCCGTCTTCTGCCTCTCCTTGGCTTGTATGCTTTCAGCAGAATTTGAAAGCCCTAGATTTTTTGGGCATTAAACAAATTTTGACGCGTCGTTATCCGGGGACCGAATTTCATCAGGTCAACGGAAACAAACTGCGTGTTACTACACCTACGTATAAAATTGCAAATGAAATTGCTAGTGACGAAGGCTATAATGTCGAGTACTACGTTTACATCCCATCTCGAGATGTGGGGATAGATGGTGTTGTTTCTGCAGCGAGCCTGACGTTGAAGACGTTATGGAAGGTAAGGGGCGACTTCCGAATTCTGCTTCGTCTACCATTGAAATCCTGGAATGCAAACAATTGCATGCAGGATCAATGGTAGATGGAAAAAGACGTATTCACCGTCGGACTCGCTACAAGTGACCTTCGCCGGATCAATTCTCCTCCAATTCTTTAAATTGGTTTAAATGATAAGGTTTTTTTTACAGTGCGCCTTTTTGTTCCTAGGGTATGTAATTGTACCAAGTGCAAACAATTGGGTTATACGGCTACATTTTGCGACAGCAAGCTCCGTTGTGGCAAATGCGGCCAAAGGCACCTAGAGAATGCTTGCCAACAGGAAGCAACAAAGTGTGCTTACTGTGGCAAAGAGCCTCTCCACGATTTGCAGAACTGCCCGTGTACAAGAAGCGCGCTGGTAATGTGAGGCGTTCCATACAAGAACGCTCCAAACAGACGTAGGCAGAAATGGTAAAGACGCTCAAAATGAAAATCCTTTTTTGATGTTGTCTTCCGACAAACTGGACTCTGACGTAGCCGATGAGAGTGGATTTCCATAGGTACACGACCCTGGTAAAAGAAAGCCCACGAGCTCTCCGGGTGAGCGCCGGAAACAAATAAAATCTACTCTCAAAAGCTTGAAAAAAAAATGGAGGTTGCGAGGGTCAATTATAAAAACCGAATAAACCGGTAATAGCTGATGCATCCGTTCCTAGCTGTAGCTATACCACCTCGCCGCTATCCAATAACAGTAACCGTAAGAGGTTGCCAAAACCAAAAACTAGGTCTTCTCGCTATTCTAAGAATACCCCGTCCAAACGAGGTAAGATTAATTTTAGGGACATTGTGGATAGCATTTTAAATGCTCTTGGTCTTTCGGTTGCTTCACCGCTCCGAGGACTTATTGACCTATTTATTCCTATAGTTGGAAACTACTTCAAGCAATTGACTGTATCATGGCCCTTCATTGGTGAATTCATGTCTTTCGATGAATATTTCGTCGAGTGAGGATCAAGATATGATCACCGTATCACAATGGAACTGTTGCAGTCTAATTCTTAAAATAGACTTGTTCAAGTATTTGATTAACAATTCTGATTGTGTTACATTTGCTCTCTATGAAACATGGCTTTCTTCTAAAGATGAATTAAACTTCCATGATTTTAACATTATTCGTCTGGACCGAGATGATTCATATGGTGGCGTACTTTTGGGGATCAAAATGTGCTACCCCTTCTATAAAATCTCACTCCCAATAATCTCAGGCATTGAAATCATCGCTTGCCAAGTAAATGTAAAGAATAAAGATCTTTGCATAGCTTCTGTCTATGCCCTTCCGAGGACATCAATAAACCGCCGTCAACTTTGGAGTTCAGTTAAATTACTTCCATTTCCAGTGCTTATTTTGGGCGATCTGAACTCCCACGGTACTGCTTGCGGCGAACAATATGATGACAACAGAGCGGGTATTTTCTATGAATTATGCGAGGATTTCAACTTGACCATTTTGAACACTGGGGAAGCGACACGAATAGCAAAACCTCCTGCCAGGAAGAGTCGACTTGACATATCTTTGTGCTCTAGTTCACTATCATTAGATTGTCTGTGGAAGGTAATCAATGATCCCTATGGTTTGATCACTTACCAATAATTATCTCAATCACAAATGGTTGTCAAAAAAAAGACCAGTCAATCCATGTTCCATCCCTTGACCTCACGAGGCATATTGATTGGCAACATTTTGCATCGGCGGTAACCCTTGGTATTGATTCTACCGATCCTCTTCCACCACCATTGGATGAGTATCGTTTTTTTTCCGAACAGATGTACAAATGTGCATTAAAGGGTGTTCCGATCAAAATTTTGTCAAACAGTAATGTGTGTGAGTCGATCAAAGTTTTTATTAATAAGAAGTGTATCGAATATAAGCTATCCACATACATTTGCGTTGTACGCATGTATTTGTGATGGTATTTATGCTCTGAACACTGCATGCTGTGCGTTTGACTGTCAGCTTTCTTTTGTTTACTTGTTTGTGCGGTTCAAATTCTGCGTTTTCAAAATGTCGCGTATTGAAAAGGAAGTGAAAATTAAGGTTCTGGACACATGGCTAAGTGAGAAGGGTATTACTATGCGAAAATTGGCGAAGCGGTTTGGAATTCATCATGCGAGTGTTAAAACCATCATTAATAAGTTTGGAGAACACTATTCTTTGGATGAGCTACCAGTAAGAGGCAGAAAACCCGGTTCTTCCAATTCGAAATTGGAGCAGAAAGTGGTATCTCTAATCATGAAGAACAAATCAATGTCAATACGTGATTTGGCCAAAAAAGCAGGAACGAGTGTCAGAATGATCCAGCGTATCAAGAGGCGAAACCACCTGAAGACCTACAAGAAGCAGAAAATCTCGAAACAAAGTGCAGAGCAGAAGAAGCGAGCAGCAACAAGGGCCCGGAAATTGTATTCGCGTCTTTTGCAGCGTCCGGATGCATGCGTTTTGATGGACGATGAGACCTTTTGTAAAGGAGGACTCAAAAACCCTTCCAGGTCCACAATACTTTACTGCCGTCGTTGGGGAGGATGTGAGCGATGCGGACAGGTCGAAATTGGGTCGAAAGGTACTGGTATGGCAAGCAATATGTTCCTGTGGTTTGAAGTCAACCATTTTTTACACTACCGGAACTATAAATGCGGAAATCTATCGACCTGAGTGTCTCCAGAAGAGATTGTTGCCTTTATATAAGAAGCATAGTACACCTCCACTGTTTTGGCCGGATTTAGCGTCGGCTCACTATGCCAAAACCACTCTCAATTGTCTTGCGGAAAAGGGTATAGATTTCGATGAGAAAAATATCAATCCACCAAATTGCCCTCAGCTTCGACCCATCGAACGTTACTGGGCAATCGTGAAGAGGGTCTTCAAGAAGACTGGTAAGGCAGCTGGGAACATGCAGGAGTTCAAAAAAAATTGGGCTCAAGCGTCCAAAAAATGCGATGCAACATTGTCCGGAACTGGATGAAGAGCATTCGATCCAAAGTTCGAAAATTCGTGAAGGAATAACTTAAATTTCATCCAGTCTTCATTATGTTCAAGTTTAACCTCGTACAATAAAGGATCTATTTTTTGTATGAATAAAATATCCGTTTTCAACAAAATTTGAAAGAAAGTTTGTGGATAGCTTATTTTCGATACACTCCTTAAGTCAATTTCTTTTTCTTTTACAAGTTCAGTTAAAGGAGAAATATGCAGCTAAGCTTCCTTTTTACCGAATGCGAATTGCCGAATCTTTCGTTTAACACCTGCCATAAGATTTTGTACAGTCTTGTCCACTTCAACTGTTTCTCGCTCACAACAGCTTTTTGAGTCTTCTTAAGGTTCCGCTTGGCCCAATATTGATCGATTGGGCAGCATACCACTCCATGGCCTTTTTTCCGTAATGGCAAGATGCCAAATCCGGCCAAAATAGAACGGAACAATTGCGTCGCTTCAGGAAAGGCAGTAGACGTTTTTGTAGGCACTCGCTCAGATAAATTTCCTGGTTGACGGTTCCGGTCGCAATGTAAACGTTGCTTTTCAAGCCACATGTACAGATGGCCTGCCACACCAGATATTTCTTCGCGAACTTTGACAGTTTAATGTGCTTGAAAATATCTGCCACCTTTCCCCGTCCGGTTGCCGTATAAAATTCCTGTCCAGGAAGCTGTTTAAAGTCTGTCTTGACGTAAGTTTCATCGTCCTGTACCACGCAATCAAACTTCGTCAGCATCGTCGTGTACAACTTTCGCGATCGTGCTTTGGCCGACGTGTTTTGTTTATCATCGCGATTTGGAGTCACCACTTCCTTGTAAGTCGACAGTCCAGCTCGTTTTTTAGCTCTATCCACGGTTGAAGGCGCCACTCTCAGCTTCTTTGCGACATCTCGGACGGAGAGCTTGGGGTTCCGCTCGAAACAGCGGGCAACTCTTTTTGCCGTCGCTGTGACCTCCGACTTTCGATTTCCCCGCGATTGTGGCATATGCATTCCACATGTCATTCCCATGCTTTTCAATTATGCACTTCTAGCAGACCACACCAGTGGGAACATGCTGAGAAGGTACATCCCATCCGGCATCGAACCTTCAGTTCAATGCCTGGCATTTAGGGCGACAAACAGAAGTGTCGCATTACTGATTCATTGAACCAGGCTGTTACCAAGTGTACAGTCATGGATTTTCAAGGGACTCTATCGTTCCCTACCTTCCCCTTTCGCATGGACAACGATCGCTGATTCGTGATCGTTGTACATAGCATCTTATATATCGGTGCTTCAAGTGTCTCCAGTTAGGAGACTTGTAACAATTTATTGAAATAAAATCGACATCGTTTCGATTAAGTGAATATCACGGTCGATGTCTGATAAAACTAGACATCACATGGCTACCAAACGACAGGTGGACCATTTTTAGTTCAAGTGATAACTGCTAAGAGTGATATGCTAGATTAAGACGATGGGAAAATCAAAAAGAAAAAAGGGGGAAAAAGGGGGATTTTTTAAAATAAATATAAAAAAAACCTCGAAAAAAAAAAAAAATTAAAAGAAGTCCACAATATTAAATTTTTTTTGGGGGGGAATTGTGTTGGGGGGGGGGGTCAAAAAAAAAAAAAAAAAAAGGGAAAGGGGGGGTTACAGGGGGGGGGGGTTGGGAGAAGGGGAAAAAAGAGGGAAAAAAAAAAAAAATGTTGTAATTGTAATTGTTGTAATTGTTCAGTGTATAGTCCGTGCTTTCCTGCTAAGATTGCGTATCCGGGGACTCACCCCCAGGTCTATACACCTATAGTCCTTCCCGTTGCACTCGTCAGCTCGTGCGATACTCCAGACTCACATGGGTGGTCGTATCCGGGTCCTCCACTGGGTAGGCACAAGTGTCCGTCCAGTTTCTGGTACATTAATTATCTATTTTTTATGCCTTAATGAAGTACAAATGCTTAAAACGTTATAAGAAAACCCGTGTGAAAACAACTAACTAATAGTAATTGGTATTGCGCTCAATTGGCCATTATAATGAAGATTTTATTCCGACCTCTTGAAAATATTTCAAACTTTTGAGAGTGGACTAATGTCCATATTTGTACCACTTAGATTTTGGATTATTAGTAACATTACATGAACTTTTCTCATTAAATGTCTCTCTCAACAACCAGATGGCAGCGTGGAGGTGCCCTGTATTGGCCAACAAATTCTCTGTACAACCCTTCCCTTATACATCCAAACCCAACACTTCATCACATCCAAATGCTTCCCTGGAAAGAAATAAGAGTAATAATAAAAATAAAATATGTAGACACAAATTGACGAAACAACTACAAAAGGTCGGAATCGGATGCTTTCATGTTTCGTTGGCTGGCGATTCCCTTCCTGGTTCCTTCGGCTGCACAGGTGATATTTTTTCCAGTGAATATTTTCCTGAGCGACGGCATGCTCCTTTACAAGTGGTGATCCTGCAAATAGAGACTAAACAAACCGGACTACTCCTCGGATTGGTGGCCCGTCATATCATTAATAGCTGATATAACTAAATATTATTAAACAGACCCTTTAGCTTGACTGACTGCACGTATCAATGGTTGCTATTCCGTGATTGATCAGAGTCAGTGAAATTGCATAATGAATCAATTGAATGGGGCTGGGATTAACCGACCCTTCTCACTGTACACGTTTCAGTGACTCAATTTCTTTAATAATCAATAACGGCGCCGGCCACGTCCTTGCAATCAGGTGGGAATAGGGAAGGAAAGTTAGTGTGACCTTTGCTGTTTAGGGACCGTGTTTACCTCTGCATACCCACAAAGGTCACAGGAGGGTTTTCTATGTTAGTAGGGTAGGGCTCGATGGATCAGGATTCACCTTGATAAGTGATGTGATCATATATTTTTTTTTTTTTATATATATATATATATATATATATATATATATATATATATATATATATATATATATATATATATATATATATATATATATATATATATATATATATATATATATATATATATATATATATATATATATATATATATATATATATATATATATATATATTTTTTTTTTTTTTTTTTTTTATTTTTTTTATATATATATATATATATATATATATATATATAATTCATAATAAGATTAAATTATGTTTGATGTAGGTTCATAATAAAGTGATATAGGGACAAAATGGATAACAATTACCTGTTTCGCTCCGCGTTTTGGGAGCACTTACCACCTCTCAATTGTCGAAAAATCCTTTGCGGGGTCTGACTGGTTAGCGTTCCGCTTCCACCAAGGTTTCCGGCTTATTTAAATGATTCCCATATGGCATTGCTCGCGTTCATTGCATAGGGAAGAGTGTAAAAGGACATGAAATAGAAAAGAGAGAAGGCATTAATGATTGGGAACAAGCGACGCGCATGCAAGATATTCATGGTGATATTCTCACTGCGGCCGTTCAAAATGATCATTCCCGAGTCACCACGCGTTAACCCAATCCCATCACATTTAATTATAGAAGCCAAATGCTATTTGACTACGTGCAACATTTGGAAATGTCTGGGCCGCCCCCCTTCCAGCTTGAACTTGCACTTGAACTTGTAACTTACATATTCCACTTAACTAACATGAAATAAAGCTGAGAAAAAAAAAAAAAGGAATAACTACATGGAAAAGCCCAATCTACTGAACGATAGAATGAAAAAGAAGAAGAAGAAAAAAACTCCGATTGTGTCAGTTTTTTCGGCAGGAAATCGAATTTTTCACTTAAACATTACGTTAACACTCGCGGACACATTCAGGCACACTTTAACACCTGTTTTGGTCAGTACCGTTTCTAACACCGAAAAATTACGAAAACAAATTGACCAATAGATTCAGAGTTATTCAGACGTCCTGCATTTTCAAGTAAAAACTCAACATTGCACAAACTATTTAACTACTGGAATCAATAACTGCATCAAGCAAGTTGAGCAATCTATGCTCATACATTTAAAGCCACGACTGATGGATTTGGTGAAACTAGAATCCTTCGAAGCCTTTTGGCAACTTTATGCTTCTATTGATTTCCAAGCTTATCGTTTTAGCACCACCCGGGGGATACTTGGTCCTATACCCAATGATTTCATTATCTCCAATCCGATCAACAAATCGCAATGTTTTTGTGATATAGTGGGCGGAATATTATAATTTGAGATAACTCAATTCAAACGTCTTCCAAATTTGGCAGATCGACAGGCAATCGGTGGATAACCACCTGGTACCTCATAGCAATATACTTAAAGGCGGACCGGAAGTTTTGACAAGCTACATCCCCCAAAAAAAAAAAAAAAAAAAAAAATTTAAAATATAAAAAAAAAAAAGAAAAAAAAGGAAAGGAAGGGGGGGGGGGCGGGGGGGGTAAAATTTTTAATAGAATAACAGCAAAAAAAAAAAAAAAAAAAAGGAGGGGGGGGGGGAAAAAAAAAAAAATTAATTTATTTAGTTAGGGTGTTTTTTATTTTTTTATAAATATAATTATTGTGGTTGGTGTGTGGATGGAAGGGGGGGGGGGTTGTGTGTGTGGGGGGGGGGGGGGGAGAAAAGGAAGGGGGGGGGGAAGGGGAAAAAAAAAAAAAAAAAAAAAAAAAAAAAAAAAAAAAAGAAGGGGGGAAACGGCGAAAAAAGTAATAACAACAACAGCAGCAGTGAAACAGCGAAAAAAGTATCAACAACAACAGTAGCAATAGCAGCAGCAGTGTACACTAAGGTTTTTTTTTGCACGGATTCCGGAATTAACGCGGTTTTTTAAGCACGGTTTTGTGCAATCCGTGTAAAAAAACCGTGTTAATTCCGAAATCCGTGTAAAAAAAACTGCGATAGTATGCTAAGTCTTTTACAATGAAAAACACTTAGAAAATGTTGTGAACAGTGGAATGGATAGCCCAACAAGGTCCAAGATGCAAACGAGGGCCCCAGAGCCAGAACACAAAATAGGACCGGATTGAATGTGTATGGGGATAAGTGGGGATAATACAGGTACATTCATGATGATATATCTCGAGACCAGGGCTGGCAAATGTCATTTTCAATGGATGACCTACGATTTTTACCGAAATACGTTCTGAAAGTCTCATCGGGCGAGAAAACGATGATGGAGATTTTCGTCTAACTCTCATCGATTTTTTCGTCATGATAGCACGTGACAGTGTTTTGGTCATTGATACTATAGACTGTTCCAGAAAGTATGAGCACACTTTCAAAATAACAAAAAAGTCGTTTTTTTTAGTTTTAATAATTTTATTTGGCAAATCATATTTGTATTTGTGTTTTATATGATATTTTACTCTCGTTTAATCAAAATATTTAATCATAGCCAAGACTCCTAACTTTTCCTCGAACATGACCCATTAGCTTCTGCACAGTGGTACTTCCCACCATTTTGACCACTTTTGGCCAATCTTTTTTAAATTGTTGGATGTCGTCCGCTGGTTTTATGAATTTTCGAAGCTTTGCTTTGGTTAAAGCCCAAAAAGTCTCGATTGGCCGTGCCTCCGGGCAGTTCGGCGGATTCATGTCTTTTGGCACGAAACATACATTTTGACTTTTGTACCATTCTAAAGTGTCCTTTGCGTAATGATATGACGCCAAATCAGGCCAAAACACTACTTGACCTTCGTGCTGCCTGATCATCGGCAATAATCGCTTCTGGAGACATTCCTTAACGTATTTCTGAGTTTTCATCGTCTCCGTTGTGATGTACGGACTAGATGTTTTACCACACTCGCATATTGCCTCCCAAACCATAACCTTCTTACCGAATTTTTCGGTAAAAATTGCCTTTTTTGTTTCGGGGATGTCTTTGTCTTTGCTTACAGTATAGAATTGTGGTCCGGGAAGTGTTTTGTAATCTAGTTTCACATACGTTTCATCGTCCATTATAATACACCCAGAATTTCTACACAATAACGAATCGTAGAGTTTTTGGGCCCGTGGTTTCACGGACGCGGCCTGTTTTGGGTTCCTTTTGGGTTTTTTTCTGCTTCCGGTATGTTTTTAGCCTAAGTCTTTCTTTGGCACGCATGACGTTACTCGACGAGGTCCCTAGTTTTTTCGCAACATCCCGAACGGAAGTCGCTGGTTTTTGCTTGTAGGCATTCCTGATCTTTTTATCGATATCCGGACTAACAGGGCCGGATTTCCGACCACTCTTCGGCGCATCTTAAAACGTACGTTTTCTATAATTTCGAACCGCAGATCGTACCGCTCCGACGTTTACACCCTCTTCCTTGGCCAATTTTCTCAAGGAGAGTCCGCTCATAGTGCACCATTTGTGCACGATACTTTTTCGTTGTTCCGGAGTAAGACCGCGCATTTTGATAGGTAACACAAAACTGAGCACTTTTTTGATGCTATGTCATTCAGAAATGTGCAAACAAAAGAATGCAGCCAAAACATGTTGAAATATTTCATTATATTCAAAGTGACCGTTAAAATAAGGTGTGCTTATACTTTCTGGAACAGTCGTTACAAGCACATTTATTGATATAATTGTGAGTTTCATCTCAAAACTTCAAAAACAATTTCCACTCTGTCGATAACATATTATTGTTTGGGTTATTGGGGGTAAAATAGTAAAAAATTTTTGAAAAAAAAAAAAAAAAAAAAAAATCATGACTGCATGATGGTGTGAGAATGACAAGAAAGCTCGTGATAGTTCGTTTCTTCTCGTGACAGTGAGATGGCCTAATTTTTCATCGTCACATGATGGCCGTGAGATTTACCAGCTCTGCTCGAGACCCTTAATATCTGCAAAGGTGCGGTCTTAAGCAAAGTTGTTCAGAAGAGCAAGGAAATTCAAGAGATGGACTGTTTTATTCGGAATTTTACCGCTACGTGGCGCTAGTGAGCATGTAAAATTGGGCATTTTCAACTTGTTCTATCTCGTGATTCTGATAAGATGGAAAGTTCTAGTCATTGGCAAAGTTTTTCAGAAGGTTAACAGGATTCAACAGATGGACCATTCTGTTCGGAACTCCCCCGCTACCTGGCGCAAGTGAGCATGCAAAATTAAACCTTTTCAACTTGTTCTATCTCGTGATTCTGATAAGATATAAAGTTCTAGTTTTCGGCAAAGTTGTTCAGAAGGTCAAGGGCATTCAACAGATGGACCGTTCTGTTAGGAAATCCCCCGCCATGTAGCGCTAGTGAGCATGCAAAATTAAACACTTTTAACTTGTTCTATCTCGTGATTCTGATAAGATGGAAAGTTCTAGTCGTCGGCAAAGTTGTTCAGAAGATCAAGGGCATTCAAAAAGTGATCCATTTTGTTTGGAATTCCACCGCTACGTAGCGCAAGTGAGTATGCAAAATAAAAGATGTTTAACATGTTCTATCTCGTGATTCTGATAAGATAGAAAGATCTATTTTTCGGCAAAATTATTCAGAAGGGACAAAGTTGTTCAGGGACATCCGGTGAGATGAGTGGCAACGAAATGAGTTTACTATTTTTTGTCCTATCAGATGTTGTTTATTTCAAACATCACAAGAAAAGATCAAGCTGAAAGATAAAATATGTTATGTAAATAGAAAAATGTGCCGTAGGAAAATTTGAAGTTTGTAGTAATCACACAATTAAATTTTCGATTCCTCGAAATACCCGCCGGTTGCTCTAATAATAGCTGTACAAATACTCGACATTCGTTCGGTGAGTTTCCACAATTATCGTTCGTGATTTCCTGCTAAGCTGTTTGTAGGCACTCCCACAAGTGTTTATGATTCTGGGGATGCATCGTGTTCCGGTCCAGCTCATCCCATTGCAGTTGGAATGGAATTTAGATTGGATGGATTTAGATTTGACGTACCCTCGACACAGTTTGGCGGAATGCCATTGTCCTGTTGAAGGGCAAAACATTTACCAAATGATCGCTATCCGTTTGGAACAGCAATTTGTTAATAATATCTAAATAGACCTGCTTTTCAAGAATTCCGTCTATACGAATCAAATCCCCAACACCAGATTTAGCAAATAAACCATAAACTAGCACCGACCCTCCTCCGTGTTTTATGATGGGTGCGACACAGCCCGGTTCATTCGATCACCGGAGGGACGGCGGACGAAGACTCTTCTTTTACTGCCGACTAGGTCAAATTTGGATTTATCGCTAAAGAGCACCTTCGACCACTGGCTCATGTTCCAATATATGTACATTGAAGCTCTTTATTTTGTTTGCTTCACGGAGTAGAAGTGATGTGAAGAAATTTGTGTTATCGAATTAATAAATTTCTACTATTTTTTATTCAGTCTAGAGAACCATGAAACCCTATGCTATGAGTGTGAGGTTTAACTGTTGGTTTTCCATGAAAATTTATAGAAACGAATTAACTGTTAATAATATTTTGTTTGTTGAATGTCCAACGTGCTTGTAAGTGTTGGATCCTGTGCTTACGGAGGGAACTTGGTTTGCGATTGAAATTTGATCACATCGGAGAAAAGTTTATTCAGTTCCTCGTCGTTGCGGATGGCCAGCTGCAGGTGAAGTGGAATGATTCTGGTCTTCTCATTGCCATAGGCACTTCAGTGGTTAGGTATTCGATCTCCGCAGCGAGGTAGGCGGGGGCTACGGCAACAACGCGCTCGCCATTGTTGTCTTTCCAGAGCAGACGGTGAATGCGACCGACTGAGGAACTACAATTTCCTTTCCTCCTGAAGCTACGTAGTAGAGTACTGCAGCTTAGAGCCGATATGAATTATTGATAGCTGCTCGCTGTTGTTGTGTTGTTTTAGGAGGGACTTTAACCAATTGGTCATTCGTCCCTTACAGCTGCTCGCTTCTTCTTCTTCTTGTTTTGACGGGACTTTAATATAGCTGCTCGCCATTCCAGGCCCGGTTTATATAATGGCATCGGGTACCATGACATGACAGGAAGGGGGGGGGGGGGTATCAACGAAGGCAATACGAATCAAATTTCACAAATAGGGACGGGTCGCAGTTTCTACGTCAGACACCAGCGTGGAAATGAAATCATTAGTTTTCATTAGCGCGACAGGGGGTTTGGAGGTTAAATTCGCAACTTCTCAACTCAGGCAACAGAAAAACGGCCCTTGTCAGGGCCTCAAACCCCATCCAAAGAGAGTTGAGAGTTGGACACACTTGATTCTGAAACTGCAAAACAATTAGAGTTAGCAACTAACCTAACCCCATTGGTCAGTGAACAAGCGAACGGTGCAGTTCGTTCGGTCCGCTCTCTGTTGCTTTGGAAGCTTTTCACGAGTTGTTTCAATTCTTCAGTATTGATATTTTTCGCGATCGCGAGTGAAATCGAGTCTTGGTTTTGAAGAAGAAAAAGTGCAACAACGTAAATAATTGCAATTATCAATGTTGCCACGATCTAAAATCCATACTGCTCCGCATCTATACGGCACGCACACCAGCGGTCCATCGTGTGTGGCGTGCATTCGTCCATTCACCAACTACCACCGACCAGGAACATCATCATCATCGGCATCATTATCATCATCGTTCAGCTCCACGTCTAGCCGGTACACGCGGCCACACATCGTCGCTCGACAGCAGCAGCACATTCGTCGCCCGGCTGCAGCAGATCAGTGATACATTTAAGATAAGTTTTTTTTTTGTGTGAGTGTGTGAGAGTGAGTGAGAGTGTGTGAGAGAGTGTGCTTAGCTTTAGTTTGTTTATCTGTGATTTATTGTATATAATTGCGTGGTTGAGCGTCATAAGCTCCCACAAGCGAGCCATGGATGATTTGTCGCAAGATGAATCATCTATGAAACGAAATGATGAGGTAGCTCATATAATAACCAGATCACGTGCATATCCAGTTAATTCAGCTGGTCCATGGGTTGTCTATTTTCAGCCCAAATCGAAACCTCTAAATGTCTATCAAATTTCGAACGATCTGACCAAACGATTCTCGGCCGTGACCGAGATAATTAAAGTCAGACCCAATAAACTTCGGGTCGTTGTGTCCAACCTCAAGCAAGCTAATGAGATTGCTGTCTCCCAGCTCTTTACACTAGAATATAGAGTGTATATCCCAGCTCGGGGTATTGAAATTGAAGGTGTGGTCACCGAAACAAGTCTGACCCCTGAGATCCTGCTAAAGTAGGGCACGATTCAAGGACCCTCTGCTGTCTCCAGTTAAGATACTGGATGTGCGCCAACTAGGCACAGTATCGACCAATAAGGGTGAAAAGAAGTTTACACCGTCAGACTCGTTTCGTGTGACCTTCTCTGGCTCAGCCCTCCCTCAATACGTCGAGTTGGGAAAACTTCGACTACCTGTGCGGTTGTTTGTACCTCGGGTCATGATCTGCCAAAAATGCAAGCAGATGGGACATACGACCTCCCATTGCGGCAATAAAGCACGCTGCTCCAACTGCGGGGAGAAACATGAGGATGGCACCTGTGCAGACAGCACACCAAAATGCGCTTCCTGTAAGGGTACTCCTCCTCATGCTCTCTCGTCGTGCCCGGCGTACAAACAACACGGGGAAAAATTAGAACGCTCGCTAAAACAGCGTTCCAGGCAATCTTTCGCCGAAATGGTGAAAAAAGCCTCCCCATCACCCAATGCCAATACAAATCCCTTTGCTCCTCTGTCAGATGACGAGTCTGACTTTGATTTGGCTGAAGAGGGAACATCAGTTTTCCAGAAGGTGCCCCACGGAAGCGAAGACGCGTCCGCCCACGGAAAATTACTGAACAGGAGCCCAAAATCAGCTTGCCAATTTCAAGAAAAGGTGGAAAGAAGGAAAATCCAATTCCACCTGGTTTTCGTACCACTAACTACACCCAGGACTTTCCATCTCTTCCAGGGACATCCAAAACCCCTGATGCCTCGATTTTAAGAACAGAAGCCCCTTCCTCGACTGGGCTGTTCTCATTTGATAACATTGTCGAAGGTATCTTCAAGTACCTCGAAATTTCTGACCCTCTCAAAAGCATTGTTTTGGCAATGCTTCCAACAGTGAAGACTTTTTTGAAGCAATTGACAATAAAGTGGCCCCTCCTTGCAGCTACCATTTCCTTCGATGGATAATTTTCCAAATGAGGTCGGGGATTTGATCACTGTTCTACAGTGGAATTGTCGAAGTTTGATTCCTAAATTATCGTTGGATTACACATGGAATGTGATTCAAGATCCCCACGGTAGTGATCACTTGCCCATACAAATTTCGATTGCCACCGGGTTCCAGCCGTCGGAATCCATCAACGTCACGTATGATCTCACCCGTTACATCGATTGGACAAAGTTCAGGACAGCTGTAGAGGAAGCCGTAACGACGGTAGAAGAGTTTCCACCGCTGGAGGAATATAACTTCCTCTCCAACCTGATCTTAGACAGCGCGCTTCAAGCTCAAACTCGACCAGTTCCAGGAACGTCATTTCGCAGGAAACCTCCTTCTCCATGGTGGGATCAGCAATGCACCGAGGTTTACCGTAAAAAGTCCGACGCGTTTGAAGTTTTCCGTAGACGTGGAACACCTGAGCCCTTCGAAGTATACACGGCTCTCGAACGCGAACTTAAGAGCCTCATCAAGGCCAAGAAACGCGGTTACTGGCGAAAATTCGTGGACGGGCTATCGCGCGAGACGTCGATGAGTACTCTTTGGAATACGGCGCGAAGATTACGTAACCGAACTACGTACAATGAGAGCGAGGAGTACTCGGACCAATGGATCCTCAAGTTCGCGCGAAAAGTTTGTCCAGATTCGGTGCCGGCACGGATGATTCCCCGGGAAACCACGAATTCGATAGATGAGATCAGCCAACCTTTTTCAGTGGTAGAACTCTCTTGTTAACGCACATAGAACGTCCGTATCTTGCGGTTTGAATATTTGCGCGCGGTGATATGTTCACTATCAAAAAACATAGGTTTGGAAGGCGATAGAACAACACACTCGTTTTTATTGTAAACGGCTACCGTACACGACGATGGTTCAATTTCAACTGCTTTATTATTTACATTCTGCCGTCTCTATCCCATAGAGGTGGTTAGAGTCATACCGATCGTGTGCGATCAGTGGATGTAAAAAGCCTATTCTATTGTGTATACACAGTTCAATAGTGTTAAGCGTGTTCACTGTGCCTGAGAGAAAATGAGTGACCACGTACTAGGGTGGACCTCGCAACATAATTTATATAATAATAAGTTATTGGCGCAATCATAGCCGGCCGCCTTGAAATATCTGGATTTCAATAATTCCTTGTCTACACAACTATTTGCAAAGTTAAACTAACTATGCTAGCTGACTAGCGTATTTGAATTCACTTTCCTTATTGATGGTTTCTATTCTACATTTGACACTATTTACTCCTGGTGGTCGTTCGCTTCACGGCTTGTGAGCGATCTTCTCGATGTCTGGATGATCTGGATTCATAACTGGCTTCTTCGATACAGCGATGAGATTGATGACGATGAGGTGCATGGTACTGGTACATGGTAATTCATCGATTGATCTTCGGAGTTCGTTCAGCCCTTCATTGTACTCGGACGACGGACAATCATCAAAGTAGTCCTACTGTCGTCCTCAACGACATTGGACGGGTGGGCATTATACGTTGCTGGAAATGAGAGGGTGCTTTTTCAACTGGATTTATGAACATCAAAATAACTTGCCTGGAGCGGAGGCCCTTGTGGCCTCCGCAGCTGCTTCCAGCGCCGGTGATTATGACCCAGCGGATGAACGATGCAATACGAACCAGTCGTCAAGAATACATCCTGACGGTTGCGGTGAGCTCCTACCGCTTCAGGGGTGATACAATCCAGTTGCCACGTGACGATCGTTGAGTTGGCCAAACTCCGACTGCCGCTGTGGATTGCTGGACCATGTGAGGATGTCAGGGTGTGCCTCGACGAGATGAAACGTTATTATTTATCTGATATATTTCAATCGGTGGAGGGTTGCTCTGGTTGGAGCTTCAATTCGATGGACGTGACATGACAGGACTTCTTGCTAGGACGATCACGAAAACCTTCACCAATACATGCTTATACCTCGGACGTGGGATGGATCGAAAAAGTCTTGGCTTGGGAAAGGAACTTGGCTGCGTATGGTGGAATGTCCCGGTAACCCGGGACCGGGTGAATCAGCGGCTATAGAGTATGAAAACTTCGATTACTTTTTTGAAATACTGATGATACATAAAACTTACTGGAGTGCGGAGGCCACAATGACCTCCGCAGGTGCCGAAGCACCACCGGTGGAGGAAAATTATTCCTCATCGTTGGAAGCATTTGCGTTATTCCTGATTGGAAGCACACAAATCTTCGAAATGGCTCTTCGAAACACTCCATTGCTGGTGCGCACGTCTACCACGCGGGTGTTGTTGTCCGAGCCTCGGAATACTTCAATACCACTTCAACGGTGGAAGTCGCTCGTCCATCAATACGACCATTGTTCCAACAGCGATGTTGTCTCATTGTCTTGTCCACTTTGTCCGATTGTGCAAGTCAGATAGGTACAAAGTGGTCCACTTTTTCCAGACCTTCTGGCTATAATCTTGTGCCCTTTGCCACATAGATAGACGATTGGAAGGAATGTGCTCCAGATCGGGTTCAGCGATGGCTGTCAGTGGTCTTTGTATCAGAAAGTGCCCTGGTGTGAGGGCCTCGAAGTCTCCAGGGTCGTTGCTGATCGGCGTGAGTGGTCTGGAGTTCAATACTGCTTCGATCTGCGTGAAGACTGTTTGCATTTCATCGTACTGCAGTGTTCGGGTTCCGATTACCTTCTTAAACGTGACCTTGAAGCTCTTGACGGCGGCTTCCCAAAGACCACCGAAGTTTGGCGACCTCGCCGGAATGAATTTGAATTCAATCCCCTCAGCGGTGGCCTTACTGGCTACAGCGTTTTGAAACTGCTGTTGCTCGAACAGGTTCAAAAGTTGTCGAAGCTCTCGCTTCGCTCCGACAAAGTTCGTAGCATTGTCGCACATTATCAGAGATGGGCGTCCTCGACGAGCGGTGAAACGTTTCAGTGCCGCTTAAAACGCTTCAGTGGTGAGGTCAGCGACTAGTTCGACATGGATTGCCTTAATCACAAGGCAAACGAAAACTGATACAAAGCATTTTACCGGAGGACTTCGACGTTGTGGGTAGGACACCAGAAACGCACAACAATAATCCACACCGACCTTTAGGAAAGACGGCGCAGGATTGACTCTTTCCGGAGGTAATTCTGCCATAAGCTGCTCCTGACATCTAGGTCTGATTCGGAAACAGATAACGCATTCATGAAGGATCTTTCGCACCAAGTTCCTCATGTTCGGGATCCAGAACCTTTCTCTTGAGCTTGCGATGACCATTTGTTGTCCAGCATGCAGCATTTTCAAATGGTAGTGTTGGATCACCAACTTAGCGAGGGGATGACGGTGATCGATAATCAGCGGATGCTTTCGATTTTCCGACACAGGTGCGTTCCGGAGCCGGCCGCCAACTCGAAGTAACCCATCTTGTAATTTTGGATTCAATGAAGATATTCGGGAAGACTCTCTCACCTGAGCCTTCCGGGACAAACTTGAAATCTCTTGAGGAAAGCATTCTTCTTGGGATAGCCGTACTAACTGTAGCAATGCTGCTTCGTACTCCTGTGAACTGATGCAACCGACTGTTCTCCTATCTCGGTTGAGCCTTTGTGAGTTCATACGGAATCGGCGTATCCAGGCAACCAAACGAACTAGCGAAGTCAGCGACGAGCGTAATGCGAAAATTTCACTCGGAGAGTCTTATTGGAGTGGCAGTGCTACACCCTTTCGTTCCTCTAGAAATGCTGGATCAAATTGTTCGACGGTAATATCAGAGTCTTCGGGCCAAAAACTTCTTCCTTGATGCAACCAAACTGGCCCATTAAACCAGAGAGACTGGTATTCAAGCTGGGTAGCTGATATTCCTCGCGAAAGAACGTCAGCTGGATTTTCAACCCCCGCAACATGATTCCAGACACCACCTTTTGTAAGATGTTGGATCTCGGATACCCTGTTTGCGACAAAGGTCTGCCATCGTGATGGTGTGGACGCTATCCAATATTTGACGATGTTGGAGTCGGTCCAAAAAAATGACGGAATTGCCAGCTGAGTGGCCTGACTAACCTTTTCGTATAGGTAACATAGCAGCAGAGCGGACGACAATTCGAGGCGTGGTGTTGACAGCTTGCGTTTCTTTTTCTTCAGATCCTCCAGTGGCGCAACTCTTGACTTCGACATCATCAACTGAACTCGGACAAATCCAAATGGAGAAGTGCATCGAAGGTACAAACAGGCACCGTAAGCGTTATCTGAAGCATCACAGAAACCATGCCATTCAACTTCCAGGCATTTTTTGGTATAGCCAACCCATCTAGGAATACTGATGGCTTCCAAAGCGTTAAGATTTCTACGGTACTCCAACCAAAACATTTGCAGGTTTTCAGGGAGTGGATCGTCCCAATTTACCTGCATCTTCCACAGGGTTTGGATGAACATCTTGGCTTCGACGACTACTGGGCCTATTAGGCCCAACGGATCGAACAATTTCGATGCATCGGAAATCACGATTCGTTTAGTGACCACCGAAGTAGTCTTCCACTTGGGAACTGTAAAGCTGAAATTATCGGAATGTGGACACCAAATCAGACCCAACGTCTTCACAGTTGTTGTTATTGGAGTAGCCTCCATCTCGAGGACAGCTCGATGATCGCGCAGATGAGGTTGTATCTCACTCAGAACTTCTTCACAGTTTGAATTCCACTTGCGTAAAGTGAAACCAGCGGAATCGGTCAGCTTTGCTATCTCCTTGATAAGCTGTTTGCCTTCCTCAGGGGTGTCGACGCCGGAGATCATATCGTCGACGTAGAAGTCCCTCCGTAATACCTTCGCGGCAGTTGGGTGCGTAGATTCACCGTCTTCTGCTAACTGTACCAAGCAACGTGTAGCAAGAAACGGAGCCGACGCAGTCCCGTACGTAACGGTCGTCAACTTGAAAGTCTGGATCATTTTATCGGAAGAACTTCTCCACAAAATCAGCTGCAATTTCTGATCTCGAGGGCACATTTTGATCATTCGGTACATTTTTGCTACGTCGGCTACAATACCGATCCGGTGCAGCCGAAATCGGGAATGAATCGAAATGATGTCGTCTTGCACAACAGGACCGACCATCAATCCGTCATTGAGAGAGCAGCCTGATGTCGATTTGCACGAAACATCAAATACAACGCGCAGCTTCGTTGTTGTGCTGTCTGGTTTTAATACAGCGTGATGCGGCAAGAAATAGCACACCGATCCAGATAATTCATCTTCTGATACTTTCTTCATGTGACCCATTGATTGGTATTCCTCCATGAATTCACAGTACATCTGCTTCAGCTGTGAGTTTGTAGTGAATCGCCTTTCTACGCTCAAGAATCTTCTTTCTGCGCTATGCCTAGAATCTCCCAAACGTTCGATGATGTACTGATTTCTTGGCATTGTTACGACGAAACGCCCATTTTCGTCACGAACAGTAGTTTGCTTGAAAAGCTCCTCACATGTGGATTCTTCAACTGAGTAGGTGCTCGCAAGTTGGCAGCTCTCGAGATCCCAGAGACGGGTTAGCTGCTCTTGAAGTTCCATCATTGAACATAACGTTGTGGAAGTAGCAGGTAAAGATGTCGGCTTATCAAAAATGCAGCCTGACACAATCCAACCAAAGACTGTGTTTTGGAATGTTGGACCACCTTCGCTGAGTCGGAACCTTCCTTCTTGCAATAGGTCAAGGTAGTATTCAGCACCGATGATCATATCGATACCCGATGTTTCATAGAACCCAGGATCAGCGAATACGATGTGCTCTGGTAGATTCCACTGACTGATTTCTATACCTTCGCATGGGAGTGGAATCGTTAACTTCGGTAACACGTTGAATCGCATTACTTCTTCAAAATCTGAGATACTCGCAAAGCGAGGACTGATAGTGCCACAAACAGCTTTCTGCGAAACACCTCCTGAACCTCCAATTCCCTTCACGGTAAGATAATTCGGGAATTCCTTAAGATTCATCCGTCGACAAAAATCTGACGTAACGAAGCAATACTGTGAGCATGAATCAAGTAGTGCTCTTGCCAGCATTGAGCTTCCGTTGTCATCACATATCCGCACGATAGCGGTTGATAAAAGGACTTGTCGTGTGGAGGATGTTGTGTGCGATGGGAGTGCTACTGTGTTTTGCAATGTGTTTCGACGGTCTGTGGTTAGCTGTGGGTTGGTAGTATGCGAATGTGTGTGTGTGATTGACAATGAAGTGGACGGTTCGGTAGGGTTTGTGGTGAGTGCTGTCTGGTGTTTTGGTGATCCCAACTGTGCTTGTTGTGTCTGTGGTTGAGATTCACTTGGGGGTTTCTTGGTCGTCTGTGGAACGGAGGATTTTGTATAAGCACTGTTTGCTTCCGAGTGAAGCAGAGAATGATGTTTCTTTCCACATTGACGGCATGATCCTCTGCTACAATTCCTTGCCAAATGACCGTGTGACAAACAATTCATACACAGGCCATTTTTTCTCACTGCATCATATCGTTCGGATATCTTCAGCTTCTGGAACCGCTTGCACACAAACGCTGGATGAAATGGCTCCGCACAGAAACAACACCGGCCTGCAGAGGTCGAAGTGTGGCTCAGGCTTACTTTCGGTTTCTTCAACTCGACAGAAGTAAACTTATTCGATCCTACTGCTTGGAGAACGGCGCAATGATTCTTGAGGAAGGTGATAACATTACGGTAGGTAGGTACTTCCTTAGAGTTATGCGAGGATTCCCAGAATCGAAGGGTGACACCATCCAGTTTCGAGCAAACCATATACACCAGGATAGTGCTCCAGCCATTTGTATCCTGCTCCATCTTCTGCAACATCTGGAGGTTCTTCTCAAAGTCGCTTATGAGTTGACTTAGTGCTTCGTAACTCTCCTTTCGCATCGGTTCAATTTCGAAGATGGCATCGAGATATGCTTTAACTATCAGCTTTTTATTATGATACCGATCTTCTAGTTCATTCCAAGCAATCTCATAGTTCGCTGCAGAAAGCTCTATGGAACTGATCTCTTGGAGTGCTTCCCCGGACAATGACGATCGGAGATAAGTGAATTTGTCCATATCCGTGAGCTCTCGATTTCGATGGATTAGGCTTTGAAACGCGTCTCGATATGAGACCCAGTCTCGCAATTTTCCACAGAACGTTGGGAGCTTTATTTCCGGAAGCTTCACCTTGGATAGAACCGGTTGGGGAGTTGAATCCGACGCATTAGTGATTGCAGGTCTTATTTTGTTCTGCCACTTCAACAACGCAGCTTTGGATTTGCAGTAGCAGTTCTCGACATCCCTCGTTACAGCTGCACCTTCAGCTTCTTGCTTCTGTAAGGCTCGTTCCAACCTTTCACGACGATCCTTTTCCGATTCCTTTGAATCAACAACTTGCTCCTCATCGGCTTCATCCAGAACCACTTCAATTTTCTCGTGAACTTCGTGAAACTCAATAAATGCACTCTCCAACAGCTGCAAACGAACCTCTATCTCATCTTTATCACGCTCTTCTTCAAAATCACGCACAAAAAAGGTCACAGAGTTCAAACTGTTTCTTATGCGCTTCTCCCGCTTCATCAAACTACGCAAATCGTCCGGCATGGCTCACTAAGTATCACTTGAATCACGGATTAATGGTAAAGTTCGTAACACGGAGGGTTCGTTTGCACTGTTCACTTCTCACCGCACTAGACACTGATACACTGTAAGTTGCACTGCTGACTGCGATTCGACTCTACGTTCCACGCGCCGCGAAACGAACGACCAACCCAAGAATTGACAGCAACAGTGAGGGGGAATCCAATCAAGAAATAATCGAGCCAACCAGATACCAGCGAAGTCCAAGACCGATTTCAACGGTAACCACAGGGACCAAATCCACTAAGTAATGCCAGACACAATTTCGCATGCAAATTTTTGTTTTTATTGATCACAATAGCTTCAAACCCACAGCCTAATGGCTTCCGTCATGCACACAAAACCACAGACTACACCTGCAAATACCTCCCTGTTTACTCCAAATCCGTGTACTATCGTCCAGTTCGACCTGCCAGACGAAGGTATCCGTCGATGTTCCGTCGTAAAAAAGGGCACAAATCGCGATGAGCCTCCGTCAGCAACAACAACAACACCAGCAACAACAAAAGCAGCACCATTTACAATCCACCATCAAATTAATTTTTCTTCACCACAGTAATGCAATGGCGAACAGTTTATTCCACGGATTGTAGCACTTCACAATGGCCCAATTGTTCTTATGGCCGTGTCACAAAGTTAGAACACGCGCGAAATGTCCGAAACCGCCTATTATCCGGTTCGAAGGACCAAATATGTTAACGCACATAGAACGTCCGTATCTTGCGGTTTGAATATTTGCGCGCGGTGATATGTTCACTATCAAAAAACATAGGTTTGGAAGGCGATAGAACAACACACTCTTTTTTATTGTAAAAGGCTACCGTACACGACGATGGTTCAATTTCAACTGCTTTATTATTTACATTCTGCCGTCTCTATCCCATAGAGGTGGTTAGAGTCATACCGATCGTGTGCGATCAGTGGATGTAAAAAGCCTATTCTATTGTGTATACACAGTTCAATAGCGTTAAGCGTGTTCACTGTGCCTGAGAGAAAATGAGTGACCACGTACTAGGGTGGACCTCGCAACATAATTTATATAATAATAAGTTATTGGCGCAATCATCTCTCTTGCACTCCTTTCGTGTGGCAATACGGCTCCAGGGGCTGAAGGATCAAGTTCAACTTGCTTAAGAACCTCCCAGACGTCGCTAAGAGGCGCATGTTGCACTTGTTTAATCAGTTTCTGGAACTCAACATTGTACCGGATGATTGGAGAAGGGTGAGAGTTATAGCCATTCAAAAACCTGGTAAGCACGCGTCCGACCACAACTCCTATCGACCCATCGCGATGTTATCTTGTATTCGAAAGTTGTTGGAGAAAATGATCCTCTTCCGTCTGGACAAATGGGTTGAGTCGAACACCTGCTTTCAGATACTCAGTATGGTTTTCGTAGGGGTAAGGGAACGAACGACTGTCTCGCGTTGCTTTCCACAGATATTAAGTTAGCTTTTGCTAAAAAAGAGCAAATGGCTTCTGTATTCTTGGATATCAAAGGGGCTTTTGATTCAGTATCTGTTGAAGTTCTTTCTCCACGCTTGTGGCTTTTCTCCATTAATGAATAATTTTTTGTACAATTTGCTGTCAGAGAAACATATGTGCTTTTCGCATGGAAACTCTACAGCTTCCCGATTTAGCTACATGGGTCTCCCCCAGGGATCATGTTTAAGCCCCCTTTTGTATAATTTTTATGTCAAAGACATTGACGGTTGTCTAAGTGACAACTGTACGTTGAGACAACTTGCAGATGACGGCGTAGTGTCTGTCACGGGACCCAATGGGGTCGATCTGCAAGGACCCTTACAGGATACCTTAGACAATTTGTCTACTTGGGCTCTAGAGCTAGGTATCGAATTCTCTACGGAGAAAACTGAGTTGGTGTTTTTTTCTAGGAAGCATAACCCAGCACAACCGAAGTTTCAAATTTGGGGTACACCGATAACTCATTCCATGTCCTTTAAATATTTTGGGGTCTGGTTCGATACAAAGTGCACCTGGAGATCCCACATTGAGTATCTGAAGCGAAAATGCCAGCAAAGGATAAACTTTTTCTGCACAATAACTGGAACCTGGTGGGGAGCACATCCGCAAGATCTTCTAACGTTGTACCGGACAACGATTTTGTCGGTTATGGAATACGGTAGTTTTTGTTTTCAGTCAGCGGCTCGGTCGCATATCATTAAACTGGAACGTATTCAGTATCGGTGTCTTCGTATCGCGTTAGGTTGTATGCACTCGACTCATACGATGAGTCTGGAAGTGCTGACTGGCATGTTGCCACTCTCGGATCGGTTTTCAGAACTGTCGCTCCGGCTCCTCACCAGGTGTGAAGTAATGAACCCCCAGGTAATCGAAAATTTTGAGAAGCTTCTCGAGTTGAATCCTCAAACTCACTTCATGACTTTGTACCATTTGTACATAACACAGGATGTCAGCCCTTCACCGAATATTTCCAATGGTGTTTGCTTCTCCGACTTCGATAATTCGGTTCACTTTGATTTATCCATGAAGCAGGAGCTTCATGGAATCCCAGAGCATCATCGTCCTATGATTGCTCCGGTAATATTTGCTGCAAAGTTTGGCCAAGTTGATTCCACTAAATCGTTCTTCACTGACGGATCATTGATAGAGGAGTCAGCAGGCTTTGGTGTATACAATGAAATTTATAGCGCCAATCGTAAACTTCAAGGTCCTTGTTCCGTATATGTCGCCGAATTAGCGGCAATACATTTTACGCTAGAAATTGTTGCCTCACTAACACCGGATCAGTACTTCATTTTCACGGATAGTCTCAGTTCTATAGAGGCTATTCGCTCTTTGAGGCCGATAAAGCACTCCTCGTATTTTCTCATGAAAATACAGGAGCTTCTAAGTGCTTTATCTTCGCGTTATTTTATCATCACCTTTGTATGGGTCCCTTCTCATTGTTCAATTCTGGGCAATGAGAGAGCGGACTCCCTTGCAAAGGTGGGCGCTATAGAAGGCGATATTTATGATCGACAAATCGCCTTCAATGAATGTTTTACTATTTTTCGTCAACAGTCACTCGGCAGCTGGCAGTATAAATGGAGTAAAGGAGATTTGGGGCGATGGCAACATTCTATCATCCCAAAGGTGTCGAAGAAATCTTGGTTTAGGGGGATGGATGTGGGACGAGACTTCATTCGTTTCATGTCTCGCATCATGTCCAATCATTATTCTTTGAACGCTCATTTATACCGTGTTGGGATGAGCGACAGCAATCTCTGTGAGTGTGGACAAGGCTATCAGGACGCAGATCACGTTATTTGGTCTTGTGTTGAGCATCGTGGAGTCAGATCGGAGCTTAATGATTCCCTTCGGGCTCGAGGTAGACAACCCAATGTGCCAATTCGAGATATTTTGGCTCTGCGTAATTTGGAGTACATGAAATTAATTTATGTGTTTTTGACTAACATTAGCCTTAGATTGTAGTTAGTTTAACCTGTATGTATATTTTAAGTTTTTTTTTCTTTTTTTTATCTGTGTTTGTGTGTTTTTTTTTCTTTTTCAAAAAATGTTCAAGTTAAAAGAAATCCAAACATTGTATAGTTATAAGTGTTAAGATAATTTAGAATTTAAAATAATGTGTTATGTAAACCATACTTTAAATTCCCACCCATCTTCCCATCCGTATTTTGTAATTCCTATTAACCTCGAGACGGCCGCGAGTAATCGGTTCTATCCCCCTAACTTTAGTTTTAAGATAATTGATGTATAAAAATATGAAAACTTGGCTCTGTAAAGTTGATTCGATTGAGCCTGTACAAATAAATGATACTTTTTAATTATTTTAAACAAATGTAATGAATTAAGTTAGCAACAGGGATTTAGCTTTGATGTTCTACCTTTCGAATGAAATACTTATCGTAAAATTTCTGTGGGCCAGAGAGGAGATATTATGGTTCAAAATCTCCAAACCTGCGTAACGCTTTCGATTTCAGAAATTTTAGAACGGCGCTCCTATACAGGAATAGAAAAGAGAGACTTAAGTCCTACGTCAACAGTCCAGCAAGCTATTGGTCAACCATCTGCGCCTAGCTCCTGAAAGAGTCTATAGGAACCGAGGACTTGATTGCAGCCGCAGCCATGAGCAGCAATAATTTACTTAAATAAGTTTCCTGCCTAGTCCCTTCCAAGCGATAATGTGACCCATTAACCTAGAGCCAGCCACGAGTAATAGGTGTCCCACTTACTAACACCATAAAGCAAATCATTGTAACATGATAACAAAATTGAATATTGGCTCCGCAAAGTGTCACACACGTCTGAGCCTTACAAATAAACGAACTAAGTAAAAAAAAACGTACCAACCCCATAGTGACAGGGGCCACAACCTTCTCCAGAACCTCGGTCTTATAGTACACGGCGTTGGTTTTCACGTTTTTCTTGATAAACACCAGTGAGACCTTCCCATGCCTGGATACGGCCCCCAAACCATCACCAACGCGGTGTTCTGGAACCGCGGGATGTTTATGTGGGACTAGGGCGTTGCTTACCAGCGTTGGCGATAATTTTGGACATTTTGGAAAACACGAACTGCTGACTTGCGTGCCCGCAAAAGTATCAGTTTGGCTCTGCCCAGCCACTTCTTTGTTGTAGCCTCCGTTTCCCCGTGAACCTTGCGTTTCTTGTACGACTTCTATCCCAGGTCCTTCGTCATGATGATGTGGGAAGTCCCGATCGACACATCCAGGTCAGCAGCGGTCTTCCGGATGGAGTGGTTCATTTTCCGACGAACCCGCTCCCTTACCACCTTGGCGGCTGCTGGCGTCCTCGCCGAACTCAGCCGCCCGGATCTCGCACTTGATCCTTGGTCGAGCCCGTCTCCCGGTACCAACGGATGGTGGTATAAATGAAATTCCGCTTCACCCCGTGGGATTTCAACCGCCAGAATATGTCGCTGGGTTGCTCTCCTCTCGAAAAACACTTTAAAACGACGTCGCGGTACTCCTTCATCGTGCGCGGTAAACAAACAGCAAATGATAGCAAGTCTACACCATGTGCGTCGGTTAGCCTATATATGAGGCTAAAGCTGACACCAATACCAATACACAGAATGCACATGGTGCATACCTACACAACGATGAAAAGTTGTATTCGAACTTATTGAACACCCTGTATCTCAACCCCGGACAAGTATCAAACATCCAAAAAGGTGTTTAACTGACTACAACGGGAGATGAACCAGCCCGAGGCTGAAGATCTCGATAAGGCTCGATAAGGTCGATTTGATCGTTTTAAGGGTTAAAAGATCAAAATTGATAGCAAAAATTCAATTCTGTGTCATCAAATTTAAAACTGATCCTAAAGTGTATTGTAAAGTGATATCAAATTTTGATTTGAGTTCAATGTTGATAGCAAAACTAGTTATGAAATTTCTATCTTTATGTTGTTAGATTTTACTCGGGAGTCTTCATAATGTGCTGTACTTAGGAACGCTTTACGGAAGTGAGAAAACACGGCAACGCGCAGCTATATAAGCGAAGAAGTGAGGAAGCGTTCCTCAATTGGAGAAACAACAATTAAGTATCAGTGTTACACAAGTCTCGCGTCGCGTCTCTCGAGTGTTACACAAGGTTTGGTTTGAAAATTTGAACTGATGTTTCAGTTTTCGAAACATGTATCAGTAATTTGTTTGAAGTAACATTAAAACAAGGTTTATAGTTTTATTTCATTAATACGAATAGAATGCTCACTTCTTTATATTTGACTTGAGAAACCGCCAATAGCCAATAAGAAACTTGTTATTTATTTCATGTGATATAGATATACATTATAGATAAATATACAAAAATAATGCACAAATGAGTCTAATAAAAATTATTCAAGCAAATCTACATCATGCAAAGGGTGCATCATCAGTACTTAGTAGAAGATTTACGAAGGAAAAGATCGATGTGGGCTTAATTCAAGAGCCCGGGTTAATAAGGGAAGGGTGCTGGGCTTCTCATAACTGTAAACTTTTGTATGACGAAAGTCAGTCCAAACCAAGAACAGCAATTTTTATAACTGGGAAAGCTAAATTTGTCCCAATTACTGAATTCATTACTAGAGACATTGTCGCGATCAAAATGGAGGTACCAACGTCCCAGGGAATAATAGAGGTATGCATTACTTCAGCTTATTTTCCTGGAGACGTTGATGATGTTCCTCCTTCGTCGGTCGCAAAATTTGTCAATTACTGCAAGAAGATAAACATTCAATTTATCATAGGATGTGATGCAAATGCCCACCATACAATCTGGGGCAGCACAGATATAAATAAAAGGGGTGAAGATTTCCTGCATTACATTTCGTCGCACGGTATTGACATATGTAATAGAGGGAGCTCTCCCACATTTATTAATGCTATTCGACAAGAAGTTTTAGATTTAATAATTTGTAGTGATCATTTGTCGGAAAAAAATATCAATTGGCATGTTTCTGATGAAGAAACCCTCTCCGATCACAAGCATATTAGGTTTGATTATAAAGCCAGATTAATCCCAATCGTAACAAACTATAGAAACCCAAGGAAAACTAACTGGGATCTTTATCGTTTTCACTTAATGAATGAAAATTCAAATAAATGCGAACCAATTACAACTTTATCACAATTGGAAAGCACTTCTGACGAGATTATTATTAAAATGATCTCATCATATCATGCTAGCTGCCCCATCCAACATAGAAACTCCAACAGGGATGTTCCATGGTTGAATGATAGGCTAGCAGAATTGAGGAAGAAAGCTAGACAACTGTTCAATAGAGCAAAGCTATCTTCCAATTGGGTACATTACAAAAAGGCCCTAACTGAATATAATAGAGAATTGAGACTAGCCAAACGCAGGAACTAGAGACGGGCATGCGAAGATATCAATAACCCCCCCTCAGCTGCAAGGCTTCATAAAGTCCTTTCGAAGGATCATTCGAATGGTCTTGGTAATCTCAAAAAGCAAGATGGTAGTTTCACTGTAGATTCTACTGGAACATTGGAAGAAATGATGAGAACTCACTTTCCAGGATCGATCCCTTTTTTGAAAGAAAAACAGGACTTAGATGAGGCAAGGCATGCATGGTTTATAGATGCCTATCAAAAAGCTTGTGAAATCTTCATACCGTCAAAGATTGAATGGGCATTGGGTTCTTTTCAGCCTTTCAAATCCGCCGGGAAAGATGAAATTTTCCCAGCTTTACTCCAACAAGGAAAAGAAGCGCTCTGCCCACTCCTAAGTGAAATTTTCAGAGCATTAGTACGCGCTATTTTTTAGAGCATTAGTACGCGCTATAATAAAAACAGAGCATTAGTACGCGCTATATACCTAAAGCATGGAGACAGGTTCGAGTTGTCTTTATTCCAAAAGCTGGAAAAAGGGATAAAACGACTGCAACAGCCTATGGCTAGCAGTCAGCATGAAGACTATGGAAAAAATTGACTTGTAGCGTTACGTTATTAAATTTAGCTATAGAATTTCGTAGGTTTAGGTCATAGTGTAAATAAAATAAATAATAAAAACATCGCAATCAAAGAATATGCCCATCCCTATCACGTCGAATTAAAGCCCCTGTAGCAGAAAACGAACCAGTAAGACTGTCAAAAGTGCCAATTATTTACTGTTGGCAGCACTAAACCACCGTCGTCAGCGACAAACGGAAGGAAAAGCGAACACGGGAAATCCGATCGGAAATCCTCTCGTCATTCGCAGCTCAGTTCGTCGTCAGTGTTTGATCGGTGCAAAGGTCCAGAGCGTTATCGCTGAAGCAAGCGAAGTGATCATAAAACCACTGCATGCACGTTGTAGTATAGTGTCACGTAGTGCAAGCAAAATCAGCGCTTCGAAGAGCTTGGATACACGGGAAACCTCACTCGTGGGACCACAACCTCCGAATTGAGCCAGATACGGGACTTAGGACTGACGAGAACTATTCGGAAGGTCAGGGCACAAACACTCGTTGAACGTGGGACCCGACGCCGAACGGACGAGGACAAATCCTTAGTAGTCGCTCGAGCAGAACAGGTCGTTGCACGGGTACGATTGGAAAAAGGACCACGTACTACACGTGATTCCGCGATTCAACGGACAAGGTTCAGATTGCGCACGGTGTCGCCCAGAAACGTCAGGAGTCCGAACTACAAGAGCCCCGGCATTGGGGCTCTTTTTTGGTATCTTCCTCTCTCATTAGTGCGAACCACGATCAGTGACGTGCTTTTCATCTGTGGAGTCACGTGGAGGTCATGCTCCTAGAAGGTCACAGCAGCGCACAGCAGGGCGAGACGATCACGCAGTAAATCACGGCACTGAGCACCAGGAATCACCGAGAAGTGTCCGTGGAGCACGGGGTTCACGCATCGTTGGAGGGATGACGGTTCAAGCGATAGGTTGTAGACAGCACACGGGCCCGTGAGTACAATTAGTGATAGAAATTATGAAGCATGAAGAAGAAAAGAATGTGTACATGACTGGTCAGGCAGAGAAAAGGTAGAAGTAGAGAGAGAGAGAGATAGAGAGAAAGAGAGAGAAAGCGAGGTGAAAAGGAAGGATTAAAATGAATAGATAACAATACTATTGAAAATTTGTTGTTTGCGCTTTAATTTTCGGTTGCGTTGACTTCCTCTTCTTTGACGATGTCCCTTCGATCGAAGTAAATATGCAACTTGTTATAGACTTTATAAAACCTACAAGTTTAGTAAGGTTACCTCTTAGCAAATTTCAATATGCTTATAAAGCAGGTAAATCTACGATCACGGCATTACAGTCGCTGGTAAGTAAAATCGTGAAATCGCTTCAGGCCAAAGAAATAGCCGTGGTAGCTTTTCGTGATATTCAGGGAGCTTTTGATAATACATCCTCCATACGCACAGCTATGGTAGCAAGGGGCTTGGATGAACACGTTATCGAATGGATAATGGCTATGTTGAAAGATCGGGAAATTTCTACTGATCTCGGAGGTACGCAACTGTCTATAAGATCAATGAAAGATTGCCCTCAAGGTGGTGTATTGTCACCATTACTATGGTCTTTGGTAGTAGACGAACTCCTTAAAAAACTAGCCGATTAAGGTTTTGAAGTGATAGGATACGCAGATGATGTAGCCATTGTGGTTCGTGGAAAGTTTGATGACACGATTTCAATCCGGTTACAAACTTCACTCAATATTACTCTTAAATGGTGTAGGAATGAGGGCTTAAATATAAACCCCTCTAAAACTGTTATTGTTCCTTTCACAAAAAGGAAAAAAAAAAACTTACTCTAACACAGCCTTCATTGGATGGATATCAAATTCGGATCTCGGAAGAAGTTAAATACCTTGGTATTACTTTGGACAAAAAGCTTAACTGGAACTCCCATCTAGACAAGACTATTACCAAGGGTACAAATGCCCTTTGGGTCTGCAACAAAATTTTGGGGAAAAAATAGGGTCTACGACCAAACATGGTAAACTGGATTTATACAGCAATAGTCCGACCAAAAATTACTTATGCTTCTGGCCCAAAACAAATGAGGTAACCGCTCAAAAGAAGCTAGGTAAGTTACAAAGAATCGCCTGTATATCAATGACAGGGGCAATGAAAAGTACACCATCAGTTGCTTTGGATGCCCTCCTCAATATACTGCCTTTACATCAATTTGTGAAATTACAAGCAGCAAAAAGTGCTCTGCTGTTTATTCGTTACAATAGAATACTAGATGGAGATCTGATAGGACATCTGAAAATCCTGAAGGACCTCAATTTGAACTCAGATATGAAAACAATTGAAGACTGGATGCCAACGAAGACCAACTACGTTGTTCCTTTCAAAGTGGTTAAACCAAGCCGCTATGTATGGCAGTCTGGTGGGCCTAGCACACGTCCAGGATCTATTGTTTTTTATACGGATGGGTCCAAGATGGGGGAGAATACCGGAGCCGGGGTTTTTTGGCCCTGGTATCACCAAGGCCATACCTATGGGTCGGAGTCCTACTGTATTTCAAGCAGAGATTCAAACCATAATAGAATGTGCTTATTTATGCATCAAAAGGAATTATAGGTTTGCTAAGATCTGTATATTTGCGGACAGTCAAGCAGCGTTAAATGCTCCTCCAAGATGGGGGAGAATACCGGAGCCGGGGTTTTTTGGCCCTGGTATCACCAAGGCCATACCTATGGGTCGGAGTCCTACTGTATTTCAAGCAGAGATTCAAACCATAATAGAATGTGCTTATTTATGCATCAAAAGGAATTATAGGTTTGCTAAGATCTGTATATTTGCGGACAGTCAAGCAGCGTTAAATGCGCTAAAGTCATTCACGTGTCAATCGCAGCTAGTGTGGGAATGCATTCTGGCTGCAACTGGCTAGTAGGAACGAGGTTATATTATCTTGGATGCCCGGTCATTGTGGAATTGAAGGAAATGAAAACGCCGATAGACTACACACTACCAAAATGTCATGTAAATTTCTGTCTCCTGAGACCGACACATGCAAGCGTCCTTTAGCACATAAGAATGAGTTGAAAGAGATGAGAAAATAAATTCAATCTAACACATCTTTTATCGAATTGCGTATGTGTCAGTTGGAGGAGACATATTTTTACACGAAATCTTATTTTACGTTCCCCGACTTTTTACAAACATGAATTACGTCTCGTGTAAAATTCATAATTTCTAAGTGTGTAGCAAGACAACACACTTAGATTTTTTTACAGAAATCTGTAAAAGTTTACCGAATTTTCAACAGCTGAACGTTCGGTAATCCAATTTAACGGATTTCGGTAAAATTTTACCGAAATCCGGTAATTTTTTTACAGATATCTGTAAAATTTCACCGAAATCCGTTAAATCGGATTACCGAACGTTCAGCTGTTGAGAATTCGGTAAACTTTTACAGATTTCTGTAAAAAAATCTAAGTGTGAAGGCTCTGCTTCGAGATTCGTCGGTCCTGAACCTTTTTGTGGTGTCCCTGAGTGTACGTTGAGAATGAAGGTTAAAACCTGGGAAATATCCATAGTAGAATTCAACTGGAATGCCACGGAAAACGGCTCTGATGACTAGTCACTGCCCTAGTAAGTATCACTTGAACAAAATTGGAAAAATTGAATCATCAGAATGTCGTTTTTGTCAATTTGAAAATGAAACAGCCGAACACATACTTTGCAGTTGTGTAGCACTATTCAATCAAAGAAGGTCAATATTTGGAAAAGGGTTACTAGAGCCTATCGAAGTTTGGCAAAGCAATCCCAGTAAGGTACTAGGCTTTATAGCACGAGTCGAGCCTAACTGGGATTGTGTGCTACATCTACCAATGTCTACCACATGTTAGTTGTGGTTAGATACTTGATTAGCACTAAATTAAATCTGGGTCATACCACAATATTCCTAAGTATTGGACGCAGTGGTTAAAAGGCACTGCAAGAACGGAAATAAAAATTTCATGTGATCCGAATCTGTGCAAATACTTCCTACACAATTAATTATTTTTACCGGGCTTAGTTAAAAAATTACCGATTTCTCAACAACTGAGCTCTTGGTGGTCACCTCGGTAATCAATTTCATCTACCAATTCCTCGGTACTGCATACACACTTAGATTTTGTTACAGAAATCTGTAAAAGTTTACCGAATTCTCAACAGCTGAACGTTCGGTAATACAATTTATCGGATTTCGGTAAAAGTATACCGAAATCCGGTAATTTTTTTACAGATAACTGTAAAATTTCACCGAAATCCGTTAAATCGGATTACCGAACGTTTAGCTGTTGAGAATTCGGTAAACTATTACAGATTTCTGTAAAAAAATCTAAGTGTGTAAACTTTAGCGATATGTCAAAAATTACCGAACTGATCTTCAAAATTTACTAAAAAATCGAGTCCTACTGCGATTTTTGGCTACTAGAAGGACAACATCGTCCGCGAAAACGACTCTTCGCACCCCTGGGAAAGTTCAGTTTTAACGCTCCATCGTACATCGCATTCCACAGAGTCGGGCCGATCATGAATCCCTGCGGAATGCCCGCAATTATTCTCATTCTTCTCTCTACCTTACTAGTCTCGTAGATCAGCGTCCAGTTCCTTAATCGAGGTACCCAGAGACCCTAATGTTGTTCAAAGAATGGGCGATCGCTTCCCAGCTAGCGGTATTGTCGGTATTTTAACGCCAGACAATCGCGCAAAAGCCATTTTGTCTAGAAACGTTCCTATGGCAACAACTATGAACCAGCCTTTCCAGAAACCAAATTGCATGTCCTAGGTAGATAGCTAGATAGCTAGATAGCTAGATAGCTAGATAGCTAGATAGCTAGATAGATAGATAGATAGATAGATAGATAGATAGATAGATAGATAGATAGATAGATAGATAGATAGATAGACAGAGGGAGAGAGAGAGAGAGAGAGAGAGAGAGAGAGAGAGAGAGAGAGATTTACTGAATAGCTTGGAAGAAAAATAAAAAATAAAACAATTTTATTATTAATTCGACAGCATGAAAATTAATTTTTGCAGCAGAACCATAAAAATTACACGCACTTCCACACATCACGATTGCCGGTATTTACAAAAAACCAAGTGCATATGAGAGAAAGCTGTGCTCCAAACTGTTAAAAACTTGGTATTAGCCAATAAAGGCTAGATCATTTAGAAATAGGACGCTTTCAAATGCGTAAATTTCATCAACTTTTCTTTCAATCGAAAAAAATTCTAGGAATAAAACAAGAGTAATCAAAATAATGTGTCATTGCCCAGTGTACTAGCAAACGGTTAAGTTCGTTCCTCCCGCGCTCCGTTGCTTTGGTAATATTTAGTAATTCTTCTTTCACAAAACCAGTTATTTTTTTCTCTCGAAAGTGTTTCCACTGCAGTCAGTTGTGGTCGAGTTTTTTATGAAGAAGAAAAGTTCAGTGCAGAAAAGCAGTGCAATAACGATTTGAAATTAATTGCAAAAGTGACAAGCCATTTTGCTTCGCATCTCCGCGTGCTTACGCATACCAGCAGTCCACCTAGTGTTAGCGTTCATCCGTTCATCTGCCAACCATCACCAACCATCGTATCACACCCCGAGCAGAACACAAAAGCATATGAATACCTAATGTTAATCTTGATAACTGGCCTTGGTATTAAAGAGCTCAGATTAAGAGGTAAAATACCTAAGCAAAATACCTAAGAATTGCAAGCAAAATATCTCTCGAATAACTAAACTTGATATTTTGGATACCTGGATAAGTATCTGGTCACCTTAGAGGTATTATTTTGGTATTGTCTTACCTCAATTTGGTATTCGCATGACATTGTGGGAACAATTTTATGGTATTATCCTCAGGTATTTTACCTCTTAATCTGAGCTCTTAAATACCAAGGCCAGTTATCAAGTTATTCGCTTCTACTCGGGACTCGTTGTGTTTCACTCCTCACCGGTATAAGCGGTCACACACGTTCGTCGCCCGGCAGCAGCAGATCAGCAATACAAAGAAGATAAGTTTTTTATTACTCTTTCTCTCCTGACTACATTTAGAATAGTTGTTGTTAACTTAAGTATTTTGTGTTTTATCTGTGTGTGTTTGTGTGTGTGTGTGTGTGTTTTTTAAATTAATTGCCTCAGTGGATGAGCTCCCACGAACGAGCCATGGATGGTTTGTCGGAAGACGAACCATCTATGGCGCGAAATTATGAGGTAACTCATAAAGTTACCCGATCACGTGCTTACCCAGATGGTTCAGCTGGTCCATGGGTTGTTTATTTTCAGCCCAAATCGAAACCTCTGAATGTTTGTCAGATTTCTGATGATCTGACGAAGCGATTCTCGGCAGTGACCGAGATAATCAAAGTGAGACCCAATAAACTTCGGGTCGTTGTGTCCAACCTCAGGCAAGCTAACGAGATTGCTGTCTCTCAGCTTTTTACACTCGAGTATCGGGTGTATATCCCAGCTCGGGGTATTGAAATTGAAGGTGTGGTCACCGAAACGAGTTTGACCCCTGAGATCCTGCTGAAACAGGCGGTTGGTCGGTTCAAGAACCCTCTGCTGTCTCCAGTGAAGATACTGGATGTGCGAAAATTAGGCACAGTATCGATCACTAAGGGTGAAAAGAAGTTTACACCGTCAGACTCGTTTCGTGTGACCTTCTCTGGTTCAGCCCTCCCTCAATACGTCGAGTTGGGAAAACTTCGACTACCTGTGCGGTTGTTTGTACCTCGGGTCATGATCTGCCAAAAGTGCCAGCAGATGGGACATACGACCTCCCATTGCGGCTATAAGGCACGCTGCTCCAACTGCGGAGAGAAACATGAGGATGGCGCCTGCGCAGACAGTACACCAAAATGCGCTTTCTGTAAGGGAACACCTCCTCATGCTCTCTCGTCGTGCCCGGCGTACAAACAACGCGGGGAAAAATTAGAGCGCTCGTTAAAACAGCGTTCCAGGCAATCTTTCGCCGAAATGGTGAAAAAAGCCTCACCATCGCCCGATGCCAATACAAATCCCTTTGCACCTCTGTCAGATGACGAGTCTGACTTTGATTTGGCTGAAGAGGGAACATCGTTCAGTTTTCCGGAAGGTGCATCACGGAAGCGAAGACGCGTCCGCCCACGGAAAGTTACTGAGCCGGAGCCCAAAACCAGCTTGCCCATTTCAAGGAAAGATGGAAAAAAGGAAAATCCAATTCCTCCAGGCTTCCGTAGTACTAACTACACCCAGGACTTTCCATCTCTTCCGGGGACATCCAAAACCCCTGATGCCCCGCTTTTAAGAACAGAAGCCCCTTCCTCGACTGGGCTATTCTCATTTGATAACATTGTCGAAGGTATCTTCAAGTACCTCGAAATTTCTGACCCTCTCAAAAGCATTGTTCTGGCAATGCTTCCCACTGTGAAACCTTTTTTGAAGCAATTGACAATTAAGTGGCCCCTCCTTGCAGCAATCATTTCCTCCGATGGATAATTTTCCAAATGAGGTCGGGGATTTGATCACTGTTCTACAGTGGAATTGTCGAAGTTTGATTCCTTAATTGGAATCATTCAAATTTTTAACTCACAATACCGGTTGTGATGCATTTGCTATTTGTGAAACATGGCTCTCTTCCGAAATCGATCTTCCGTTTCATGATTTCAACATTATTCGTCTTGATCGTGTGGATTCACGTGGAGGAGGAGTACTTCTGGGGATCAAAAAGTGCTACTCCTTCTATAGAGTGAATTTTCCTCCTATTCCAGGTATTAAAGTTGTCGCATGTCAGGCTGTTATTAAAAATAAAAGCCTTTGCATTGCTTCTGTCTATATTTCTCCTAGAGCCTCAATAAACCAAAAAAAAATTTCAGATATGTGTTCGGTTCTTCCTGCTCCACGGTTGATCATGGGAGATTTTAACTCTCACGGTACAGGCTGGGGAGAACTGTACGACGACAACCGGTCTTCCTTGTTATATGACCTCTGTGACAACTTCAATATGCCAGTTCTTAACAATGGAGAAGTAACACGTTTGGATGGTCCATCCTCAATTGGCAGTAGATTAGACCTCACACTTTGTTCGAATTCATTATCGTTGGATTGCACATGGAATCTGATTCAAGATCCCCACGGTAGTGATCACTTGCCCATACAAATTTCGATTGCCACTGGGTTCCAGCCGTCGGAATCCATCAACGTCACGTATGATCTTACCCGTTACATCGATTGGACAAAGTTCAGGACAACAGTAGATGAAGCCGTAACGAGGGGAGAAGGGCTTTCACCGCTGAAAGAATATAACTTCCTCTCCAACCTGATCTTAGACAGCGCGCTTCAAGCTCAAACTCGACCAGTTCCAGGAACGTCATTTCGCAGCAAACCTCCTTCTCCATGGTGGGATCAGCAATGCACCGAGGTTTACCGTAAAACGTCCGACGCTTTTAAAGTTTTCCGTAGACGTGGAACACCTGAGCACTTCGAAGTATACACGGCCCTTGAACGCGAACTTAAGAGCCTCATCGAGGCCAAGAAACGCGGTTACTGGCGAAGATTCGTGGGCGGGCTATCGCGCGAGAAGTCGATGAGTACTCTTTGGAACACGGCGCGAAGATTGCGTAACCGAACTACGAACAACGAGAGCGAAGAGTACTCGGACCAATGGATCCTCAAGTTCGCGCGAAAAGTTTGTCCAGATTCGGTGCCGGCTCGGATGATTCCTCGCGAAACCACGAATTCGATAGATGAGAACAGCCAACCTTTTTCAATGGTAGAACTCTCTCTCGCACTCCTTTCGTGTGGCAATACGGCTCCAGGGGCTGATAGGATCAAGTTCAACTTGCTTAAGAACCTGCCAGACGTCGCTAAGAGGCGCATGTTGAACTTGTTTAATCAGTTTCTGGAACTCAACATTGTACCGGATGATTGGAGACGGGTGAGAGTTATTGCCATTCAAAAACCTGGTAAACCCGCGTCCGACCACAACTCCTATCGACCCATCGCGATTTTATTTTGTATTCGAAAGTTGTTGGAGAAAATGATCCTCTTCCGTCTGGACAAATGGGTTGAGACGAACAACCTGCTTTCAGATACTCAATATGGTTTCCGCTGGGGTAAGGGAACGAACGATTGTCTCGCGTTGCTTTCCACAGAGATACAGTTAGCTTTTGCTAAAAAAGAGCAAATGGCTTCTGTATTCTTGGATATCAAGGGGGCTTTTGATTCAGTATCTGTTGAAGTTCTTTCAGATAAACTCCACGCTTGTGGCTTTTCTCCATTAATGAATAATTTTTTGTACAATTTGCTGTCAGAGAAACATATGAGCTTCTCTCATGGAACCTCTACAGCTTCCCGATTTAGCTACATGGGTCTCCCCCAGGGATCATGTTTAAGCCCCCTTTTGTATATTTTTTATGTCAAAGACATTGACGGTAGTCTAAGGGACAACTGTACGTTGAGACAACTTGCAGATGACGGCGTAGTGTCTGTCACGGGACCCAATGGGGTCGATCTGCAAGGACCCTTACAGGATACCTTAGACAATTTGTCTACTTGGGCTCTAGAGCTAGGTATCGAATTCTCTACGGAGAAAACTGAGTTGGTAGTTTTTTCTAGGAAGCATAACCCTGCACAACCGAAGCTTCAAATTTGGGGTACACCGATAACTCATTCCATGTCCTTTAAATATCTTGGGGTCTGGTTCGATTCAAAGTGCACCTGGAGATCCCACATCGAGTATCTGAAGCGAAAATGCCAGCAAAGGATCAACTTTCTCTGCACAATTACCGGAACCTGGTGGGGAGCACATCTGCAAGATCTTCTAACGTTGTACCGGACAACGGTTTTGTCGGTTATAGAATACGGTAGTTTTTGTTTTCAGTCAGCGGCTCGGTCGCACATCATAAAACTGGAACGTATTCAGTATCGGTGTCTTCGTATCGCGTTAGGTTGCATGCACTCGACTCATACGATGAGTCTTGAAGTGCTGGCTAGCATGTTGCCACTCTCGGATCGGTTTACAGAACTGTCGCTCCGGCTCCTCACCAGGTGTGAAGTAATGAACCCTCAGGTAATCGAAAATTTTGAGAAGCTTCTCGAGTTGAATTCTCAAACTCGCTTCATGACTTTGTACCATTTGTACATAACACAGGATGTCAGCCCTTCACCGAATATTTCCAATGGTGTTTGCTTCTCCGACTTCGATAATTCGGTTCACTTTGATTTATCCATGAAGCAGGAGCTTCATGGAATCCCAGAGCATCATCGTCCTATGATTGCTCCGGTAATATTTGCTGCAAAGTTTGGCCAAGTTGATTCCACTAAATCGTTCTTCACTGACGGATCATTGATAGAGGAGTCAGCAGGCTTTGGTGTATACAATGAAATTTATAGCGCCAATCGTAAACTTCAAGGTCCTTGTTCCGTATATGTCGCTGAATTAGCGGCAATACACTTTACGCTAGAAATTGTTGCCTCACTAACACCGGATCAGTACTTTATTTTTACGGATAGTCTCAGTTCTATAGAGGCTATTCGCTCCTTGAGGCCGGTAAAGCACTCCTCGTATTTTCTCATGAAAATACAGGAGCTTCTAAGTGCTTTATCTTCGCGTTATTTTATCATCACCTTTGTATGGGTCCCATCTCATGGGCTTCAAATGGTGAGTTGACAGCATTAAAGAAGGATACGACAGACCTTTGGTCCTCACAAGTTCCTACCTCACGCCTCCACGAGTCATATGATCACAAGACTGCCAGCTGAAACATGGAGACGCTGGTTGGCGTAGCCTGGGCAATGTTGTCAATCTGACAATAGCGAAGTGAGGGGGTGCGATCATCTACACACTTAGAAATTATGAAGTTTACACGAGACGTAATTCAAATTTGTAAAAAGTCGAGGAACGTAAAGAAAAATTTCGTGTAAAATTATGTCTCCTGAAACTGACACATAGGCAATTCAACAAAAGATGTGTTTGATTGGATTTATTTTCTCATCTCTTTCAACTCATTCTTATGTGCTAAAGGACGCTTGCATGTGTCGGTCTAAGGGGACAGAAATTTACATGATATTTTAGTAGTGTGTACATTAAATTTATAAATTCACTACGCTTTGGGATCATCTTTTCGTTCTAAAATCACTTATCTTATGAGCATGGAGCAACACTACAAGCATTAAAGGCTCAATTTGTGTTTCATTATTTCAGCATAACGTTCACATTAGATGTGCTTGGATCGTTGGATGTCAGATATTTTTTGTACATTAATAAATTATATTCTCTTATTATTATTGTGGATACAAATATTAATCTTACTTGACATTAATGCTAGCTGAAAAAGGTGAAGTCTATCGACGAGAGGATGAACAGCTTAGTCACAGATATACATTCTATTATCGATAACTGTCGTGCTCATGTTATCATTTTGTTACGTCATTGTTATGATATGAAAGTATATTATTACATTTAAATTAATTTGATTATTTAAAATCACTGTAGTACCTATGAGATCCTCTACCAATGATTATTGCGATGCAAGGAAACGGAACAAGATGCCGAAATTTAAGTTATACTATTATATAAAAATTATTTCAGGGCATCCATGGAACTACTAAGTTATGTAAAATAATTTTTAATTCATTTTTTTTCTCATGGTTACGATACATTGTCTAAATTTTCAGGTTCTTCTGCAGGTTTTTCTACAAGTGCAGTAGGCCAGCAGTATGCAAACATGTAATTTAAATAAAAATCATTTAGGAAATTTTGACATGCAAGGTGTACAATTCGAAAACATTATCCAGTCCAGGCTACCCAATTTTCCGTACACTATATATACTCATACGCACTCTATATATATACTTATTTCTTTATTATATTCTATATTTGATATATATTGTAAAAACCTAATACTTTATTGATTTAAAACATAACTGGGATGGGAGGGTGCATCAGGGCATCATTGAAGTTGCAATTGGACAATGGAGTGGACGGCCAACCGGAGTCTAGGAGGGTATGTGTCTATCATTTATGATTGGTACATTCCACTCCAACAGTTGTTATGAATTTGACGCGCCTTTCTTAAACAAACCATTTAGTGGAAAGCTTAACTGAATTGCGTATTTTGTTATTCGTTTTATAGGATTATATTGCTGGAAGGAGATTCTCTTATTCCCGCAGGTTTCGCGTAAGTGTGTCTGCTTACGGGCCTGCCCAACCCTTTTTGGCCCTTCATACAGCGATATGTTGAATTAAGAACGGTAACAAAGCATGATCTTTCTGTTAAGTGGAACCGCATGCAGGGCAAGGCCCACGCTAGGATGGTGGCTTCCTACAAACATACATACATACCTATGGGTCCCATCTCATTGTTCAATTCCGGGCAATGAGAGAGCGGACTCGCTTGCAAAGATGGGCGCTATAGAAGGCGATATTTACGATAATCGCCTTCAATGAATTTCTTACTATTTTTCGTCAACAGTCACTCGTCAGCTGGCGGTATAAATGGAGTAAAGGAGATTTGGGGCGATGGCAACATTCTATCATCCCTAAGGTGTCGAAGAAATCCTGGTTTAGGGGAATGGATGTGGGCCGAGATTTCATTCGTGTCATGTCTTGCCTCATGTCCAATCATTATTCTTTGAACGCTCATTTATACCGTGTTGGGCTGAGCGACAGCAATATCTGTGAATGTGGAAAAGGTTACCAGGACGCAGATCACATTATTTGGTCATGTGCCGAGCATCGTGGAGTCAGATCTGAGCTTTATGATTCCCTTGGGGCTCGAGGTAGACAACCCAATGTACCGGTTCGAGATATTTTGGCTGTACGTGATCTGGAGTTTATGAAACTAATTTATGTGTTTTTGACTAACATTAGCCTTAGACTGTAGTTAGTTTAACATGTATGTATACTTTTAGTTTTTTTTTATCTGTGTTTGTGAGTTTTTCTTTTCTTTCTCAGATATGTTCAAGTCAAAAGAAAACCAAAAGATGTATAGTTATAAGTTTTTTGACAATTCAGAATTTAAAATAAATGTGTTATGTAAACCATACTTTAAATTCCCGCCCATCTTCCCATCCTTAAAATTGTTATTCCTATTAACCTCGAGACGGCCGCGAGTAATCGGTTCGAACCTTCTAACTTTAGTTTTAAGATAACTGATGTATATAAATATGAAAACTTGGCTCTGTAAAGTTGATTCGATTGAGCCTGTACAAATAAATCATTTAATAAAAAAAAAAACAAGAGTAATATTATTTTACTGAGCATGAGCATGATTGACCGCCCACGAATGCTGCTCCGGTATTGCCAGATCAGCTGTATTTACACAAAGAAACAACACTGCACAGATAAAAAGAAACATTGAATTTTCTGCGTTATCTAATGCACATAAAGGGAATGCTTGATTTGGCAGAAAATAATGGGATATTTCATGTAAAGTTAAGCCAGATAACGCCTGAATCTAGCCTGTTGTATGAAAGATTGCGAACATTGTTGTATGGCGCATGAAAAATTGCAAGCAATTTCGTTGTTTACGCCTTCTTTCGTTTAGAATTAAACGAGGGGAAATTTTACGCGCTTGTTAAAATTCATTATCTTTTTCTGTGTGGGATTAACATACATCCTCAATGTGTAAAAACTTGTGATCCATTATGAAGCAATACCATCGCCGGCCGTGCCCGAATGCTGGTCAAATAGGGAATGGGAAGGAACGTGTTGAAGTGATACTCGCTTTGAAGGAAGCCGAGAAATCCTCTGCACTTCCACGAGAAATCACTGGGATGTTGGAAAGTTGTGAAAAGATTAGCAGTAGGGTTCGTTTTGGTTAACAAAACGCTGAAAGTATGTAACTAGAACTATCCGTCAAAAGCATGGGACTACTCTTTCAAGCAACAGTACATCGAACGCCAGTTACACCGCACCCCGAATAGTCCGGAATGACCTAGGCACCATAAACTCGTAAATAATGGTGATCGCTTTTTCTGCCTATGTAGGTTACTAGAGTACGTTTTTTATGAGCATGCGTCCTTTTCTGTGGATATCCTGCATATAGTGATAAGACAGGTTGGGCCGCTCCTCTCGCTGTTAATTAAGCAAATATCGGATGTTTTCGCTATCACTGTTAGATCTGTGCGCCGCCGCGCCGTCGCCGCAGGCGATTTTTTAGCGCCGCCGACGCCACTATTTTCGACCGGCGCGCCGCTGCATTTTTTTGCCCACGCCGCCAATTTGAGGCACGCCGATGCAAATTTCACCGTGTATGCATCCCTTCAGTTATATTCATTAGCCCTTTAGAAATCTGCTTTAATTACAAATGATGACATTTCGATGCGATGTGCCATCCAGAGGGGTGCGTGTGAGACGGTGATCAACTTTGTCGTTTCGTTTTAGCAATCGCAGTTTACATTTTCGTGTTTCGACTTTCAGCAATTTCGCGAGTGAGTTTGAGTTTAAAAATAATAAACTGTCCGCCTTAAGTGTCGAGAAAGTTTTTATCCATGTGGAAAAAATTTGGTGCACTAAAATATGTAAAAAATTGTTTTACTGAAGCATGTTTAGTCGAATGAAAACAAAAGGCTGGTCTTAATTTGCAGGAAGACAGGGATCTAGATATTGAGAACGATCCTGCAATCGATAGGTCATTAACACTCGGCAAACAAGTTTTCTTAATAATGAAATTGATGAATTTTTCATAGAATTTCTTAAGTTAACAAGGTAACGTCAGGTTGCATGGCTATGTATACTTTTTTCTTATTCACAGCTCCGATTGTCCTGAAATTAAAAATGGTGGCCTACCCCCTCGAGAATCTTGTCCAAGGATTTTGTTCTCATGTAATTTTTAAGGGGTGAGATTGATGGAATTTTGACACGGAAAATCAAAAATCCGGCCACATTTAACATGCATAATATTCCGAGCTATGAGATTTTGAGAAATAAACTATAAATGTAGTGAATACTGGCGATTAAAACACAACTATCTATCTATGCTTAAGTAATGTATTAAGTATGGTAGGGCAAAGGTTACCTTCAAACTTTCATATTTTCGTCATGTTTAACGAATTGGTAAATTTGCTGAATGGTATTTCATAATTTTGTCGAAAATAATAGGAAATGTAATGTGCCGTGCAGACTACGAGCTGTATCACTTGATAAAAAGTAGCTTAATATCAATATTTCTAGCGAAACTAAATATTTGTATATTTAGTTTCACTAGAAATAATGCATCTGACGTCTCATATCAAGATTCGTTGTATCAAGTAATATAGCTTGTAGTCTGAACGGGGTCTATATCAAATAGAGTTTGTTTTCACAACATGATAGCATTTTGTCAGGCGTGAGAAAGTTCAAAAACCATCTACAACGATCAGTGTAAATTAACAGCGATTAGACGTACCAGATTTTTGTATTGAATAGTCAAGACTGTATAAATAAGGGGTGTTTATTAAATTTAATATCGACACTAATATCACCGAAAGATCTTATTGGCAAAACATTTTTTATTTGTTCGTGACAAATATCGAATCAAATAATTTGGATAACCACTGAATTAACCGGTAAATCAGTGCATAGTGGATTCTTTATTATACGTGATTGTAGCAATGTTGTAAAAATATTGATAGTTCGGTCTATTTCACAGCTCTTAATTTAAACTGCTCAATATGTTAATTTTAATGCAATTTGGATTTTTGACGTAGGACTTACGTCTCTCTTTTCTATTCCTGTATAGGGGCGCCGTTCTAAAATTTCTGAAATCACAAGCGTTACGCGGGTTTGGAGACTTTGAACGTTAATATCTCCTCTCTGGCCCACAGAAATTTTACGATAAGTATTTCATTCGCAAGGTAGAACATCAAAGCTAAATCTCTTTTGCAAACTTAATTCATAATGTTTGTTTAAACTAATTAAAATGTACTTAAAAGAAAAAATGTCTAAACGCACAAAGCTATTGGTCGAAAACAGGGGGTGCGACACATCTAAATCCAGATTCAAGATGATCGAAAAATCCCACGCTAGCGAATCAATCTTTGAAAAATCTTGCTTCAGCTTGTAAATATTATTCCATCTATTTGCATCGTGCTGCATCTTTTTGCAATAAATCTTTAAAATCTTCATCAAAATCTTTAAAATCTTCTTTCTATCTACTAAGCGTGCGCACATCGCACAAAAGCATAACAAAAAAATCCTGCATCTGAGATAGAGTCGCACCCCCTGGTCGAAAATGACAACATGTTTGCGCCTCGCTCAGAATGGTTCATACTGCCACAGTTACCGTGCCAGCAATTATCAAACATGTGGAGACGACCGACCAATCATCAGTTCTCGCTGTGCATCCGTATGCGACAGACGTGTTTTAGCACGTTGGTAGTAAACGCCACCCGTGGAAACAAAAAGACCAGAATCATCTCACGTCCCCTGCAGCTGGCCATCCGCAACGACGAGGAGCTGAAAAAAAACTTTGCGCCAGTGTAACCATTTCTCAGAATGGAGCCCTGCAGCCCAAGAAGACTGAGAAGAAAATTTCAATCGCGAACCATGTTATCAACTAAAATTCGTCCTTTTCAGGACGATCAAATCAAGTTGCCAACTAAAAAGTATGTTTGATAGAAATTTCTCTTGAGCTCATCGAAATTTTCATTGCCACGCACCGGCTCAATATGGCGTTGAAAAAGCCGCGTCACGGAGAAAATGGCCAAATCAATCGCCCACATCATCTTCGTGGTCAAGTGGTTAGCGGCGTCACCCGTCGTTCATTGCCATGAAGTTGAGGGTTCGATTCCCGCTTCAGCCTGTGGAACTTTTTGCAACACGAAAATGTCCAAATTGGTCCACTTGGTGTTAGGATAAGTTGTTCGTTGAAATTCGTTCTATGTTCAATGTTCAGTCTGTACAAATTCGAGATGAAGACGGTGTAAATGTTTATTTTTATCGTAGTATTACGTGCTGCCAAACACTCAGGCCGTCCTGCAGCCCAAGGAGACCGAGAAGAAAATTTCAATCACGAGCCATGTTCCCTCCGTAAACAACTAAAACCCGTTCGTTTCAGGACGACCAAATCAATTTGCCAACTAATGAAGAGTATGTTTCATTGAAATTTCTCTTGAGCTCATTGAAATTTTCATTACCACGCAACGGTTGCTTGAAAAGCAACGTCCAGGAGAAAATAGCCAACATTTTTTATTGGTATAAATAAATAATCTATTCGCCATCTTAACATTAGCCATCACGTTGGACATTCAATAAACGAAATATTAACAGTAAATTCGAGCTGAACTGCAACACAGCAGACTTATTATGTGTAAACATATTCAGTGTACGGAGTAGGTTAGTTTCGTTGCAGTTCCTAGTTGTACATAGGTACATAATGGATTAGTTGCAGATAATAGATTAGGTTAGTTGCTGGTAGTTATCAAATGTGAGCGCAAACTTTTCTGGCCAATATTCACTAACTCTAATTATTTTGCAGTTTTATGAGCAAGTGTGTTCATATCTCAGGGGTTTTTAGGCCCTGATAGCGCCGTTTTTTTCTGTTGCCTGAGTTGAGAAGATGCGAATTTAACCACCGAAATCCCTGTCACGCTAATGAAAACTAATGATTTCATTTCCACGCTGGTGTCTGGCGTAACAACTGAGGCCCGTCCCCTTTTGTATATTTTGATTCGCATTTCCTTCGTTAATGCCCCCTTCATGTTATGGTACCCGATGCCTTTATATAAAACTGACCCGGCATGGCGAGCAGCTATCAGTAATACATATCAACACTAAGAGCATCCGTAGCGGTGCGCGACTAAACTATATTTGATCACCCTCACCATCACTTCAAACCGTATCGGGCGCAACTAAAAGCGGTAAGCTTTTATTACACTGTTTGTCCAATAGCCAAATATTTGGCATAGGCAGCTAGACAGCTGTCAGATATCATAGATGTTTGTTAGATGCCTATCTGCCTATCTGCCTATGACAAATATTTGGCAATTGGACAAACAGTGTAATACAAGCTGTAGCAAAATTGTTGCGTGACTATAGGAAAGCATCGGGCGCTCAAATTTAGCAACGCGATAGTGGCGCACACGGTAATGTCAAGTTACGCTATTATGACTACACGCAAAAAAAAACCGCAGTTGAAATTACCATTCCAAGGGTTAAAATGAAATTATGAACGTGTTATAATGTTGGGTCAATGCAGACGATTTATTTAATGGAGGAAACCAGGTAATGCAAAAGTGAGGTTAAACGTCGTAGATAATGCTCTTGAAAAAAGGTTTTTTTTGGAGTTTTAAGAAAAAAAATTGGTGAAAAAAAGAGGAAAAAAACGGCGATAGTGGCCAACTACATACATTTTGAAAAAAAAAAAAAAAAATTTTTATTTTTTTTTTTTTTTATATTATCACAGAGAACAGACATTGATGTCCATATACTTTTTCTTGAAAAACGTGTGTAAAAGTTAATATGGGCAGCCGGTATAAAAAGCAAGTGCAGAGAAAAACAAACAAAACTTTTCAGGTTATGTGCTAGGCTTTTTATTGATAAACATTTACATGACAGTTATTGCACAACTGCACCGCCGCCTACCAGGAGCATAACGACATACATTTGAAATGCCGGTTTAAAGTTTTACACAAGTAGCGGACCGAAGATGAACGTCTGTTCTCTGTGCTACTATGTTTAATCTCACTTCAGCTTTACTTGGATTCAACCATACCTTATTGAAATTTTTTTTAAAGGAAAAAAAAAAATTCGGGAAAAAAATTGAAAGGAGTGGTCCGGGTAAAGGGGAAAAAAAAAAAAAAAAACCCGAAAGAAAAAAAAAAAGAAATTTGTTTTATAAAACAAAACAGAAAAAAAAAACAAAAAAAAAAAAACCCAACTAAAAGAAAAAAAAAAAAAAAAAAAAAAAATTAAATAAAGTTTATATTTCCACCCAATAAAATAACACAATATAAGGTAAGTTGTGTGTACGCATAATTGAATGGGTGGGTGCGCACATACGAGAATCGGGGGATATTATAATGCTCTGGGGGTCTCCACCGCGGGGGGGGGGGAGCACGGGAGCAGCGGCGGCACAAAAAGCGGGAAAAAAAAATAGACGAGAGGGGGGAGAGCGAGAGAGAAACAAAAAAAAAAACCCCCGCCCCCCGCTATTTTAGTCGCCCAGATAGTTGCGCCCGATACGGATGCTCTAAGCAGCAGCAAACCACCTAGCAGCAGGAGTGTGACAATAAGAGGACCAGAATTATTCACGTTACCTGCTGCTGGCCATCCGCAACGACGAGGAGCTATGAATAAATTTTCCTCCGATTTGACCATTGGACAGGGTGGTGTCCTTCCAAACGTCCTGCAGCTCAAGAAGACTGAGAAGAAAATTTCAATCGCGAACCATGTTACCTCCGTAAACAACTAAAATCCGTCCTTTTCAGGACGATCAAATCAAGTTGCCAACTAAAGAGTATGTTTGATTAAAATTTCTTTTGAACTCATCGAAATGTTTGTTACCACGCAACGGCTCAACTTAAAGAGTTGCTTAAACAGCCGCGTCCCGGAGAAAATGGCCAAATCAATCGTCCATATCATCTTTGTGGTCAAGTGGTTAGCGGCGTCGCCCGTCGTTCAAGCGATTGCCATGAAGTTGAGGGTTTGATTCCCGCTCCAGCCTGTGGAACTTTTTGCAAAACGAAAATGTCCAAATTGGTCCACTGGGTGTTAGGTTAAGTAGTTCGTAATTCGCTCTACACTCAACATAAAAAAGCAAGATTGTAATGCAATTTCGCATAATTTTGTTCCATTTCATGCTGTGGATCGTAAGTTGGAGGAAAAATCCAACATTGGTTGTGGCAAAATAGCAACACAGCAATAAGCTTTGAAAAATTAAATTTGTGCGTGAGGTTGTGCGCAGTGGTTGATTGAGTAAGATATGGGAGCCAAAAATAAAATGTGCATATTCGAGACCGAAATTTGTACCGGGCTTCAAATGGTGAGTTGACAACTTCGAAGGAGGGTGCGACCGACCTCTCGTCCTCACAAGTTCCTACCTCACGCCTCCACGAGTCATATGATCACAAAAGACTGCCAGCTGAAACATGGAGACGCTGGTTGGCGTAGCCTGGGCAATGTTGTCAATCTGACAATAGCGAAGTGAGGGGTCACAAGATCGTGTACCTTTAAATCATATTATATATTTTACATTCTCATGTTATTAACAATTTCAGCACGCTTTGGAATCATCTTTGCATTCTTAAACCATGTAAGACCCTGGAGCAACATGACGGGCATCAAAGGCTCAATTTATTTTTCAGCATTTTTGCATAACATTTACTTTGGAATTGCACTTCTGAATTTCAACTACTATATTCATAAAAGACTGGCATGCGCTTATAAGCAGTATATGATTATATTTAAATATTTTATTTGGTACTATTATGATAAGATAAGCCATTTATTTCAGAAATCATCAAACAGGACTCTTCGATCGCTCCAATTTCTATCTTTGAAATGTAACTAGGATAGTATAAAGAAAATTTTTAACCGCATGTCTTATAAAAATAAACTTTCATTGATATTTGGAATGATCTATCTGTTTTCAGCTTTTCCAGGACTATTAGGATATTAATAATTATCTGATTATTTTCTTTCAGTAACAATCCAGTGGACGTTAGATATATTTTGTACATACGCATATTATGTTCTCCTATTGACTTTGAGCCTTAAAGAGACACCAAGCTGTATATTATTATCATATGCCTATCATTATTAATAATTTCAACATATTATTTTTTTTACAACCATATTGCAATATTGTATACATATAACCATTCTACAAATAAAATTTTGAAATTCGCCAATTTTTTATCTCTTGAACGTCTATGAAGGTTGTTTGGGTTCCCAGCACTTTCGGCAATAGGTGTCAAGACAATTATCAATTTTTTAAACAGTTGTAAGGACGTGGCCAGGTGCGCAAAGAGAAGCGGGTCTACGACACTTTACACTTTTGGCGAAATGTTGAGTGGAAGTGGATAGGCTTATCTCGGTGACTCCCCCCACGCTTTGTGCAAATGTTCTATGCTATGCTATGCTATGCTATTCGAGACCGAAATTTGTACCGTGGCTGTCAACATGGCGGCCCTTGATGGCAACCATTCAGCCACTTTGACAAAGTAAGAGATTGAGAATAGAAACCCTACATCTGGTTCGCTTGGCGAGGAATTCCGGGTACAGCATTGAAGCAAATGGATATATTTTACGCCAAGCTGTGTGCAACCTGTCGCTATCACACACTTGCATGGCTTTGTTTATTTCGTAAAACGCTTTGTCGATGATCAGTGAGAACAAAAATAGAACACTTGACGGCGGCATTACAATAGTGACCAATAGCGTTGCACCATTTTGAGCTATCGACTCATCCTTATTGTATATTGATATGTTGATGATGATTGAATAAGGACACTACAGCGATAATTTTTTGTTTCGAGCTATGTGTGCCTGCGAATCGCTGCACACACGTGTATAGCTTCATTTGTAACATAAAACGCTTTGTGGATCAAAATGGGCAAAATTTTCTTTTCTGAATCATGCGGATTTCTCAAGATATGATTGCAAAAAACTGCAATTACATTTTTTTTGCCACCTTCTCAACTTTTGGGTGTATGTTCATTGTTCAATATGTACAATCTACAGTTGAAGATGGTATAAACGCCTATTTTTATCGTAATATTACGTGCTGCCAAACACTCAAGCTGTCCTGCACCTCAAGAAGACTGATAAGAACATTTTAATCGCAAACCATGTTCCCTCCGTAAACACAGGACCCATTTAACACTAACAAGCACGTTGGACTTTGAACAAGCAAACTATCATTAACAGTTAATTCGAGCCGAACTGCAGTTTCTATCAATTTTCGTGGAGAACCAATAGCGGAAGAAGAACCGGAGCCTCACACACCAATAGCATAGGGTTTCATGGTTCTTTAGACTGAATAAAATATAGTAGAAATTTATCAATGCGATGACATCAATTTCTTCACATCAACAAGCAGTCCTACGTCAACTTTGCAGTTATGTCACTGACACAACTCACCCTTTCGTTTTTTAGTAATTATCTTTTTAAGTTTAAGTTTAAACGTTTCAATTTAGATTCTAAAATTTTTTATATGAAATTTTTTAGATTTTTATGTTTTTTTATGTTCAGATTTTAAGAGCAAATGATGGCTCTGGCTCTATTATTGTCAGGTTCTAAAACTTATTGCACACATATTTTGCCAGAAGATTCACAGAGTGTAAAAAGAAGAATGTTGTAATCGAGTTTCAACATTTTTCTTTTAGTGTCAGAATTTTGTATTCTCAGATTTCTAAACTTCATCATTTTTTTTTAATTTTTCAAATTCTTAGGTTTTTTCCAGATATGTAGATTTTTTGATTTTTGAATGTTTAGATTTAATAATTTTTGGGTATAAGATTTTTAGATTTTAAGATTTCAAGTTTTAAAGATTTAGAGATGTAAAGATTTAAAGACTTAAAGATTTAAAGACTTAAAGATTTAAAGATTTAAAGATTCAAAGATTTATAGATTTAAAGATAAAAAAAATTCATAATTTGAAGATTTTAAAATATTAAGATTTTAAAATTTCAAGATTTTAAGATTTTATGATTTTAAGATTTTAGGATATTAAGATTTTTCGATTTTTCGATTTTTAGATTTTAAGATTTTTAGATTTTCTTTTTTTAAGATCCAACCATTGCGCTTTTTATATTACAAGAGTGTTCTATTCTACGGTACATTAAAGATCAGGGTACAAAGTTAATAAAATGTTGAATCAGAACTTTATAATCTACTTTTCTGTTGTAATATGTCTTCAGTAAAATATTATTTATTGAATATACCATCATTCGTTACTTTATTATAGATTCCCCGTGAAATCGTATTCGATTTCTGCCAGCGCTGAAAACTTGACTCGTCATCTTCGTGAAGATCTAAACTAAACTATTTTCGTACACGACAATTACGAAATGTGCAGAGCGTCTCTTGGCAATTGAACTCTGAAAGCTGAAAAAACAGTTTTGGTTAAGTTTAGTAATAAAGACATAAGCCGAATTCCCCGTCGGATTGTTTTGAACAAATTCTATAATGTTAAGTTTCATATCTTTGTACACACACATACACACGTCAATTCATCAACCTGAGTCATATAACAGTTGGAGTGATCCTATAGTCTTTACAGTGCACGAGAAAGCCAAACAGGTAAAAGGGATAAACATAAGGAAATGTTGAGGCCAACGACGACCGTGGCGTGGCGCCGGCTGCGCCGCCACCGCCATTTAAAAATACCATACACGCCGCCGCCGCTTCAAATAGATCGGCGCACAGGTCTAATCACTGTTGGTTCGGTTGCTGTCCGCTAATTCCGCTGCTATTCAAGTTTGGTCTTAGTTTTCACTATCACTCACTTCACTGCTAAAGCTTTAAGTTATTTCCGATAGTACCCATCAGGGGGGCGCCGTAGCGGTAAAACTTCTATGCAACCCACTTGTATGCGGTCAGCCATTGATGGCGGCGGTAGGCGTCTTATTCACAGCACTTTTCACACAATAGGGAATCTCTTTTCGCTTTTATTTCGGTGGCTACTCTATGCACGCGGACACTACCGTAATCGAATAAAAACCCCAGTACTGGGTTTCACAATTGGAGAAACGCACGACGGCGATCGAAAAATGGAGCGTGAAGGAGAACGATCCTGTTACGACAAAACCGAACGTTGCACTCAACAAGAGTAATATTATTTTATTTCATAAAAATAACTGAAACACATTTATAGTCACATATTTCTGCTGATGCTGCTCATTAGCCGGCGCACACCTTCTTCAGTCATGGTTTTGCCTAGCCAATGTCACTAGTGACTACTCTCTTCATCTTCAGTTTCCGCTTAATTATCGCCCAATACTTCTCTACTGCACGGAACTGAGGATAATTTGGTGGATTCAGCTCTTTTGAGATGAACTCACCCCAATTACCATTGTACTATTGTAACACTTCCTTGCTGTAATGGCAGCTGGCTAGATATGGCCCAACCGTAACTGGACCATCGTGGGGCTTAACAGAGGGTAAAGAAGGTTTTTAAACTTGAATCTGCCAGGAACGTTGCCGCGAGCAGGAGCCTTGTAGAACTTGAGCTTTGATTGAAATCTGCATAAGCATATGTTTCATCATCGATCAAGAGACAAACTTCGATTTTAGTCAGAACTTGGTCGTACAACTAACGGGCCCGAGTTCTGGCCACTGTTTGTTGTTTGAGGCTTTGGATGGGATGTTTACTTGCTCGATAACATTTATAACCATACAACCGTCAAATTCGTCCTGGCCCTGGATCTAGTGATGGGGACAGGGCTCTCCAAGCTACCATTTATGGCAATTATCCTTCATTTAATGACGTTGCTCGGGCTGATTCTGCCTCATCTTTCAGATCGCTGCCTGCCGAATACTCTGTCGCCTCATTAAAGCCCTTCTGTACTACCAGTACTACCAGTGGTATCAACAGTTCGCTCGCCGAGTACCAGTTGAAGCATGCTACGATGTTTACACCTTCGCGGAAACCTGGCTTAATATAAACACATTATCGAAGCAACTGTTCGACGACACGTATTATATCTACCGGCTAGACCGATCGTCGCTTAATAGCAACAACAAATCTGGTGGTGGAGTTCTTCTTGCCGTGCGCTCAAAATTCCAATCTCGACTTCTGAAGCCTCCCGAAAACTCAACTGTTGAACATCTTTGGATGGCGATATCCACTAAAACCGTGACTCTGTTTATCTGTGAGGTCTTTATTTCCCCGATCGTGTTAGCGACGGCAGCCTTTTCGAAAAGCACGCTCTTTCTTTGGATTGGATCGTGTCACAAATGGGACCCAGCGACAACATCGTCATCGTGGGAGATTTTAGGAGACTTCCGCTATCCAGACAATTCCTGTTCGTCATTCAGACCGGCTTCTTTCTCCTTGCTTGATGCTTATTCTAAAGGGTGTATTCGATAAAAATGGCACACACATATATACTCATCAAAATTAAACTGATTATCGGATTTTCTTGAAATTTTCAGGGAATGAAGAACTACTAATGAGTTTTGATTTACAACATTTGTTTTATTTAATTTCGTCTCCCATCCCGAATGCCCGCACCTTCCTTTTCACTCCACCCATCAAATTTTGTACAACCGATTTTCCCAGTGTTTTTGTTGTTTTTACCCAAATTTTCTTCAATTCTAGCTCTGTTTTTATAGTTTTGGGATGTTTGCGAAGTTCTGTTTTCATAATTGCCCAGAATTTTTCAATTGGACGAAGTTCCGGTGAATTTGGTGGGTTCATATCCTTTGGCACAAAATTGACTCCGATGGCTCGGTACCACTACCAATACGTTTCGAGCGTAGTGGCAGGATGCTAGATCAGGCCAAAACAGAGTTGATCCTTTGTGCTTCTTAATGAATGGCAAGAGACGCTTCTTAAGGCACTCTTCCGTGTAAATCGCACCGTTTATTGTTCCGGAAGTGATGAAGGGAGCACTTATTTCACCACATCCGCAAATCGCCTGCCAGATTAGAAACTTCTTTGCAAATTTCGATAGTTTCTTCTTTCGAACATCCTCCGGAACATCGAACTTCGACTTGGCAACGAAATATTCTTGCCCAGGAAGTTGACGGAAGTCGGCCTTGGCGTATGTTTCGTCATCCATCACGATGCAACCGGATTTGGTGAGCAGCTTCGTGTAAAGTTTCCGGGCGCGGGTTTTCGCAGTGATGTTTTGTTTTTCATTCCGGTTTGGGGCTTTTTGCACTTTGTAAACATGTAACCCAGCACGCTTCATGGTTTTCTGCACAAAACCGACTGACACCTTAGACTTTTTAGCGACATCTCGAATTGACATGTTTGGACGGTTCTTGAATTGTTGTACGACTTTCCTGGCCATTTTACTGTCCATTGGACCACTTTTACGACCACTCCCTTCCTTCCTTTGGACACTCAGACGCTCCTTGAAGGTTCTTATTACACGAGACACAGTTGTATTTGCAATTCCAAGCCTGGATTTTGATTGTGAGTGCACAAAATTTTCTCACGGACAATTTCTTGTTTCGACGACATGACTGGAACTACTGAATGTATAACTATGAAACTTGGCAGATGTAAATAATACACTATGGATAAGATCTACTCAAATTTCTAGGTTTTTTACTCATACGATTCAAAAGTTACAGAAGATCTCCTGTGTACCATTTTTATCGAATACACCCTTTATCGCCAGACTTCGGCAAGTTAATGGCATTCTAAATGCGAATAACCGCTTGCAGGATCTATGTTGGGAACGAAGAATTGGGTCAAAGATGTTCCGTTCTTCAAGCTCCAACACCGCTTGTCAAAAGCTGCAGAAATAATTCCCCTCTGCTACTGACACTGGAATTAAATCCTAAGGACAGCTTCCATGACAACGTCGAAAACGTTTATTATGACTTCACCTATGCTGAATTTGAGGAAATAAATAACTTTCTCGCCAGCGTGAATTGGAACACGACCCTTGCAAACGGGAATGCGAAATTTGCTGCTTCGACTATGTGTGGTATTTTGCTGTACGCCGTTGATCAATTCGTGCCTAAGAAACTCAACCGTAAGCCTCCCAAACCTGCTTGGTTCAATTCCGACCTCAAACATTTGAAACGAGTTAAAAGGGCTGCTCTGAGGAAACACAGCAAATATCGCACCGATTCTACGAAGACAAACAACGCACACACCAACCACGATTACATACACCTCAATAAAAGCTTGTACAACTCTCATCAGTTTCAATTGCAGAGTGCTCTCAAAACGAAACCGAAAAGCTTTTGGCGGTTCGTGAATGAACAACGGAAGGAAACCGGTTTACCCTCCACTATGACTTACGGCACTTATGAAGCTGACTCTGTCGCGAATATCGCCAACTTGTTCCGAAATCAGTTCAGAAGTGTCTTCTGCGACGAAATTCTGGATGCCGAGGGTCTCGAAGCTGCAACTAGCAATTTTCCCCGCTTGTCTGTATTTGGCTCTGCACTCACTATCCATGGTATGTATATGGTGATTTCAGCCGGGAAGCATATTAAAAACTCAACTGGATGCGGTCCTGAGGGTATTCCTTCAATTGTCCTGAAGCGTTGCTTTAACATACTCGCTGCGTAACTGGCTACGGTCTTGTCATTAGCTTCCGGTGTGTTTCTTGAATGCTGGAAAGAGTCTTTTGTTTTCCCAATACACAAAAAGGGATGCAAACGATTCGACGCAAACTATCATGGGATTGCTGCACTAAGTGCTGTATCCAAGCTATTCGAACTAATTATTCTCCAAAGGCTGGTCCATGACTATTCACATACTATTTCTCCTGACCAACACGGTTTTATGCCCAATCTTACCGTATTTACATCGTTCGCCATCCGTGAAATGGAACGCGGACATCAAGTAGACGTCTTATACACAGATCTCTCTGCGGCCTTTGATAAAATAAACAATTGCATTTTCCAAATACGACAAAATGGGTGTTCACGATCAATTGTTGAACTGGCTCCGCTCATACCTGACTGGTAGAACTATGTCTGTGAAGATTTCAGATTATGCCTCGTCCAGCTTTTCAGTAACATCCGGCGTTCCGCAAGGCAGCCACCTTGGTCCATTTATTTTCCGGTTATATATTAACGACGTGAACTTGGTCCTCAGATGCCTGAAATTATCCTATCCGGACGACCTTAAGCTGTACTACGTCATAAAATGTCCAGATGATGCCTACTTTCTTCAGCAGGAACTGCAAGTGTTCGACGGCTGGTGCCGGATCAACAGAATGTCCTTAAATGTATCCAAATGCTCGTCTATCTCCTTTGGCCGAAAACGTGCGATGTATCTCCACGACTACATCCTTCGGGGAACACGCTTGAAACGTGAAACAACAGTCAAGGATCTGGGAGTAATGCTCGACTCAGAACTGTCATTCGAGAACCACATTGCCTATATTGTTTCTAAAGCCTCATCGAAGTTCATTCATGTTACGCTTCGCAAAAAACTTCAAACTCTTTGGTTCGTCCTTTTTTGGAGTACTTTGCCTGCGTTTGGTCCCCTTTTTACCAAAATGCAGTCCATAGGATCGAAGCCGTTCAGCGAAAGTTTATACGTTTTGCTTTGCGACATCTTCGTTGGCAAGACCCTCGTAGATTGCCAAGTTATGAAAGTCGGTGTAAGCTCATCAACCTGGAATTGATGGAAGGGAGGCGTATGGTGGCCAAAGCGTGTTTCTTTGTTGACCTCCTTCAGGATAACATCGACTGTTCCACTTTACTTGGTCTCTTGTGTGGTGACCATCAGACAATTTGCTGGCTTTGGCGTACTTGCGTCATTCTATCGCAATAGAATTGAAATCAACCTTCCGTTGCAAGCGTCATCGAGTAAATGATGTCCCTTGCCCAAATTTTCGCTACGTACGCGATCCGTCTCAATAGGCACGGAGCACTTCTCAGAGAGAGATTGAAAGAGAGAGCGAGATCACTTTTGTTTACCACGCACACATGCACTGCATAGCAGGAATCTACTCATTGAACAAGCGAGAACAGCATGCAATCTGAACACACTTTCTGATACATATTGCCTTTTTTCCACATCCTACAACATTCTCACACTCCACATACACTTTTAGTTAGTGCCGAAGTAGAGCTACAAACGGAATCAAGAGCATTCTCTCCGACCGATGTTCGCGTTAGAATTTTTCCATTACTTTTCGTAAATTCGTCGGGTTCTTTCGTTTCTTCTCTGACCAAGTAAACTTTTCCATTTCCGCTTTTGATCGTTTGATGTAAACCCCTTTGGCTGAAGATGTAAACGAATTCGAAGACAGCGACAATACTCTGTACTAAATATCACAGGATGGTATGCAACCGCCTTCTTTTATTTGTAAAACAACAGATTCATTATAACGATTTTTCTTATTTCAAGAATAATAGGTACATTTGATTATTATTATTTTCTCTACATCTTTCTTATTCCCCACATCTTGAAAATCAACACTCGACGACGATACCTACGCTTACAATTTTACTTTATAAACCGGCACTTAAGGACCAACTACGGCAAACACGAACCTGTGCTAAGCATGTATCGCGTTATCAACAGTTATTATAGCGTGTTTAATTTTAATGTATCCCGTGATGTTAATAAGCGTTGTTTCCGAAGATGTATGTGTTAGTTATTGTATGTAATTTAGTTTTATCTTATTGTCATTGGGATAAACATTTTTATCTGTTGTTGAATCAATAAATAAATAAATAACCTTCTCAGAGACGGATTCGCCGTAAAGTCAACTTCAATGGAACTACTTCTCAATCTAGCTCAGAAGCAGCCATCTCTTTGCCACATTCTTCGAAAGCGTGTTTAGTAAAGCTTCTCCCAATCAACGTCGGAACCCCTTTGAACAGATACCGTCCTGTGGCATTAGTTGGGCATGCATACAGTTTTCTACGAATGATGTTCGGAAAGCCCTTGAAGACCTCTACTCAACGAAAGGACCCGGAACAGATAGCCTACCTCCTGTATTTTGAAGAATTGCGCTACTACTCTTGCAATTCCCATCGCTGCAGTTTTCAACCGCTCACTCCAGGACAGAACATTCCCAATTTCATGGAAAACGGCGTCCATAGTACCGATCTATAAGTTCAGAAGTTACACTTGTGTCGAAAGTATCCATACTTTGCACTATCATAAAGGTTTTCGAAAAGCTAATCTACTCAGTATTATACAGAGCTGTTGCACCGATCATCTCCGTTGCTCAACATGGCTTTGTGAAGAACCGTTCTACAACATCGAACCTAATGTGCTACGTTTCAACGATATCACGCGAACTGGAGTCAAAAGGACAAGTGGATTCGGTTTATATCGACTTTGCGAAAGCGTTTAATGCAGTACCGCACAATGTCATCGTTGGAAAAATGAGCCACCTAGGATTTCCAACATGGATCACTGAATGGCTTTACTCGTACCTGTCTAATCGCAATGCTTTCGTAACTGTGAATTCATTGCGTTCCAGGACATTCAACATACCCTCTGGAGTACCCCAGGGCAGTGTACTCGGCCCTCTTATTCTTATTATATATGTGAATGACTTGTGTCAACTGCTTTCATCGTCAAAACTTTCATTCGCCGATGATCTTGAAATGAAATTGTTCCACGTGATTATTTCTCCCGCCGATTGTGTCGAAGTTCAGGATGATATAAACCGTTCGCTAGTCTGGTGTGGTGACAACTGCATGCGCGCAAACAACAAAAAGTGCAAACTTACACCACCTGCAACAACGCTATTCTGCACCAGTATTATATGGGATCGGATTCTCTGGAACGTGAAAGTTCTATCTGTGATCTGGGTGTTACGATTGATTCAATGAGCACACGAGCATCTTTATTGCTAAAGCATACACTGTGCTTGGTTTTATTCGTCGTCATGCTTCAGGTTTCACTGGTGTTTATTGCCTTAAGACGCTTTTTTGCTCGCTAGTTCGCAGCATCTTAGAATACGACTCACCGGTGTGGTCTCCATCTTACGTCACGCATACTCTTGCAATTGAGCGGGTTCAGAAAAGTTTCATGAGGTTTTCCTTGCGTCGGCTCCCATGGAATGATCCAGTCAACCTTCCCGCTTATCCCGACCGACGCAAATAGATTGATTTGGAAACCCTCTCAGTCAGACGTATTCAACTGTAACGGCTGTTCATCTTCGACCTTATAATGGGCGAAGTGGATTGTTCCGAACTCCTAGAATTAATTCCGTGGAACACTCCTCCTCGTCGGTTCCGAAACTCCCCATTACTGGCAATTCCGTTTTACAGAACGACCTTCGGATTCAATCATTGTTTTAACTTGTGTTTGCGATCCTTTAATGATGTATGTAACGAATTTGATTTTAGTTTGTCTAAAAATGTGTTTAGTGCTAGAATTAAATTAGATTAAGTTATTCTAAGTAATCAGTCTGTGCGACATTGTGATGTACAATAAATAAATAAATAAATAAATAAATAAATAATACAACGGTCGGCGTTCAGTTTTCTCACCAAATCATTATCCGAGATGTTGGGATCAGTCTTGATTTTCGGAATGACCTTCACCCGCAGTTGACGCTCAACGCCCTGCATGATAAATATCTTGTAACCACGTTAGTTTTTAATTGTGAACAAAATAGACTGAGCAGAACTATTTACAAACCACAAAACACTGTTAAAAACTCGCATATCTGACCACTTGCAGCGCCACTATCTTTAAAATGAAGTGCCAAATTTCTAAATGAGCTAGGCTTTAAAAGATTGGTAAGCTGAAATAAAGTAGCAATTTTTCTTTAAATTAACAGGGTAAAGGGTGATACGGTCAAAATTTGGTCAAGGGAAAACGCGTGTAAATCGGTGAAATCGTTTATTTAAAAAATCAAATTAAATTTCTTTTTCAAGTTCAATTAGTATAAAATTCAGGAAAAATATTCAGTTAGGCTTCCGCTTTTCCAAATCCGAATTGCCGGGCCTTACGCTTGACCCCTGCCATCAGATTTTGCACAGCCACCTTGTCCACCTTCTTCGCCGCAGAAAGCCAGTTTGCCTTGAACTGCTGCTCGTCCTTAGCAGTTTTTTTGGTCTTCTTTAGGTTCCGCTTGACAATAGCCCAGTATTTCTCAATTGGGCGGAGCTCTGGCGTGTTGGGAGGGTTCTTGTCCTTGGGAACCACCTGCACGTTGTTGGCGGCGTACCACTCCATGGCCTTTTTACCGTAATGGCAAGATGCCAAATCCAGCCAAAACAGTACGGAACAACCGTGTTTCTTCAGGAAAGGCAGCAGACGTTTATTCAAACACTCTTTCACGTAAATTTCTTGGTTGACAGTCCCGGAAGCTATGGAAATGCTGCTTTTCAAGCCACAGGTACAGATGGCTTGCCAAACCAGATATTTCTTTGCGAACTTTGACAGTTTCGTGTGCTTGAAAATATCTGCTACCTTTCCCCTTCCTTTTGCCGTATAAAACTCCTGTCCCGGAAGCTGCTTGTAGTCGGCTTTGACGTAGGTTTCGTCGTCCATTACCACGCAGTCAAACTTCGTCAGCATCGTCGTGTACAGCCTCCGGGATCGCGCTTTGGCCGTCGTATTTTGTTTATCATCGCGATTTGGAGTCACTACCTTCTTGTAAGTCGATAGTCCGGCTCGTTTTTTGGCTCGATGCACGGTTGTAGACGATACACCCAGCTTATTTGCGGCATCTCGGAGAGATAGGTTAGGGTTTCGCTTGAAACTACCGGCAACTCTCTTTGTCGTCTCAGCGGCTTCCGGTTTTCGATTTCCCGCCGATCCAGACTTCCTGGCTGTCGACAAACGTTCCCCAAACACTTTAATTACATTTGTAACGGTTGATTTGGCAACTTTTAGCGATTTTGCCAACTTTGCGTGCGAGTAGCTCGGATTTTCGCGATGCGCGAGCAAAATTTTGATACGCTGCTCTTCTTGCTTGGACGGCATTTTGACAACTGAAGAGTGAATTCCAAAATCAAAATAGAAGCAACATTCTACACACACACACCTTTAAAATGAGGGGTGTTCAGGTTTTTTAAATGCAAAATTGAAAGAAATACGTCAAGTTGATATTGACCAAATTTTGACCGTATCGCCCTTTAAGGGTTGTAAAACAATAGTTTTTATGTTTGCATTTTCTGATTGTATCAAAGGCCAAAGGTCAAGATAGAGGGATGGAGTCGGTTGGACACCATTCCAAGTAACATTGCCAAAACCATCCAGCTTTATTGAGTTTTACTAAAAGTTTATGATAGCCACTAGTAATCAATTAGGTTTTATCATGGCACCAAGCGGTGCCAATAGATTTCATATTTTAGAACCTACAAAGCTTGTTTACAACGATCTTAGAACCATGTTTTCTCAAATTCCTTTTACTCCTATCAAAGGTTTTATTTCAACTTTATGAACTCATAAAATGCTGTTTTGAAATGCCGTTTTAGGGCTCATTCAGATTATCTTATTATGGTCAGTTGAAAAAGTATTTTAAAACCATTTTGCCTACAGTAAATGCATTAAAAGGCAAATTGGCCGGCGTCGGTGGTGTAGTGGTAAGCGTGACTGCTACTTGTCACCCCAGTGGGTCTGGGTTCAATCCCAGTCGACGTCGGTGGTTTTTCTGAGGCGAAAAAATCTGGTTACGTCTTCCTTCGGCTTTACGGTCCCGGCTCATATTCATGAGTCGTTAGGTAGGGTCCAGGTGGTGGAGTCGTCTTCCTGGCGTCGGTGATTGTCACCATGTGAGGAAATAGGCCGACGTAAAATAAAAAAAATAAAAAAGGCAAATTGGTTTTATAGTAGTTGTGGTGAATTGGTCTCAATGAATTAAGAATATATTTAACACAGCAGCTGATATCTACGTCTCTTCGAGTACAGTCGTACAGTACCACGTGATACCAACGTTCTATGACCTTCTCACAAGGTTGAATGGCTCACGGTTTTCCCGGCTCGACATAACAGATGCCTACCATCAGGTCGAATTGCATGAGGCAAGCCGGTATATTACAACATTTATAACCCATGTGGGAATGTTCCGATATACTCGTCTGATGTTCGGAATATGTAGCGCGTCCGAATACTTTCAAAGGATCATTGAACAAATTCTGTGTACTTGTCCAAACACATTCAACTACCAAGAAGATATTTTTTTCCATTGAAAAACTGAAGAAGAGCACGATACAGCCCTTGCATGAGCCCTTGAAACTTTGAAGGCCCATAATGTAATTCTGGATCCTAACATTGATCGCCAACTTGTTCGATGTCTGCAGGAAACTCTTCTGTATCTGGAACAGTGTCATCTGACGTGGTAATCTTCTTCACGTGGGCTACATTTCTTTCGATTGTCCTTCCTGAAACAAGTACAGCCATTTTCATCCTCAAATTGCGCCAAAACCGCTCTCAACCCAACAAGTGATGCTTCTGCAAGGATTCTTGACCGCCGAGTGTTATCAAAATATCCCAATACAGGGGTAGAGCAAGCAGCCTTCTTCAGTTGGTTGAGTGCAATTTCGTATTGTGACATCCAAACAATCGGACGGCCGCCAGAGATCAGTTGCCTAAGCTCGTAAGTTTTGGTTGCAAGGTCGGGTATGAACCTACCCAAGCAGCACACAACAGTCAAAACTGGTTTCAGCAGCTCTATTGTGACTTAATTGAGTCACAGAGCAGTCACCTTTACTGGGTTGAAACAAATGTGCTACTAGGGTACCAACGTATCCGATTAGGCCTAGAAAACCTCGAACCTCCTCTGAGGACCTTGGGGCCCTGAATGTAGAAACAGCTGTTATTTTGTCATTAATTGGCTTGAGTCCATTTTGGGAGATATGATAGCCCAAGAATTCTGTCTCGATGATCTTGAATTTACATTTCTTTGCATTGATAATTACATTGTGGACCTCCAAAGTTTCAAGGGCACATGCAAGGGCTGTATCGTGCTTTTTTTCTATGAACTTGAAACGGATCACCGTCCGATCTTTAAACCGTCTTCTCAACCACTTGAACGGATTGAAAGGTGGGTTTAGAGACTTCAGCCGTTCAAATTTCGAATAATTTACAAGCCAGGAAAAGATATCAGTGCCGACTCTTTGTCGCGCCTCTCTGATCCAGACGATGATAGGGACACCGACAACTGTGACGATCGCCTATACATAAGTGTTGCAATCGATGTCTCTGAAATAAAAGATGCATTAGAAACAGATTTTGAGTTGCTTTTGGTGAAGGATGCCTTACTAACGTCAGATTGGAATGACAAAACAATCAAAACTGGTGAAAAAGTGTACATCCCATTCCAGAAGGATTTTGCTTTGCTATAAGACCATCCCCACCGGTGGGTTCGTATCTGGGTAATATTTTGATGACAAAAAGCTTTCCTATTTTGATTTAGCCACCCACTTTCGCACCGGTCGTTCATAAAAAGTTAACACAATAAGACTCAAATTTATTCTCGCACCGGTTTCGTTTCGCTAAATATTGCGTACAGTGTATAGTTTGAATACTCTTCAGTACAGGTTTTCGACGTTCTGCACGGACAGAAGTTTTGTTGTATTGAAACAAAAATTATAATTATTGAATTTAAGCAAAACATTTCTTTTGACATTATTTTATTGTTTTGATAAAATTATTTCATATTTTTTCAATGTAAGATTCTGTTTGTTTTGAACGAACTACTTTTCAATTAAAACTACTGTCGAAATAAAAATATACTGACTTGATTCAATAATAGTTTATTTGAATTGAGCGTAAATTAATGTTTCTATTCACAGATCTAATGCAAAAGCAAGTCATATATCTATTTCACATTATATAAGAAAATAAACATAAAAAGCTATAAATTTTAATGAGCATGAGCATGAGTATGATTGACCGCCCACGGATGCTACTCCGTTATTGCCAGATCAGCTGTATTTACACAAAGAACCAACAGATGATGTTTGGGATTAACATACATCTTCAATGTGTAAAAACTGGTGACCCATTATAAAGCAATACCGGCGCCGGCCGTGCCCGAATGCTGGTCAAGTAGGGAATGGGAAGGAACGTGTTGACATGATACTCGCTTTGAAGGAAGCCGAGAAATCCTCTGCACTTCCACGAGAAATCACTGGGATGTTGGATAGTTGGGGAAAGGTTAACAGCAGGGTTCGTTTTGGTTAACGATACGCTGAAAGTATGTTGCACTATCTGCCAAGGGCAATGGACCGCTCCAATGTGACTGAAAAGAGACAAGCATAACGGAAACCAAAACAAAACAAAATAGACAAAATAAACAGATAGACAAAATAAAACAGAATATTAGATACTGTCTTCAAAATTTGGTAGATATAAATTGTTTGTTGCTTTGCAAACCAGCTCCCCTCGATGTCCTAGATCCCGGCCAAGTTCTGCTGGACTCGCACTGCTGCAGTCGGCACTCGTTCACATCACGCCGGCCATCGCCGAAGTGTCGGAAACCTTCCGGTTGTAACATGATATCTGCGTCCAATACGATCTTCTTGCACCGATAAATTTACAGACTAAGCCTGCACGCCTAATCAAAATTCATTTTGGCACGGTATTGGTTGCAGCAAACAGAATCAAAGAGAAAAATAAGCTCGCTTATGACCTCTTACTTCACACGGTTGCTACTAGACAGGATACGTAAATATTTCGATAAATCCAACTCGGGCTTCGGCGATAGATAGACTCTTATTTTAATTTCCAAGGCAAACTTCAAGGTAAACACACTGGTCGTCGTTGTCGTACACTTTACCTTGACTCTGCTTCGGTTGCGAAAACATTGGGCATACGGCCGATTCCGTACACTGTGAAACTCGCGGTTTTTTTGATAGTTTGAAAAGGTACTGCAAGAAGACTCTCCATTGCCCTATTTCAATACTGTTTCTTGCACCGATTAATTTACAAACTAAGCCTGCTCACCGAATCAAAATTCACTAGGCCCCAGTTGTGGTATTTTCCTTTAAAATCTAGTTCAAGATATTGGCACTTGGTTGCAGCATTTGACTGTTCATTATTAAATGATAAAAACTTTTCCGTAAGTACTTCCAACTTCTCTGTAAGCAATCAATGAAAACGGGCGCACTAACCCATACAAAACGGTTCGTCATCCCGACCATAGTAGGAGCGCAGAATACAGAGAGCAGGTGGAAGAAAGAAGGAAAATTCTACTTATAATGTGTGTCCTATAATGTGTTGAGGAACTGGTGTTCTGTTTTATCTGGCTGAAATTAAATTGCTGCAGTACTCAAATTGTGCCATCGAACAAAACAAGAATCTTATTTGAGATCCTCCACTGAACTGTCACTTTTCCAATAAGAACTTCATGTGAACAGCTCTGTGAAGGATTTGATGTTGTGGTCATGCAAGAGCTGAAGTGTCGCTAGAAACCATTATAAATTAATGTTTTTAATTGGAAAAACTTAATTCAAATAAATATTGTAATCGTATTTGTGGATTCCTCAGTTAAAATTATATGTTAAATTATTTTTGGATTCTATTCTTGTTCAAGGCAGAAAGAAATACTTATCTATTTTTGTCACATCAAATTCTGCTTCCCAGTTTCTTGTAGCCCTGCCATTTGTCTCCTAGTAAAGATGCCAAATCCGATGTTATACTTCATTTCAGTAGAAAAAAAAACCCAGATTCCACTTTTTTTCTAATTTCACCGGGATACTATGCGTGAAGCCACAGATTACACTTATGTCCACATTTTGGGATTTTTCCCCTTCTAATTATACAGAAATTTTAGATAAAATAATCGGCACACTATTCAAACTTTCTACCGAACGTTAGGATTGGGCGATCCCTATACATAAAAAGCTATAAATTTTAATGTTTCTAAACTATCCTTTTTCTTTTATAAGTAAAAATTTTTTTTGGGAAAATTTTTAATTTTTTTTTTTTAAGTGTGGGGGGGGAAAAACCTTTTTTTTTTTTTTGTTTTTGGGGGGTCCGCTGATTTTTTTTTTTTTGTTTTTTTTTAAAAATTTTTTTTTGAGGGGGGGGTAAAAAAAAAAAAATATTTTTTTTTTCCCCGCGGGGGTTTTGTGAAAAAATTTTTTTTTGTGTTTTTTGTTTTTGGGGGAAAAAAAAAAATACTCAATGGACATTTCTTAGCCTATAATGTCACTCTAAGCAAAATCGTCTCACATTCTATAAAGGGTGCAGAGAATTTTCTTTTCTCGAACGATATTTATAGAAAAATCTTCAGATTTTTATGTCTATAACATTTTTTGCATCGCTGCACATAAAAATAATCCTAGCACCTGAAGATTAATAGATAGATTTATTGCAAATAATAAAGAAAAGGTTTTAAATTCCCATTGCAATTATTTTAAGAACACAATCAAATCAACATAAAAACAATAACAAGGCTCTTATTAATGCAATCATAATATTTTTATTTCTACTATGTTTGTTGATATTCTTTGAAAAAACAAATACAATTGAAATGACAAGAAATGTCTTGGTTTACAATTTTTTTACGTGTTGCTGGTCCCAAAGCTGTCAATTTAACAGCTTACGTCAGAACGATAAAAATTTGTAGATATAAAAGTTTTTTTAAAGGGAAATTTTATTTGGGTGGGCCAAGTAACGTTTTAAGTTTTATGAATTCCTGCAAGGGTGTTATAAAACGACATCCATAAAACTCTGGTCAAGGCGTATTTGTCTTGATTCCTTCCCCCAAAACCTCATAAAGACTAAAATTTGGCTAGTTGGCCCACCCTCGCAGAGGTTCTGAAGGGTATATTTTAGAGACAGTTCTAGATTGGATTAAAATAAAAAGATTGTATAGTGACCAAATTAAAAACCGTTTGAAAACCAAATGTAAGCTACAATAAAATCAATTTGACATTTATAAAAACCTGTTTTGGGCCACTTCCTCTAGACGCTTGCCAAAGCCACTCAAAACAGTTTTATTCATATTATAATCGTATTCATAAAATTTATTTGGTCTCAACAAATTCATTTCGACAAAAAACACTTCTGATTGGAGAAAACATTTACCCATCAGTATTTTCAACGTAAAATATTTAACTCAGTTATATTGATTTATCATAATTTATCACTAGTCTCAAATTTCAAGTGCCAAACAAAATTCATTGTGTAAAGTACTTGAAAAGAGCTGAAAAACTAAGTCCGGCTTCGAAATACGTTGTACTTTATATTTATTTTTTTATTCAAAAAAAGTTTAATTCTTCGTTGAAGTTAAGCTTTTTGCTCAATCACTCTTATTTAACCCTATTTTTATTCCACATAAACTGCTGTATAACAATAAACCGTGTCAATCGAAACATATCTTGATGTATGGAAATTATAAACCTTCCATGAAGATTGGAATAAAAATGGCAGCGGCATTTACATTGATTTTTCATAAGCCATTATTGAAAATGCTGTTTTGTTTTTATGAAAGCATCTATAAATAAATCATGTTTTGATATTGCATTTATGAAAATAATTTTGAGGCTAAACTGCTTCTTTGCAAAGCTATTTTGCTACATGCAAGACCGTTTAGCTGTCAAACAGCTTATATAGTAACCCAGCTGCTGCACAGTTTTAAAAAAACATGTAATTTTCTGCGTTTCTAATGCACATAAAGGGAACGCTAGATTTGGCAGAAATTAATGGGATATTTCATGTAAATTTAAGCCAGATAACGCCTTAATATAGTCTGTTGTATGAAAGATTGTAAACATTGTTGTATGGCGCAAGAAAGATTGCAAACAATTTCGTTTTTTACGCTTCCTTTGGCTTGAAATTAAACGAGGAGAAATTTTCCGCGCTTGTTGAAATTCATTATTTTTTTCTGTGTGCCAGAAAAGAGTTTTGACAGTTCAAGCTTAGTCCGCAGGAAGAAAATTGCAGGCAATTGAACGATGCGAAACATGCCTCACGATTATTCCATCTGGATCATCATCTCGGACGAAATTGTTGAATGATAAAATCATCATGGTCCTTAATCGACTTTTCCGAGAGAACAGTTCCTCCGATAACTTTGAATTCAAATGATCCAACGGCTCCAAGCGGCTCTGCTGGCGGTGGAACGGTGCGCGCGGTCATTGTCAACTGACTAATGTTGTTGTTTTGTCATGGAACTTAGTTCCAACTTAGGGTCACTATTCGGAATGCTTAAGAACTTAGCTTAATTTTTCGCTTAAACGTGCTAATTGTTTTCACTGTTTTAAATTTGTTGCTTTGCGAATCCATCTTTGTTTCATTTTATTATGACAACAAAGGTAGAGCAGCTTATCATACTCTTTATGTAGTTCAAAATGCTACAATATATGCTGTATGCTCTCGTCAAAATCCACATGGCTTAATGATGGTTTTATAATGATAAAGCGTACTTATGGAATATTTTATCATGACTCTCTTAAACAAATATGAACGAGCTTTATTATTGACTTACTGAACGGTTTTATGAGCGAATAGATTTCCTCGTCAATTATTTTTAAAAGCTAGACTGTTTTGGACTTCACCTTTTTGCTAGAAAAGGTTATAAAAACAGCCAAAAGTAAAATAATTAACCATACATCTTTCGCATAATTGAAAACCGCTTTTAAACAAAATGGCATGTGTATTGCAGTAATAAAGCCCTTATAAATTAGAACAAAAGCTAAAAGGCAGTAGGATTGTTACTTGAGTAGCTTGTTGCGTCTAATTCCTTCTACGGGGTTTTGTTGCTCTCTTTTTTTTACAACATATCACAATAAACGTGAAATTAGCAAAAAACGCTTTTAGAACAAATTTTAAAAACTAAAATTAAAATAAAAATCTTCTTGGTGATGTTGTTGTTTTTTTTTTTTTTCTTTTTTTTTTTTTTTTTTTTTTAATAGCGCCGCGCGGGGGGGTGGGGGGGGTTGTTTTATTTTTGGGCGGGGGGCGCCGCGCGGGGGGGGGTTTTTTTTTTCTCCCCTTTTTTTCAAAACGGGGGGGGGGGGGGGGTGGTAAAGGGGGGGAATTTTTTTTTTTTTTTTTTTTGTTGGGGGGGGGGGTGGGGGGGGGGTGTGTGCGGGGGGTGTTGTTTTTTTTACCCCAAAAGGGTCACGAATGCTGCAACTTGCCCATGAGACAGTAATGATATCCCGATTGCGCGACAGAGTGTAGTAGCCAGGAATGGACGATGAAGTAAGGAAATTCGTCAAGAGCTGTGAGGGTTGTCGAATAGTTAGAAAGCATTCTCCACCAGAACCGATGCGGCGCCGATCGATGCCTAGTGAACCCTAGGGCCCACTTCCGTCTAGTGAGTATTTACTAGTGGTTGTGGATTATTTCAGTCGGTATAAGGAAGTATGCATAATGAAAAAAAAATACGTCAGAAGGAACCATAAAATACCTGGAATCAATCTTTGTCCGGCAAGGATACCCTAGGACGATAACACTGGACAACGGACGACAGTTCATCAGTAGAGACTTCGAGGATTACTGCTTCATAAAAAACATCACCCTAAACCATACTGCTCCCTATTGGCCTCAAGCTAACGGTGAGGTAGAACGACAAAACAGCTCACTCCTGAAACGCCTTAAGATCAGTCAATCACTTAACCGGGATTGGAAAGATGATCTTCTGCAGTACATGATGATGTAAAACACAACTCCTCACTCTGTAACGGGCAAACCTCCTTCATCGTTGCTACAAAACAGAATAATCCGATCAAAAATGCCATCCATAACAGACCTTGAGACAGTGTTACCAGCGAGTTCTGGAGTTCATGACGGAAATGCAATTCTTAAGCATAAGGGAAAGGAAAGAGAGGATTTCAGACGCCACGCTAGGCAGTCGGGCATTCAGGTAGGGAATAAAGTTTTATTGCAAAATCTCATTTCAGCAGGCAAACTAACCCCAATATTTGGACGAGCCACGTCAAATGACACTGTTCTAGATACAAAAGAGTTTCCTGCAGACATCGAACAAGTTGGCGTTCAATTTCAGGATCAAGAATCTTCTTATGCCACGCGTCCTATCCGCCAAGTTAACCGGCCATCATGGCAACAGGACTACATCATCCATTCGACCAATTCAACACAGCAGTTGATATCTACGTCTCTTCGAGTACAGTCGTACTGAGCATGAGCATGATTGACCGCCCACGGATGCAATTCCGTTATTGCCAGATCAGCTGTATTTACACAAAGAACCAACAGATGATGTTTGGGACTAACATACATCTTCAATGTGTAAAAACTGGTGACCCAATATAAAGCAATACCGGCGCCGGCCGTGCCCGAATGCTGGTCAAGTAGGGAATGGGAAGGACCGTGTTGACATGATACTCGCTTTGAAGGAAGCCGAGAAATCCTCTGCACTTCCACGAGAAATCACTGGGATGTTGGATAGTTAGGGAAAGGTTAGCAGCAGGGTTCGTTTTGGTTAACGATACGCTGAAAGTATGTAGCACTATCCGCCAAATACAATGGACCGCTCCAAAGTGACTGAAAAGAGACAAGCATAACGAAAAAGAAAACAAAATAGACAAAATAAAATAAAACAGGATATTAAATATTATCTTCAAAATATGGTGGAAATAAATTATTTGTCTGCTTGCAAACCAGCTCTCCTCGATGTCCTAGATGGCCAAGTCCTGCTGGACCCGCAGCTGCTGCAGTCGGCACTCGTCCACATCAAGCCGACCGTCCCGACGTGTCGGATATCTGCGTCTAATATACTCTTCTTGCACCGATTAATTTACAAACTAAGCCTGCACACCGAATCAAAATTCATTTAGGCACGGTTGTGGTATTATCCTTTAAAATCTAGTTCTAGATATTGGCACTTGGTTGCAGGAAACAGAATCAAAAAGAAAAATAAACTCGCTTATGACCTCTAACTTTACACGGTTGCTAAACAATACACACAATACACCGCAAGCAAACGACCGCACGATACGAATAAAATACACCCGCACTTTTAATTTTAAAAAGCTATCAAACTTTTTTCGCCGAGGCAATACTCCACATACCCTCGATAGGAATCGAAAATGATTCCGATCCAATTTCACTGCCTACAAATACTTCGGTGGAACTAAAACGAGACGCACTTCAGGGCTCCGTTAATTAATTATTGTCCGGGAGCACACACATTCATGTGGAATACTCCGGAACTGCAGCTGAAACTGATAATGCGCACTAAGCCTTGCTCATCACTTTCTTCTACGTTATCTCGCTTCCTATAAACGTAGAGAGTTGCTCACTCACGCACACAAGAATACTGAGAGTGATTTGCAAATTTACTTGAACGCACTATTCTAATCATCACGATCGCAAGAAACTTGAGCTTTGGTTGAACCATTTCAATAATTTCACTAATTTTTCACGTTGGAACGTAATGCAAAGCAGACCTGATATCGCGCTAAGAACCGCTAGCGTTGCCTTTGTCCAAACTAGTTATGTTGGGGCACGATCACATTATCGGAGAGCTAATAAAGTTTAATTACAAATTCACAGGCTCGCACAAACGGGAGAGCGAAGCACTACACAACCGATCGGAACGAATACCCGCGATGAACCTCCTCTTCGAGTACAGTCGTACTGTTGATAAACTACTAGTGTGATAATAAACTAAATAAATTGATTGTTAACCTATACGAGCATTACAGTTTTCTATAAATACAACGGACACCACAGTAGTCATTGCGACCATAAATTGGCTTTTTGGCAAAACTGTGAATTTTTGACGTAGGACTACGTCTTTGATTTCAATACATGGGTACACGTTGCGAGTACAAAAATTTTGAGCGTCACGAAATATGCTTAGGTTTTGAACGTTAATTACTAATTCATTTCGTGACCGATTTTCAAAATCTTTGCACCAATCTATCTAGAATATTGTTACGCATCAGTTTTAATATTGAAATTGATTGATTTTCAACATAAAGCTATTGAAAATAACATCATAACATAACAAGGTCTTATAATGTCGATTTTTCAGAGTTAATTTAACAAATGCACAGTATAATCCTAGTACAGACTTCATATTTAAGTAGGCAGCAATGAATGATATATAAGGGGGACACCTTCGCATTTCGATTTAGTTTTTCGAATGTCGTGGAGCTGTGCAGAGTAAGGTCTGCTGTAGGGACGCATTTGGCGCTAGCAAGCACCCTGGAGGGTAGACTGGCGAGCAGTCGTTGTCCAGAGAGGCGTTGATGCAGTTGGCTGTTGGTGCCGATGCTCCTGTCAACCTCGCTGCGAGAAACATGGCTGCTGAAGCCTACGGGTTGGCGGAAAAGGCCGCCCGTGACAACAACGGCAGTTGGCGGCAGCAAGCACCCTAGAGGGTGCACTGGCGAGCAGTCGTTTTCCAGAGAGGTGTTGGTGCAGTTGGCTGTTGGTGCCGATGCTCCCGTCAACCTCGCTGCGAGAAACATGGATGCTGAAGCCTACCCGTGATAACAACAAGACAAGAATCATCCCACGTCACCTGCAGATGGCCACCCGCTACGACGATGAGTTGAACCAAGAGTAACAAGAAGAAAGCCCAACTTCAATCGCGAACCATGTTTCTCCCGCGTCAACCAAATCCGTCCTTTTCAGGACGACCAAATCAGTTTGCCAACTAAAGAGTTTGTTTGGTTGAATTTTACTCTTGTGCTGTTTGAAATTTCCATTACTGCGCCCCGGCTGTACATGGCATTGCTTTAAACGACGCGTCTCGGAGCAAATGACAAAGCGCGTTGCACAATCAACGAACGAAATTCTATAACCGTTAATTAGAGCCGAACTGCAACACGTCAGACCGACCATGTGTACAGATCTATAGTATAAAATGGGGGGTAAATTGCGTTTGATTTTACCATGCCTTCGATTAGATCAACCATGGTGCGGTTGATATTAATATGAGGTCTGTCAAATATACCACAAATGTTGAAGGTTGTACCATAAACGTAGTAAATTTGACTGAAATCTCATGGTAGTTAGAAAATAGAAAATAGGCATGGTCGGGTAAAATGGCAGTATTTACTACAAGATTTTTTTCTGTGTTGTTGTGCCTAGCGGATTAGTTGCTGGCGGTATGCAATAAATATTTCATAAAATTCAGTTTTCAGTATCAGTAAAACTCAGATTCAGTATTGAACATAACCAATAACCAAATAACTTGCGTGAAGTTGCTTTTTTGCAATCGCTGCCCGCTGTTTGCTGGCATGTGATCATTTCCCTATCACAGTCATCATTCTCTTATAACTAGTTGTTTAATGCTGGTCATGTTCTCTTCAAATTCCAATCAGTTCTTAACAGTGTTTCTTACGTTCTAGAACCTTGAATGGAGTCCCTCCCTTCGACAGGAATCAAATAATTTTGAGAAAGTCTAAGTGAAATATCGCAGCATATGTCGAACGGAATGGATTTAAACAGCATAGCTACCGTGGTAGTTAGGTAAGAGTTTATCTGCTCGATCAGATACCGCCTTCCAAACATGCCCTACGCTCAATTTCAACTACTTCTATTAAATTGCACATCCTGCCGTGCTCTTACGGACCTATCAATACTTTCTCTTCACATCTTTGGTTCTAGTAGAAAATTGCTGTCCACTCCTAAAGTTGCATATTGATAAGAATGATATTTCCAATTTTCAAACATGCAATGAATGTTTATCGCTACTGCACATATTAGGCTGATTATCCCAATATGAGTATTTTTGGAAAAACATCGGGTTAGTCCTTCAGAGAAGTTTTTCACAAAACTTTAGGTAAGTCTTTCAGAGAACTTCATGGAAGGTTTGCAGAGAACTTCAGGGAAGTTCTTCAGCGAAGCGAAGTTCTGAAGAGAACCGAATTCTTCAGAGAACCTCAGGAAAGTTCTGCTGAGAACTTCAGAGGAATTCTTCAGAGAACTTCAGGGAAGTTTTGCAGAGAACTCTAGGGAAATTCTTCAGAGAACTTCAGAGAAATTCTGCAGAGAACTTCAGGGAAGTCTTTCAGAGAACTTCAGGGAAGTTTTGCAGAGAACTTCCGGGAAGTCTTTCAGAGAACTTCAGGGAATCGCTTTTCTTATGGGTCTTCAAGGTAAGACATGTTAGTGTGCATGGATTGCATATAAGCGTCAGCAATATTTGGCAAACGACATTATTTTGTCGAATCTATGAAGAGAAAATAGGTGCTGCAATGAAACATTACATACACAAATGTTAACATTAAACTGGTTTAAATGTTTGATTTATTCCTCGTATATAAATATCAAATTACATCCTTACCTGAAGTTCGCTGAAGAACTTCCCTGAATTTCTCTGAAGAACTTCCCTGAAGTTCTCTGCAAAATTTCTCTGAAGTTCACTGAAGAATTTACATGAAGTTCTCTGGAGAACTTCCCTGAAGTTCTCTGAAGAACTTCTATGAAGTTCTCTGAAGAACTTCCCTGAAGTTCTCTGCAGAACTGCTATGAAATTCTCTGAAGGACTTACCCGAAGTTTTGTGAAGAACTTCTCTGAAGGACTCAGAAGAACGTACCAAAAATACCCATATTAGGGTAATCAGCCTCTTATGTGCACTAGCGATAAACATTCATTAAATATACTATAATTGTTATGTTTGTATTTTCCGTTCGTGGAGTAACGTTTATGACGTAGAAGGAGATTTTCGCTCATCACCATGAGGCACCAAGAGTGGACAGTACAGTTTTGCTAGAATAAAAGATATGAAGAGCAAGTGTTGGAAGTTGTACGGTAGGTTGAAAATTGAATAGAAGTATTGAAAATTGAGCGAAGGGCATGGATATAGTGGTACTCAAACCATGGACGTTACTTTTGCCTAACATCCCACTGTTGGGTAGGTCAAGGCACGGACGAATCCGCCACCTCAACAGGCGTTATACCCTGATGTAACCCACCTCTAATTTTTTTGATAATATTAAACAGAAACTCGTTTATTGTAAAATTTAATTGGTCGTCCTGAAAAGGACAGTAGCTATTATACACGTTAGAAATTAATTTATGTATTCGGTTTATTTGGCTAGCAGGACACCATCATTTGCTGTGTTCAATACAGCATTGTAGTTTATTAAACTCCTCGTCACTGTGAATGGCTGACGGCAATATACTTGGGATGATTCTAGTAATCTATTTGGTACAAACGTCATTTTCCGCTGGAAGGTGCCCGGTTCCGGTATGGCTTCGGCAGCGGATGCCGACCACGCGGATTATCAATTTTTACAACTCATTGCCACGGCAATAGGTCAAGCGGGGAACCTTGCACGACTTTGCAGCGCTTCCTTTTGGTTTGTAGATGAGCAAGTGCAGGCAATAATCGCGAGAAAACGGACGAGATAGAAGAAAAAAAACGAGAAAAATCTTCGTAGCGAAAGAGCGAAAAAACACAACCGCTCAATCGTACTTGAATATCCCAAAAAAATCATTTGATTCGAATCGTGCGCTTTATAGTGGCGTTGATAGCATTGCGTACAAATAAGAGAGGCACGAGAATGCAGTACGAAGCAACTTTCATAAGAGGGGACTGGCTTCAGACAACGGCAACAAAGCAAAATAAATTTGCAGCTGAAGGGTGTGGCTATGGCTTCATTAAACATGGAATGAAACATAGTGCAATAAAAATAAGAAGACAATTTGAACCATTTGTTATCCGTTTTTGAGGACCCGGAGAGGGATAACCATATTTTCTACCTGTTCGTATGCAGATTTGTATGCGAGCAAAAGAAGGTCATTCTTAAGTAAAAAATTGGAGTACTTATACAAATAGCACTTGATTGAAATTTTAATCCAAAATATTTGTAAGTTTTTCTGATCAAATGGCGTATAAATAAAGTCATTGTGATCAGTCGAACGAGAGTAGTTAGCGTTCAAAAACCTTTCACTTTTGCGTAACGCTCTCATTTTTTAAAATTTTAAAATGACACCCGGTATCGAAAAGAGAAACGTAGTCCTACTTTAATAGTACATTTTGGATTGTTTGAGGCATTAAGTCGAGAGTGGTAAATTCGACAGAGATTTTTCATTAAACCCGAACTGAAAAACGTAAGCAATGGCTCCGTATGTTGAAAATTTCATAAGAATTTGACTCGTCCCTAAAATAATATTAAAAATAATAAAAACATTTTAATATTAACCAACCAAATGTGTTATGATATGTATAAATTAGATGATCCCATTATTACTATACACCAATGCGGTGAGGCAGTTATTTCAGTGGTTCACAAAATATATCAAAATTTCAATTTTTGATGCCAATTTGTGAAGAAAAATGCAAGTCACATGAGGTCAAAATATGACATTCGGTGGTTTTGGGACCAAAGCTAACGGAAACTGACATTGAGCTCTGGATCTCAAGACTTTTTCGGATTTTGTCGACCAGTGTAATCAATAACAGCGCCCGCCACGTTCTTGCAACCAAAGTAAAGGGAAAGAATGTTAGTGTGACCTTTGCTGTTTAGGGACTATGTTTATCTCTGCATTCCCACTAAGGTTACACGAAGGTTTCTTTTTTATATTAGTAGGGTAGGACTCGATGGATCAGGATTCACCTTCATGAGTGATGTGATCATATTTACGATTCAGAATAAGATTAAATTTTATGTGATGTAGGTTCAAAATAAAAGGATATAGGGACAAAATGGATAGCAATTACCGCTCCGGCATGTAACATGCGTTCCACATGTGAGATATTCATGGTGATATTCTCACAACGGGCGTTCAGAGTGGTTAGACGGATGCATATGAGAGATAATTCCAGAGTTTCCACGAGTTAACTCAATTCCATGACGTTTAGTTATAGAAGACAAGAACCATTTGACTACATGCTACATTTGGGAATATCAGGGCAACGATCCCTCTTCGCATCTTTAACTTTGATAAATAACTTTTGAACGCGCCCATACTCCTACCCCCACTCCAGTTTAGGATCTAGGAAACATTTGTATCCCCAACTAAACAATATTTCGTATTCCGACCTAACTATCCTGAAACAAAGCTGATAATGAAAAAAAAAAAATTACAAGGAGATTAATATGAAAACCATGACCCTGTGATAAAGAATATAAGTAATGTGAACACTGCTACTAATATAAACTACACGGACAAGTTCGTTCTACTGCTTAAAATGGTGTTCCATAAGCGTCCTATTTGTAGTGCTTGTCATCGTCAGTCTCCCGTAACACTTTTCTGTGACTATGTGCTTCATTTCGAACAGTCAGATAATTACCATGATCAAAACATTCACCCTTTTTGAAAATGGTGCAATAATAATTACATAATTACTCAAAATAACAATAAATTTCCATGCTGTGTGATGTGTTCATCATGCTCCAAGGCAATGCTCAACTTGCCCTGTGCGTCTTAAAAAATTCTAGACAAAATAGTCAAAAGGTCGAAAGTAACATTTGTAAACAATGACTTCTAGCGTATTTTTCTGGGATCTAGTTGCTCCCACAAACAAAATAGCACCAGAAACAGATACAGGGATTATTACCTTTCCGTCGGTAGTGGATATAGATGTTAGCAACCTGGCATTTCCAGGAAATTTATGTTTAAAGTCATTGTCTTCAATTGTTACTTTCGACCTTTTGACGATTTTGTCTAGTATTGCTAAATTTAGCAACCAATCTGATAACTGTATTTTCATGATCCAAAATGTCTTATTTTACAATTTTTATGACTAAATCACAATCAAAAATTAATGTGTTTAAATACAGCAGCGTAATACATTCTATTCAACTGCATTTAGTTAGCAAAAAATAGTCTTTTGCTTAGGGTGCTTATTATCCCTTCTGTCCCCTACTCTTGATAAACTAGCGCAGATTTGGAACAGACCCGGTTTTTTATATTTCAAATTTTATACGTTAGTCGAACTGGTTAGAGTGGAAACTATTCGTGAACTTCTTTCAGATGTTCTTCTTTATTGGGTCGTGAGATAGATAATAAAAAGGCATCTTGAGATAGATAATTATTTTTTTTATTTTTTTTTTTTTAGTACATTTGTGTAAATATGAAAATAAAAATTAAATTTTTTTAAGACCCTTTGGGGTGATGGGGGATGATTCTTCGGCGGCGCTTTGGCAAGCTTTGTGGGGTTTTTTTCCTTTTGGAAGAAAAAAGAATTAAGGTAATAATAAGAAAAAATAAAACCAAAATTGTAAATGACCATTTTTTGGATAAATTGTTAATAATTTTTTTTAAATTTTATTAATTAATTATAAAAGAACAAAAATACTAATGTAGTCTGATAAAAGTATGCTATTCAGGTGTTGTGTTGTTTTTTTTTTTTTATTTTTTTTTTTAATGGAAAATAAACCCCCTTCCCGGAATGGTTTCTTTGGCTCTTTTGTGTTTTCCCCCCCCCCCAAATTTTCCTTATCTGCCTTTTTGGACCTGTTACCCGGCCCGGGCAATAGTACAACAACATTAAAAAAGAGACAATTTTCGGATGGATGAAAAAAAAAAAAAAACGATAAAAGATATCAAAACAAAACAAATTTTCATTGATTCCTGTATTAATTCATGATTTTACAAAAATGACTCCACTCCCTGTCGGCGGCCTTACGGCAGTTGGCCGGAACTTTGGCCATAGCCGTCGAAAAGAAAGATGTTGGCATATTCTTCAACTCTCTGGTCGCCTTATTGATCAGTTCCTTTTCGGTTTTCACCACGAAATTGTTCGAAATAGATCCTCCGCTTCAGGTTCGCCCAGAAATTTTCAATTGGGCGCAGCTGGGACACGTTGGGGGGTTGGCGTTCTTGGGGAAGGCCGGGGTTTTCCACCAACTGCTTCTTTCCAGCCAACCCCTTTGCATAATTGGGGGAACCACCCGGACCCACTCGGAAGCCGGAAACAAACCAAAGGAGGCTTAGGGGCGGGACGCGTCATAAACTAGATAAAACACCGCGAGGGAAAGTGTCGATTTTTAACCCAAAAAAGAACTCCAGGAGGAGAAAAGACGTGTTTTGCTTTTGAAGCGTTGTTTTCGCGAAAAAAATGTATTAATTCATCCAGAATAAAAAGTTAAATCATAAATATCCGAGTGCTATGCGTGAGAAGTTGTGAATTTAATCGATTCCCACTAAATTTGTATTGTGAACGTGTTTCGTCAGATAGATTGTGCATCGGTAGTTTTTTTTTTTTTCATTTCTTGTTTATTAGTGCTGCGCCCTGCACCCGGACGATCTTTTCTGCATTGGATAAGGAACTTGGTGAGGTCGTTTTGTATTATGAAAATATACATTAGCTATATACTCGCCAGGATCAAGAATGTCTATTTTTGATTCTGGAAGTGTGAACATTCTTCATATATCCTTTTGATATGTGAATATTTTCATGCGGGGCTTATTGGATATGATGATGACCTCAGAATGTACGTGTATGAACAGGCATTCTTGAAATGGGTTATTGGATTTTCAATACAGCTGTCGCCTTCAATATCCAGGGCTAAAAATGTTTGCACATCGGGATAACATATAAATTAACGAAGAAATGCAGACAAGTTTCCAACGGCGCTGTAAAGCATCCAACGATTATGCTCCAACAGTTTAATGGTGATTTGAACGTGTATTCAACGTTCCAAGACTCGTTCAACTCGTTCATACGTTTCAAATGTTTTAATCCATCAGCTTTGAAAGTTGATGCACTTAAACTAAAGTAATCTCGCGCATGCCGCCAATAACATGTTTTGGTGAAATGTTCCGTCTTCAGAAAAATGTCTCTGAAGGAAAGACTGTACTTTGTAAATTCTAAAAAGATTTGCAGCAATTGTTTTCGTGGAGATCATTTCGCCCTCAAATGTTCCTCTAATTTTTCCTGAGTTTTCGGTCTCTTTGAAATGTTTGGTGCTTTGCCACATCACAAGTAGATTACCTGTAGCGATTCCGAAGAACTATTGGACAATTCCTGAGGACGTTTTCCTTACAGATTCTGATTTGCCTTGCAATGGTTGGAGAATATTGAGAGGAAATTAGACCGGGACGAAGAATGGAAGGAAATGTATTATCCCGACCAGAAGGGTATAACATAAAAATAACAAAATTATAACAAACCTTGTTACACAAACTGATTAAGATATAAGTTTGTTAAAGACGTTTTCATCTGGAAAATTGTATAACAAATTAAGATATAATGCCTCGCGAGACAAAATCTGCGTAAAGAAACAAATTAATTCTAACACTAGCTGATATGATTTTGCTACATCGCACTACGGTACGAATAGCCAAAGTGCGCGACAAAAATCGATAACTCGAAAACCATTAACTTTAGCCATATGATGTCTTTGGAAGATTTAATCTTTAAAAAAAGATCTATCTTTTGGTTTGGGTGGTGACTAAGGTGGTCCTTTTATGTTCATAATAAAAATTCTAACTTTTTATTCTTATGATTTAGAGGAATTGTTGCTTCTGCTGAATTGTAGATAATTTAATTTAATGAAACTTTTGCTGAAAAAACCTAACTTCTATCTCATCTTCTTTTCGTTTTATAATAGTTTTTCTAACTGTTCTTAGGGTGGGACTTCAAAAAACAGTTTTTTTGCTCTAATTTTTTTATTTTAATTTGAATTTGAAACCTTTGTTTAGATGACTTTCAGACATAAACGGACGCACATTTTAAAGATACAAGATGGTTGCTAGTTATTGTATAAAATAAGTTATAGAGGCTTAAGTGTTTTAAAAATAAGTTTTTTTTCAAGATATCTTACTCACTTGTTTGCAAATATTTGCAAACACGGAATACGTGAACTGAAAGAAAAAATATCCATCTATAAGACCTATGCAAAATCGTTTGTCCCTTTTTGTCCCCTTGTGGAGCAAAATTCTTTTTAAAATTGGTCGTTTTGCAAAAACTGTTATAAAACGAAAAGTAGATGAGGTAAAAGTTAGGTTTTTTCAGCAAAGTTTCATTAAATTAAATTATCTACAATTCAGCAGGAACAACAATTCCTTTAAATCATAAGAATAAAAAGTTAGAATTTTTATTATGAACATAAAAGGACCACCCTAGTCACCTACCAAACCAAAAGATAGATCTTTTTTGAAAGATTAAATCTTCCAAAGACATCATATAGCTAAAGTTAATGGTTTTCGAGTTATCGATTTTTGTCGCGAAATTTGGCTATTCGTACCATAGTGCATCGTATCAAAACTGTTACAAAGTTTCTTTTGTTTATTTGTTACCTCTTGAAGATTTTTTTTTTACAATTTCTGTTATTTTAACTACATCTACGATCTAAATTCTAACAACCTCTGTTATAAAATCAGCGTAACTGAATAACAAAACTTGAAATAATTTTGTTATTTCTTTTTGGTCGGGAATCCAAACAAATCTTTGCTCAACATTTATTTTCTTCAAGCATGTTTCACACGATTGAACTTGGGCATCTGAAAAATGAGGATGGAGTTTTAAAAAAATCTCCAAACGAAACGTTAAATTTGGTAATCAAAACTCTTTTTCCTGGCAGTTTTGTGTGTAGATCCAATCAGAGATGGATCACTTGAAGATGGAAGAAGTTCTACAAGGACATCTCAAATGTCTGTTAGAACAAAAATCGCCGCAAATGACTTGGCTGATAAAATCTTTAAAAAAGCCAGGGTAGAAAATGCGTTGAGATCTTTTCAGCCTTACAAATCTGCAGGAATGGACGGGATATTTCCAGCATTACTTCAAAACGGCGAAGCAGTGTTGATCTCGCCATTAATTGAGATTTTTAAGGCAAGCTTAAGACTCAACCATATTCCAACTTCATGGACACAAGTAAAAGTTATCTTCATACCTAAAGTAGGAAAGCGAGACAAGGCGCATCCTAAATCATACAGACCCATTAGTCTTTCATCAGTTCTATTAAAGACTATGGAAAAAGTGTTGAATGATTATATCAATTCAAATTACATGAACAAGCATCCACTATCTGAGTTCCAGTTTGCTTACCAGTCTGGTAAGTCAACAGTTACGGCACTGCATAGTGTGGTTTCAAAGGTAGAAAAAGCTCATGGGTAAAAGAAAAAGCAGTCGCTCTTAGTAGGAGGAGGGGCGGCGCAACGCACCGTCGGGCGGGCGGGAGGAAAAAAAGGAGCGGAAGAACATAAACAGGGGGGTCCCAGCGGAGAAAAGAAAAAACCCAGAGGGGGGGGCGTACAGGGGGGAACGAAGGGGGGCCGGAGGAGCCCCACCCCCAGGGGGGGGGGAGGGTAGAGGGCGAGGGGAAAGGGGTGCGGGGGGGGGGTGCGGAGGGATAGAGCATAGGGGGGGAAAATTGGCAAAACCATTCCGGAAGAAAGGAAGGGCCTAAAAATACCGGGGTCAAGGAGGGCCTTAGCATAAATCCATCAAAAGTAGTAATTGTACCTTTCACTAGGAAAAGGAAGTTTGAGTCTAAAAGCGTTTCAGCTAGGAGGATTAAAGATTCATCTTAGTGAACAGGTTAAATACCCAGGAGTGATACTGGATGCCAAACTGAACTGGAATGCTCATCTTGAGTGTGTGATCGGTAAGGCAACCAGTGCGCTCTCGAGATGCTCAAAAACACTTTTGAGAGAATGGGGTCTCTGACCCCAAATGAGAATGTGGAGGTTTTCATCATTCATACGTCGTCCACGTGTACCGTTTTCGTGTGGTGTGTGGTAACAAAAGAGGCTACCGGATACACAAAGAATACAAACAATCCTTCGCCAGCAACCATCCCTATCTATAAAGCGATCCCCAGCACCACCTCAAACGCGTGGATTGCAATCATAACAATGTCGCTGTCGTTGGACTACGTCGTGCTACTAGCGGCAAAGAGTATTCTTCGTCTTCATAGGCTGTTAACTTCTTTCCTGTGGTGACTTAGTCGGTCACCTGAGCATTTCACAAAGCTTTCAAAATGGGCCAGCGATGTATATGAATGGAGACTGGATGAAACCTGTGGAAAACCATGACATCCCTTACAACATATGTGAAACGTCCACGTATAGATTGGGAAGTCGGATATCTCACTGTTCGCCATGGCTCCATAAAATTCTTCACAGATGGCTCAAAAATTGGAACAAAAACGGGAGCAGAAATCTTCGGCCCTGGGGTAGAAATCTCAGTGGCGATGGGAAACTATCCAACGGTTTTCCAAGCGGAGATCTTTGCTATAATAAAATGTGTTAACGTTTGTCTGAAGAGAAAATATAGATATGCAAATATTTGTATTTTTACAGACAGCGAAGCAGCACTCAAAGCGTTAAGTAATTATAAATGTAAATCCAAACTTGTCTGGGAATGCATTCTTTCATTGTGAGATCTCGGTAAATTTATTCTGGAATCTGGGAAACTGTGGCATTGAAGGCAATGAAAGGGCAGACGAGCTTGCTAAACAAGGTTCAAATGCACAGTTTATTGGCCCAGAAACATTCTGCGGTATATCATACTGTGCCATAAAAATGGAATTAAAATCTTGGGAAGAGCAATGGTTGATCACCACAAAGTGTGTTCAATCGAAAAGGTTTATAATTCCAAATGTTACAATTAGCTTCTGGAGCTCGATAAGAGAGTTCTTTGTACCTTTACTACCTTACATTGCCCGAGTAGATATCATTTGAAAAACATTGGCCAGGTTCAGAATGATATCTGTCGTTTCTGTAACATGGAACGTGAAACCTCGGAACATCTGCTTTGCAGTTGTGATTCTTTGTACAAGAGCAGACTTAAGATTCTGGACAGTGGCTATATGCAACCTAAAGAAATTTGGACTGCAAATCCTGGAAAGGTGGTGGGTTTTATAAACTCAATTTTGCCAGACTGGGAGACGCGTCTTGGGCTGGTCACTTGACAAATGGTGATCTAGCTTTAAGATGCGAATTAGAATAGTAAACAGGGGTATACCACAAAAGTTCAACTCAGTGGACGCAGTGGTTCTACGCCCCAACAAAAAACGTTTTGGTCCTTGGAACTTGCTGATGACAATTGACACCATTTTTTGCGTCACCCCGACCGAATTGTTTTCTGTGATCGATTAGGATGTTCTAACCACTTATCCAAAATAAGATTTCGCACCTCCTGTTCTCGAGACGCCATTTTAAAATTTAAAAGTAAACAATATGCACGTCGGCTCAAAGGTGAAAAAATCCACTAACAGCTAAACCATACACTGAAAGAAATTCTTACGTTGACTCAGACCACTGACGGGACACAGTTACAAAAAATATTTCCGGGCACGCTTTAGTACCCCTATACCAGGGACTGAATAGTCAAGAAGAAAAATATATAATGCCGTTCAATGCCCTCCGCTCGTTTTCAATCTTGTATCTTTCAATTTTCAAAACCTGCCGTTGCCCTATACGGAACTATCAATACACTTTCTCTTCATGTCTATTCGTTCTAGCAATAAATTACCGTCCACTCCTAGCGCTTCGCATGGAGATGAGAAATTATCTGCTTCTGACAAACTTCATCAAAGATCGTTACTTCCGCGCATGGGAGAATACAAAAAACAACAATCAATGTGAAATATATAATGTTTAACTTAGGATCCCAAGCTTAAAGGATGCTGGACAAGATGGTTTACCTCCTATATTTCTCAAATCGTTTTCGAAAGAATTAGTTAAGCCTTTATTTTTGCTTTTTATTTTATCACTGGAGTTCAATAAATTTTGAAAGTCCTTCAAGTCTCAATATATGCAGACGACATGAAACTATTTATGGAGATACAAAAACCACATGACACATGGTATCAAAAAATGCTTGTTAGAACTTAACGTTAAAAAATGCACCTCTATATCGTTCATGAGAAAGCATTCCTTAACACAAAAACTTCGTTTTTCGTCAGATAGCAATTGAAAGATGTCATCAACTTAGAGACCTAGAGTTATACTTGATCAAGTTATCCTATGCTAATCACTATTGATGATTGATTATGATTATGTAATACTACCATCTATTGTAGCAAGGTTACTTTCCATAGCAGTGGAATAATCTGAAAAACGATTTGATCAGGATTCTATTATTGTTTGTGATCATCAAGCTCCTGTATGAAGGGCCAAAAACGTTTGGGTAGGCCCGTAAGCAGAAACACTTACACAAATCCCGCGAATATAGGGAAGAGAATCTCCTTCCAAAAGCATGTTCACACTCTCAGCATTAGAATCGAGCCCTCGATTGACAGGATAAACTCAAAAGATGGGGCCGAAGAGCCCGCCCTCGTTCCGCGAAATGTTAACAATAGGGAGGAGGCAGTTCCATGCTCTCTATTCAAATCGCTTTACTTGGGTGTCCTGATGGTCCTTCTCTTTCCCCGTTATGTTATTTAATATTTTGTATAATTTGTACACAAACAATGAAGATATCATAAAAAAATGCTAAATTTAAAACTTGAGTGATGTACATGGTATTAGAAATTACACATAACACAAATAAAATTACTTGACCATGTGAAAAGTGGCTACAGTAAGTCAATACGAGAACATAATACGCGTATATACAAAATATATCTGCCATCCACTGGATTGTTACTGAAAAAAATAAATAAATAAAAATGTAAACATGTTTTAATATCCTACTAGTTCTGGAAAAGCTCGAAGCAGAATAGATCATTCCAAATATCTAAGATAAAATTTCAATAAAAGATATTATTTTATAAGACATGTTGTTAAAATTCTTCTTTAAACCGTTCAAGTTACATTTCAAAGAGAGCAATTGCAGTGTTCGAAGAGCCCGGTTTGATGATTTCTGAAATAAATGGCTTATCTTACCATAATACCACTAAACACAACATTTAAATATAATCCTACACTGCTTATAAGCACATGCCAGTCTTTTATGAATTTAGTAGTTGAAGCTCTGAAGTGCAAATTAAATTAAATGTTATGCTGAAATCCTGAAAAAAAAATTGAGCCTTTGATGCTTGTCATGTTGCTTCAGGCTCTTAAATGGATTCGGAATGCAAAGAGGATTCCATAGCGTACAGAAATTATTAATTAAATTAGAATGGAAAATAATATGATATGAATTACAGGTATGTATATACCTTGATTAATAGGTATACGTTATTCAGTCGCACCCCCGCACTTCGCTATTGTCAAAATGACAACATTGCCCAGGTTACGCCAACCAGCGTCTCCGTGTTTCAGCGCTTACGCTGAAACATTCTCGACGGCCGCCATTACCTCAAAATTTAGAATTGATATAACTCACAATCTGTACTAGATATTGGATATTTAATCACATCAGTTTGTATGCTTACTTGCTGTGAGCAATGTGATGTAGTTCGATCTGATGCTCATATACTAACAATCGAGATTTATCAATTTGAAATAGCGAGGAAAATTTGCGAGAGTGAGATAATAGATAGGAAAAACTACACGGAGCAGCAATTCACCTTAAATTTTCTTTAATTGACAATTGTAGCTCGTAAACTAAGAAGCCGTACCGTGTCTAATCACGATACCCGTTTACAAGTAATTTTTTTCCTCGTGTGGGTTTTTCGTTTAATCAAACGCAGTGTTATAGGTTGGTGGGTGTTGGCCAAATTTGATTTTTCAGATACAATCCCGAATATAGGTGACAACGACACGATTAACACGTTCCGCATTGTGAACTTGCGGACAATAGTAAGTTGTCTTCATGTGACCGATTTGGTGCCGCGATAGCCACGATTTGAACAGCATCGATTTAAATTGGAGCATCGATTCAAATTTGAACAGCATCGATTCAAATAACTGAGCTTTGCACGCCTTGCAGGTAGCGCAACTCTTCACGTAGTCTATGGCATCCGTGGCCAGTAGTAGTGGGCTTGCAGCTTGTGCCAAGTCTTGTAAAATCCCAGGTGAGCAGCTGCCGGTTCGTCGTGAAATCTGCGGATTAACTGTGTCCTATCTCCTTCGGAACAACCTGCTTCCACTTGTGAGAGACTGCTTCCACTTCATCCTTACATTGACAATTCTTGAACAAGACATCCCACTCGGAAATCTGGAAATTGGTCTCCCTCGTTCTTCACTTTCTCCAAAAGCTTCTTGTACCACGTGTCCTCTATCATATCTGCTGTGAACACTGCTTCCCCCACCATTCTCGAGAGTGCATCAGGAACAACGTTGATAGAACCTTTTCTGTATCGGATCTCGAAGTCGAATGCATTCATTCGCAGCAACCATCGACTCATTAACGCTGTCGGATTTTTCATGGACTTTAAATAGCTGAGCGCCGCATGATCGCAGTGCACGATGAACTTTACTCTTTCCACATACGCTCTGAACTTCTCGAGTTCTTTCTCTCTGACGCTGGTCGCCGAGCTTCTGCGAGAAGTAACTTATCGGGTGTTCTTCACCCTCGATTTCGTGAGTCAGAACTGCTCCGATTGCCGTGTCGCTCGCATCACACGGTATAGCAAACGGCTTGCAAATACGATATCGCTAACACCGGAGTTGATACCAGAGCTGCTTTCAGTTTGAGGAATGCTTCTTCCGCCGTGGGAATCCACCGGAACCTCGTTTTGACTCATGTGAGATCCGTGAGAGGAGCTGCTAGCTGCGAAAATCTTGCGATGAATCGGCGATACCAATTACAAACGCCCAGAAAGCGCTGAACTTCCTTCCTGGTTGAAGGTGTTGGAAATTGCACAATTGCTTCGATTTCCGTCGTCTACTCGCCAGCCTTGTTCATCGATTACATAACCGAGGTACTTCATCTGTTTCCTGCAGAACATTGACTTCAATCGTGCCAAAGCTTGACTAGCCGTACACAATCCAAAAGGAACCACCTTGAACTGAAAGTGCCCTCTGGATGGAACGGTGAACGCTGTTAACGGCCTCGAATTTGGATGCAGTGGAAGTTGCCAGAATGCATCCTTGAGGTCTATCGAGAAAATAAATTGGCTGCTCTTCCTCGATGACGTCCAGGGCAATCATTCGATCGATTTCCCGGTTGACTTCCTGAAGAACAAACGGTGACATGGGATACTGCCGTTGTTTCCGTGGCAGTGCGTCTCTCACTTCAATTACATGCTCGTACAAGGTGGTACGTCCTAGTATACCATCCTGCGCCTTTGGAAATTTATCCACTGTTCTCTCCAACTTCCGTCGCTGTTTTGCAGACAACTGCTTCATTTTCCGATCTTCACTGCGTTCCTCACCGTCTTCTGCTTCAACCGAGCAGCAAATCGCCTTGACTCCGAATTTGTCCCAAAAGTTCATTCCCAAGATCATGCAGTCTGGGATCGATGGCACTAGTAGAAATGGGAGAACTTCGTTTCGATTGTTGTACACTATGGGAAGATAGACGAACTAATTGATATTGTGTCTGGTCCCGTCCGCTGTCTTGATTCCTCCTGTCACGCTGCCTCTTTGTAAACTATACTCTTCAGCTAGCAGAGTTCGATTACCCCCAAGCAGTGAACAGTTGGCTCCACTATCCAGCAAAGCATTTAACTCCTTTCCCAAAACGGATATCATAGCGTGCGGTCGGTTGTCGCCTCCGTGATTGATAATGATCGAGTTGATGTTTTGGAAATCGGGCATGTCCGAGGGGTGTCCGCGGAGAGCTGCTTCCCTCTATTGTGCATTCCCCGCGGCGTAGTTTACCGCATCCAAGCGACATGTGAAGCAACTGCGTAATGAATATCCTTTCCGTCCACATCGGTAGCAGAATAATATCGCCTGTGGTTTTGAACAGTCCATGAACCGGTGTCCTTCTTCGTCGCAGTTTCAGCAAATCATTATTAACCGTTGATGGCTTGCCACCGATTGCTGATGGTCGTTTTGATGCTCCGCTCGTGGTGATTGGTCTGGCCTCTGCTGATCACTTCTTCTTTGTTCCTGAATCGCTTGCTCCCTTGTTTGCTCTTCATTCCAGTGCTTTGCATGCCAGCCTTGCGCTTTGTTCGGCTGCTCTGCCCGTAGCTGCCTTTGCGACATCGGTTGCTGCACGTTTTGCGGACATTGCTGTAGCTGAGCTGGCTTTGGTGGCGCGCTGCTTGGTAGCTGACGGGACTGTTGGTGACTTTCCGGTTCCGCATGGTCGGATTGAACCACAACCCGAGAATGCCGTTGGCTTTGCAATATCTCGTTAGGTCTGAGGTTCTTCCGTTCAAAGTTAACCTTAAGAGCGTTCACTTGCTCCACGAGCTCACCGAACTTGTATTGCCAGCATTCTTCAACTGGATTTGCTGACGCTTCGTTTAAGTGCGGCTTGGATTGCTCACCATCTCTTTCCAGTTCTACCGCGTGTACTCTACTGAAACGATGCGGCAGTTGCTGCGGCATTGTTGCAGGCCTACTGTTGGATGCCGGCGTAGTGAAATTCGGCTCCAGTAGCGCACTGTGTGGAATAGGAATTCTTCGCTGCCTGCTCAGGAGCATCCTTGTCTCGGCGTAGCTGGTACAAATATCCACCATGTCCCCCAGCGTTCGAGGTCGTGCTGCAGTCACAATTGCTGCATAGTCTGCGTTCATATTTTTCTTCACGTTGAAGAACTTTTCCTCGTCCGACATTGGTGGGTACAAACCGAAATAGCGCCGCAATAACGCAATAGTCTTTAAGAAGGTTTCGCTGCTACCCTGAATTTAAA